>JASFAT010003226.1:0-121597 GCA_031353405.1 Baronia brevicornis | reverse complement strand
TTTTAATGCTCTTATTAATACAATTAATAAACGAAAATCACATTAGGATCCAGGGATGAAATATTTACACATATATGTTTCCTATAGGGGTAGGAAGAAACTACAGACCTCCATCTGCTACGATGCCGAGATCGTTTGATCGTTTGCACTTTGTCCATTCATTCATGCGTCATCCACACTCATCACTTTCTTCATACAAGCTCGCCGGTTAAAGGTACTTTTGACCTGGCCTTAAGAACTTCAGCAATTTAATAAATTAAATCAAATAACTTCCAACTACATCCGCAACGTAAATCTCTTTTATCAGTCGTCTTCATCCAGTCTTTCATCCATCCTGAGGAGGACACATGGGGATGTGTCCAAACCCCATGTGTCTAAGCATCCCTTAGAATATAAATTTCATGAAATTTATAGTCTATATAATTTACAGAAGTTTAATATAATACAATAAAAACATAAACAATATTGAAAACTTAAGAAAAAAATCTAAAGATTTATTATGTACACTAATATATCTACAAAAATAAAGCAATACCTAACAACTATTTAGTAATAAAACCATAAAATTTAATCAATCTGGGTGCTTTGAGGGCTTTTATCTTTGTGATGAACGTCATATAAAATGCTTAATCCCTAATAAAGCCCAAACTCATCGCCGGAGGGAAATACTGAAATGAACACGTCATTCAAAATGATAATTCATTTTAAATATGCCAGATCTAAAACGTGCATTCCGGTAGTCGGGAAGATCAAGATGTTTTATGCTACGTCGGTCTCCATGGTATACGAGGTGATTACGAGAAATCCTTTCATGCGGGATAAAGTCCGTGTCAGTCACTGTATTGTTATCTTATCCCTAAAAACTAATTGCAAACAGCCAATATGACAATGATATTCTTTTAACGATATAATAATAAATATATTTTAAATAATATTAATTATATAAATAATATGTTTAACTTATAAATAATATTTTTGACTTTTCGGTTGTCTTCCGTGGAGTCTTACCTATAGTCTATATACTACTAAGATACGTCGTGTTGGGGTGAAACACGTGTAGTTTACAAGGTGGAAAAGTGTTAGTATGTGTATGGTGTTGTGTATAGTGGTTGGTGGGTGGAGAGTTGATGGCCGATTTTCGGTAAGTTTTTGGTTTAAGTTTCAAATAAATCCACTTCATCCAGCAGGAAAACACACATTATTAATTTTCTGTTATTGTTTTGCTTGTCGCGGATCTTAGCTAGATAAAACTTTTGACTATCCACATAGTGATAGATTTCCGCATAGTGACGCCTGACTCCATTAATAATATTTTTAAATAAATTCCTATTAATTTCGAATTACACAAATTACTTTACTTAGTCAAAAAATAGCTTAGATGATCAAAAATTGTAAATTAATTTCTATCCATAATCTGTATGTCGCTGTGAACTCTTATCGTAAAGTATGCAACAAATTTGAAAAGCCTCTTGATTTGCAAATGTCCATGAATGGCCGTGATTATTAACCATGAGGTGACCTATTTGCTTATTTGCCTATCTCTTCTTTTTCTTAGTTGCTTCACTCTTAGTACGAACTACATTTCATTATGTTGAATATCTTACGATGTTTCGCCTGTTGTCCAGGAGTATATCTACCTAGGGCAGGTCATACGATTGAGTGGAGAAAATTTCAAGAAAGAAGTAGATAGAAGGATTCAGCTGGGCTATCATTTAGGAAGTTCCGTCAAATCTTTTTGTTGCGTATACTTCAGAGCCTAAAGACAAAAGTCTTCGACTAATGTGTCCTACCTGTACTCTCTTACGGTACTAAAAAGTGGACATTGACAGTCCGTCTGCTTCACAATCTTAGAGACAATCACAGAGTTACGGAGAGATGTATTTTCAGAGTTTTTCTGGTGGATATGATTCCAACCACCAACATACTCTTCCGAATTAGCAAACTCAAGTGGCAATGGCCCGATCACACTTGTCGGAGATCCGATAAATCCCCCCTATGTGCTAGATTATGTGAAGCTGAAGATCAGGCCAGGTGGTGCTTCTTGAGTGGGAGGCTTATGTCCATCAGTAAACTGCCGCGGGTTGTTCATTAATTAATCAATGTTTCGCCATCTCTCTTCACCATAAGAAAAATATTGTGATTGCATTCCCAACCATTAGCATAGCTAAGTTTAGGATTATGAATGTAAAATATTTATTATTTATCCTAAGTTTTAAAAATAATTTACTATTAATTAAGTTTAGTTAATATTGAATTCCCATCGCAACGATTTACCGCACTTCATTAACAACAAGTGTCTGTCTGTAAGTTTGCTATATTATATTAATCGCTCTTTCATCTCAACTATCTGCTTAATGATACAGACTACTTAAACCCCGCAAGTCTATTAATAGTTTATCTGTACGGGCGTAATTAATTGACTTAGCAAATGTCTTAATGAAAATGAACTCTAAAATAAAAATATCCTATTATCAACTCAGTGTATATGTAGAACGGTTGGCAAAAACTTGATGAGTAAAGCTGATAATTGGGTGCTACAGGCTTATGATGATAATTATAATGGTGATGATGACAATAACCGTGATACTCATTTAATTTGAATGTAAAATCATTATATGTAACAATTATTCGTAATATATGTTCGTTGTTGACCATTTTGATGACCTAATTGGTCCAGTGCAGAAGTTACTACAACTAACCTAGTGAGAAATCAACTACTAATATCGCTAATAATAGAACCGATTTTGAATGGTGTATCATAATAGAAAAGTAGAGATAATCTGATGGGCAAAATTAAAATGCATCTAAAAACTCTAAAATCAAAATATGTATTGAAACCAACCCATTATTGTGTATTTTAAATATTGTTTGGGTAGGTATAAATGAAACTAGTGTGTTCGATACCCAATATATTTTTTGTTTTAGTAACATCGACAATTATATATAACAACGAACTAAGTAAACACTCATTGGATATCTAAATATTCAGCTTTAGCTGAATATTCACTGTCTAATCTAACCATAAAAATCGTCAAATATTTTTCTATGTATGTATGTAGAGCAGATACTACACAGAGAGATTGGATAAAAATTTACTATTCTCAATAAAATTGACGTCACATACGTTGAATTCCCCAGCCTATATAAATAGCGATAAAGTTAAAATTTCAATATATCGATTTTTGCCTTTCCCCTTTTTATGATTAATTTAATAAGACATACATCAAGAATTATAAAAGATTTAAAATCAATTACAAATGAATGTGTAATAGAAATAACAAACAGATTTTCTAATTTATAATATTTTAGTCTTGTTCCTCTTTAAGTATGAATGATTTCTCATTAACATGTCGTGACAATATATTTCCGTAAGAAGACTGTAAACATAGATAAATATAAAGACAAGTAATTAAACAAGTACCTAATACTCTACGTTTTAATTATAAAGATTACACACTATGGACATTAACTTGTTATGCCTTCAACATTATAGCGCATAGTTATTTAATATTTACAATTTTTTTTGAGTACATCATTTTTTCAGCTTGCTAAAATGAAATAAATATTATATTTTTTAATTACACAAAATTTATAGAGAGGATATTTTTTTTCTTTTTCTTTCATATCACAGTACATTAAAGTTATAATAACCATATAACTCATTTATAAATAAATCTTATATTAACATATTTAAACAGTAATCGACTGTAAACATAATTTCAGAATTTCACCAGCGTAAAGTAAAAATTTAAACGACGTTCCTGAGCAGTTCATCCGCAGATAGCACACCATCCTAAAAAAACAAAAAAAATTAAAACATCTCTGACATTAACAACAAAACAACTTAAACGGACAACAATGAAACAATAACATCGAAGGGGTTGATTTCACTCAGATACGTTTTATGATTTGCCAATTAATTTTTATCATTAAGCCTTTATGGCTAATACTATTTTTTTACATGCAAATGAAATTATGTTAACATATTAATTACATGTTGACGTTTATTGTTGTTGTTAACAATTTAGTATTTAGCGTGTTCTGTGACACAAAGGCCTCTCCCAGCTATTTCCACTAATCTCTATTTCGTGCTTTTCTGTTCCAGATTGTCCTTCCAGTAACCTTAATGTCATCTGTCCATCCCCTAACCTGTCTAATTATTATCAAATCATAAACCATCCAACACGACACCAAAATATTAATTTTTTAATATTAAGCGAGGTTGCCGTAATCCCCTTGCTTGGCGGAGGTTCAGGATCGCAGGTGATCCTCACGTAGACGCTACTGTTTCTCTATCGATATTTGCTACCATAAGTGTGGAAAAAATGTAATCTATAAAGTGAACTATCACAGCAGAGAGATATTATAGTGTATTGTATAGAAAACTACTTTATATTGTATGGTCCGACCAGATACATTAGCTGTTCGATTAAAAGCTAATGTAATTGCTGGTCATTTACTTTTTTTAAGAAGTAATAATATAAAAAATTATTTATTAATTAATTATATTATTAAATATTTAATTATATTATTATTTATTCAAATTTTATTGTTAATCTTAGAATCTGCTGTTGCTATTATTCAATCTTATGTGATTGAATCCTAAACTCTTTATTCCAGTGAAGTAAACTAAGGACGATAAATCATAACTGGACCTATTGGTACAACAACTTTAGTAACATTCCTGTTACATTAATTATAGTTCCATAATTTAGAAATTATTTTTTTAATTTTAGGATATATTATTGACATTTCAATATAAATTATAATAATTCACTTTTAGACGCGAAGAGTTTCGCACGCAAAGAGTTCATTATGTGCCCTAAAACGAAACAGATAGTGAGAATGTTACCTGATTGGCATCAATGAATTTCCGGACAACGGAGCGCGTAAAATCAGGATTATTCAGCATTTCATTCACGAACCACTCCAAGGGGATGCTGTAAATATGTAATGGTGTTATTTTTATTATGTACCTACGACATATTCCTCTTTTCTTTATTGCTTTATTTGAATAATATTATATATCGTATAAAAATTAAATAGAAAAGTATTAAAAATAAATTTGTAATCGTTGGCATATATTAAAAATCTAATGTGATATTTTCAAATAAAACAAAATTATTTACTAAGTTCTTATATTTAAATATAATTTACTATAGTTACTAAACTTATAAATACAGAAAGTGATTTTGTACAAAAATAAAACATGCATGAAAATTATATTGCAGGTTATTTCTTACTGAATTCTATTAAATAAGAAATAACCTGCGCATAATAAACTGCGATAAACTGTAAAATAAAGTAATATTATGATTCGACATTGATTGCATTCATAGCAATTTGTTATGTTTCTTTTAAATGTCGTGTCGTCCAGTCAGTGCTAAGCAATCCTTAGAATCGATTATATAGAGCTTAGTCTCCTGAGTTATAACCAAATCAAATTAGTTTATAATGTCACTAATCAAATGGCATTATAATTTAGATGTATTACTATTGAACATGAGTTTGGAATGGTTTTTATGTAAGGGATAGATAAATTTTCAAAATATACGAACCAGTTTTATGGACGAGATGTACACCATTGTAATTTACTAAAAATCATTTTAATTTTATTAAGGCTTAGTTACTTTGAAAGTATCAAATGAAATTAATATCGCTACAAAAGTGGATTTGCTATTTTTCTAAATTTGTGAATTCTTGTTTCATGTTGTTATAAAAATTTTGTCTTAAAACTTGAACTGAGAAAATAACCTTAAAGGAAAGTTGTTATATAAAAGTCGCGACTTAATGCTTTATGATACTTTCCCATTTATAAGTTAACATCGTCAAAGATATGTACTTAAAAAACTTCCGAAAAGAAATTTTATTTGAAATCAAATTTGTAAAATTTATATTAAAATAGGTAAATTTACTTAACGGGAAATTTTACAAAACTGATTAATACGATTGATAATTTTTGAATAATATAAGAACAGTTCTTTAACCAAACAACCAATTGGCTCAGTGGCGGGGCTCCCTGCCCACATAGTCAATGGTCGCGGGTTCGATCTTTGCATCGGAATAATTATATGTACGATATTTATTTCGAGTCTGGTAACCCCGCCAATCCGCTTTGGACAAGCGTGGTGGGTTAACATCCGTTCCTCCAGAAATGGAGAGGCCCGTGCTCAGCAGTGAGACATTATGGGCTGAGAAAAAAAGTTCAATTTATGGAAAAATTGCCGCAATCATTATTCGTAACTCATTTGTTCGGTGAAAGTTGAAAACCGAAGGCCCAACTTCTCTTCCCTTCCTTTCTCCCACGTTCCCCTTCCATCACTTCCCACTCCGCGTCCCATTCCACATTTAACAACACGCTATTACTTTTGTCTAACTTTTTTATAATGATAATAACCTACATTAATATAACCAAATTCAATAATTCATGATTTCAATATAACTGCTAAATACATGGATGTTTTTTTTTAAATAGACAAACCTTAAAATAATATTCAATACACTGTACGGTTATTTAAAAAGTTTACTGTCTGTACTGTAAGTTCTGTTTATATAAGTTTGACCTAAAAATTTGATTTGCAGAAAACCATTTAATTATTTTAAGAACCTCGCCGAAAAGTAAAATAAATAAATATTTAATAACACTATTTCTGTTTTACATAATTTACCTTTCAATTGTTCTTTCTTCATTGACATCCTGGCTTTCTTTTTCAGCCGAGTTTTCTAGGGTGTCCCAAAAATTATCCAGCCCAAACACTGCAATTATATACAAAGTGAAAACATGTTTCAAGGGTTATAAGAAGCACTTTGTTGTAAATAGAACGAATCATATTCGCTTTTCAACGACTATTTAACAATGATAAAGGCACATACACAAAACGCAATAAGCAACGACATCTCGCTCACAATAACTCTTAAGACCTCATCACACATTGAAAGCCCTTATACACAAGAACACTCCAGTATAAGTTCTTTTCAGAACATCCAACACAAAAAGGCGCTTCATATCTTTACCTACTCATTCCCTCGCCGTATTCCTTCAGCAGTGAAAGAGATAACATATAACAATTGTCGAAAATACAGTAACTTCATAAACGAAGCAACAGATATAATGTGGATTTCGTAATGAATCATTTTGTATTTTGTTTAGTTGTGTTGCTAAGAGTAAAGCGAATATATCTCTCACGTTAAGCCCGTCCCTGAGGCTTTTGTAATCGTTATTAAATGTATTAAACACATAAAATTCCGTTCGTCACGGCGTTGTTTTATAAGGCAAACATTGAATAACATTTCACCCGTATAATGTAGTTGTTTTACTTTTATATTGGCGCGGAGATAATCTCTCAATAGGATTACCTCGACCGTTTTCTTGACTTTCATCCCTCTTTCCATAGCCCCTGGCGATAAGTATGTTTGAATTTGGCTTGAAAGTACCTCTGGTCACCCTAACTTCGTCTTCTGTTAAAATGGTAAAGTCGTTACCGTTTTTTACTTTGGCAACTACAATACACTTCAAGCTTTATTTATTTATTTCATAGTAAGCCATTATGATAGTAATATACAATAATAAGCCAACATATTTTGTATTTTTTTCTAAGCCAACATGATACAAACATTAGATTTTTAACAAATGTTTTTGATACTATAAATTAGTACATATAGCACTATATCATATAAAATATAACCAAAAAAAGTAAATTTATCTCAAGAACCAAAAACTTCGGAGGTAATCTCAGTTCAGTTGTACAAATGTTGTTTAATTTTTTTTTAATGCGGGAAAGGTATACCTAATTATATGATATTAATTAATTTCTACGATGTGTTAAAACTTTTTGTAACTCTTTAAACCATTTACCAATAATATAAAAGTTTGCAGCGTATAAAAGAACTATTATAAATAAATATCCTATATAATAAAAAATATAAATAAAAATATCATAAACCGTTATCTGCTTGTACATAATTGACATGTATACGTATATAATAACATTTCTTATATGTTATGAAAACGTTTGTCTTGAAAAAATATGTCTATAAAAAGAATAATCTGAAAAATATATTTACTAAGACAATATATTTTCTTTCCTTTTAATTTTATTTGTGTGCCATAATGGATAGAATATATTTTTTTTTGAAAATTAACGAAACGTAATAGTTAATTGAGTTATTTTTCATTAAATTATATATATAATTATAGATTTTTTCATTTTTGTGGCTTATTAAACTTAATGAATTTTTCTGTTTCCTAATAATATTGATTTGTATTTATGAAAGCAGTACATGTACATATATGGAAAGCACTTTATTTGGCGTTCGGCACAACATTTTACCTTCCTCATTGACCTCATCGTTACCACTCCTTTTGCCAAAATCAAATGCAACCATAAGTTTGCTTTTAGGATTAAATCTCCTGCGAGGCGCCTCATCTGAAGAAATTTGATATGCATGTGAGAATGTGTACAGTATTTTTCGTGTTTATAAATGTCCATACAAAACAATTACAAAGCCACCGGTCCATTTGGTGTTGCTATAATGTTTTTCAACTTTCCTTACTGCGCACAGAACGTAGTTTGAAGTTATTTTTTTTCTTAGTGTTAATTTCTTGTAATCGCTTTAAATTTATTACAAAGTACATAAGTAGCAACTTTTTTTATAATATCATTTATTATAAACAAATTTGTTACTTAACATTGGCAATTATAACTTGTTTAATAACAAACTTTGGCTCGATGGTCTATTTTATTATTTTATTATATTATTTAAAATATTATTGTATAATAAGCAGTAAAATGTTTATTGTATAATAGTAAAATGTTTAGAGCGATTACACACTTTTACATCAAACAAATATTTTTCCGGAAAGATTTTACTCTTAAAAATAATTCCTTCAAATAATGTTTAGAAAAAAATTTTGAAATAATATTGAAAGTGTTGAAGGAAGATTTGTAAGGTGAAAACCTTTACTGCAAATACTATTTACGTCGTGATAAATTAGATTTTGTCACCTATACAGTAAGCAACACAGAAAAGACCCGTCCAAAGGTTTCCTGTATTAGTTCAAAAGGATTTTCCTTAAAGCTTGACTGTTTGCCCGTTGTACAGCCTCGTTATCGCTTCCCACATTATTCTTCGGCCTGGTTAAAGCCGAAAACCGAATTACGTTACGTGGTACCTTCGAAGTCCAACTCTGATGTTCTTTTCCCAAAATCTCTCGCTATACCGACGGATGGACTTTTAAATGTTGGAGTACCGCGATTTGCTCTCTCTGACGACGATTGGTGCTCAACGTCACCTTTGGGAATGATTTAAGTTAATGCACTTAGAAAACAGTTATTTTTACCACTTCATAAGGTTTTAGGATGCCAATAAGTATATTTTCTGATTGCATTGCAAAACTGTTACGACAGCTGAATCAAATGCTGTTGAAAAAAATTAATTCAACTACTCGTAAATAACATAAATCTTGACATTGTTTTCTTGTTTAATTATAAATTAATAAAAATAATGAAGTGTAATAATCAAATACTGTTGAAAATAATTAAAAAATAAACATTTTTCTCCTAACAAGTATCAAAGTATAACCTCAAATATTTTAAGAAATAAAAGTCAGTAATTCACGTGTAATAGAATAAAAGTTTATAAAAAAATATGAAATGTTTTCTTTTTGTAATGAGTTACATGAGGTAAATTTTATAAATTATTATATAAAAAAAAACGCGGCCCTAGAAAAGCAACATTTTTACGTCCTGGTTGGATAATAATTTTTTCACGATTTGTTTAGAAGTAAATTGAACTTTGGCTTTAAATCTACGTAAGAAAATAACTTCTTGTTATGTGGGTTTAAAGTCAAAGTTCAATATTTATAATTCTTATGTAATAAAACAATTTAACAAACGAAACAAATTTCAAACATAAACCTTAAGTATTCGATTGTAATAAGTAAACAACTTTTATCCCTTCCTTTTTAACAGTCAAAGATTGTATTGTGTTGCCCACAATAAAAATAATTTTCTTTCACGCAGCTCGTGAACTGGAAAATTGTTTGTAACTCACGAATATTTGCAATATTAAACTTGGAAGAAAATTGAGAAACGAGAATCTTTCAAAATTATAATAATATTTAATTTTACGACCCATTAGTCTTTGTGCTTTCATAACTTACAACTTGACAGAATAAGATGGATGCCTGTGAAGCACAACTTGAAACCCTTCTAAATGTGACAAAGTGCATTAGTAACCACTTAACGGCAAGCAACCAAGTAATATCACATTTTGTATAAAGTATCCACCAACTTTATCATTTACGAACTGTTGCCTGTCATTTCCCTTGCATTATATTAATTGTCATAAAGAAAATCTAAATATTCGTAGAGTAGAAAATACGCTAAGCCCCTATTTTTTGTGAAAATACACATTAAAATCGATATAGGCATTTCTAAAGTAAACCGTAAGAGGCAGGCAAAAAATCTGAGTTTTGAATTATGAAAATAAGCATATTACCAGTAATGCACATTTTATTTATATATTATGTATAAATTATCAAATAAGAATTTTGTTATTCATAAAGCCTAAAATTACGTGTCCTTAGTATATTTTCTAAATGCTATAAAACATAGATCTGCAACACACATCACTCATTCATTAAAAAGACTATATATGGCTAATAGATGCCAATATGTATAATATTAAGGACTTTTTTACTTTAAAAGATCGATCAAATGTATGTCATTGATAAATAAATGTAAAAGTAAATTATAATTTTAATGACAATATAAAAGTTTAGTTATGTATTTAGATCTGTAGTAATTGTTTTAGTTATTTTTAATAGTATGTAATAATTAATGAAATTTGTACGCCATAAGCGGCAATGTGATGGAGCTTTTATACGTCTTTTTTCATCTTGTTACACCTCGCATTATGCAAATAAAGGATTATTATTATTACATTTTAAAACAATTGCGGATGGACCCATACAGATTTTCAGTACAATTTAATTATTAATCTCTTACGAGCATTGTACTGAAACATTTATTTCAAGCTTATTTATTACAAGCAAAAAGGTTATGAACGTTCTACCAAAGTTTAAGACATGATTATTTATTACCCAGTTATCCTTAATCTGCCAAGCAGGATATAGGAGACTCTCCTAATCCTTTACTTAAATATTGAGTAGGAGTTAGTACGCACAAAAAGAAAGAAAGATTTGGTTTCTTACTAATACACTCAGATATAAATATTAGATTCTATTTTGCTTTTCATACACAATTGTCTTGCATTTTCGTATATCTTCTATTTCTATAATTTAAAGTCAAAAATGTTTAAATAATTGTGTCTTCGAGAGAATATATTATATGTACATACACAAATTATTAAACTGATTTAGTTAGTTTTGTTAAAAGTTAATTACAATTTTGGCCGAGTTTGAACACAAAATCCTTGGCTCCCGAGTCAGTTATTCTGACCACTCAGCTAGCTGAGTCTGCTGAGCCTAAGCTCATCAATATATTGAATATAATTTGAAATGGGGAAAAAATTGATTAAGTAGTCTACCGCGGAGAAGTTCTTAGAACAAATTTCTGGCTTGTTTTTCGTTATTAATTAAAGAGATGCAACCAGCGTTTTTATAGGTCAGGAAGGCATACGAATAAGCGTGTGTGTCGCCGATCAACGTCGCCCATGAATATTTGCAACACCTTAGGCATTACTGAAGCGTTGGCGGCCTTTATACAATAGTTTATAGCACTGGGAACTTGGTCCAGGTTTTCCTGAGTAATTAGTTTTATTATGGTGTCATATTTTCCTTTATGATCGTTGTAAATATTTGTATGTAATAATAATATTAATATAATCAGATGATGACGGGAATTACAATAACGGTTTTGTGGTCGCCATATTTGCATTGCGTAGCCATTAGGATATAACTCTTTTCGTAACCAGCTTTGATGTATGTTGGAAGATATACAGCAATGGGTTAATCCTTCGATACTGACGGTGGTGTTTTTCGAATAACTAATTTCTATTGTATTATTAGTGCCTTGTTATTTTAGTTTTTTAGTTCTATTATATATATTTAAATTTTGTCATATGTGTTGGATGCGTTATAGTACATTATGCGCATGTGTCCCACTGTTGGGTACGGACCTCCCTATTTCTAGAGGAACGGACATTAACCCACCTCTCATGTACAATGCGGCTTGGCGGGATAACCAGATTTATAGTCTAAACGTACTCTATGTATACTTTATTTAACTAAGGTATGATCTTGGATACTTTTTTTTAACAAAGGAAAAACGAAAAAAACTTCTCAATATGATAGTTAAGAAGCTTCTAAGTATGAAAATGTGCGAACGGTTTCATACTAATAAATTGATTCGCAATTTCGTCGTTTGCTAACAAAGTGTAGTGAGATTGCAGCTTCCCAGTGCAATTAATATTCATGTTGTGTTATTACCACGTGCAAATCGCGTCCCAAACTGTATTGCACGATAATGATGCTCAAACTCTCAATAATATCGAAACTTTAGATATGCACGCTTCCTTTTTATCTTTATCAAGCTAATTTTATTATACGCGTAATGAAAAGGTTTATGGATATATATAATATTAACAACCCATGATAATATATTGATCTTAATAAAATTTAAGAGTTTCTGAATTTCCTCTCACTGAAAGCAATGTATTAATCGATATTATTGGCAAAACATATGCTGTGTAGATACAGAAAACAAATTTAATGACCAGGAAAATATTTATTTATATTTTTCTCAGAACTCCTACCATTTAGCCAAACAGCTATTACATATTTCAATACTATCTTGCATATTGTATGTCTTTTTAATGTACTCTAGATTATTAGAAAACATAATTTACGGTTTTATTAATTGGTAGTGAAGAGTAAGAGTTTATATTACTTAGTAACTTACATAGTCGTAGTATATGTATCTTTAACAGACGAAAACATGTAATGACCACTACTGGCAAGTATTTCTACAATACATTGGCTACTTAATAAAATTGATTCTCAAAAACTTGTCATATTTACTTTCCTTGCGTGTGTTATGTGTTTCAAAAACACGTATGTTGTATTACTTAGAATACATTTTATCATATTTTTATTCCTTCGATATAATGATCTATTTTTATTATATTATATGTTAAAATATATGCAATGATAAACAAAATATTTCATTTTTGTAACTTCCTTGCTGATCTCTCAAACATTCTCGATAAAAACCGAAATGTTATATTACTTCAACTACAAAATAAAACTCAAAAACAATTCAAACTTACGTTCAGTCCTGACGGATGGTCTGTCACGCTTTCCGAAGCCTCTGGCGGTCATCATTTCGACGTTCTTGAAGCCCCGAGTTGGCCGTTGCTGCTTGGTTCTGGTGAGCCGGGCCTCTGCTGCACCATCGACGAGGCAGAGGCACACCGCAGCCGCCACGATGGCGAATTGGATTGATATGTTCATGGCTACGAGTAAAATGGTAACGTTATTAGTTTAGTCAGTAAGCAACTATACTATAACCTAAGACCTAACCTATAAAACATGGAACAATTGCTTGTAACAATTATCAAGAAAAGTTTGAACCAAACTATTTCTTTTACTTAGCAAAGTGAAGTTTGTCGGCCGATCCAAGCGGCAACTGTGGGAGTTGTATAAGTGATGATATGGCGATTGTATCTTAAGAAACATTACGTGACACCTCCCGGTTTGGTAGAGTGATTAACTGTTGATTGGCAGAAAATTGTTGCGTAAAGCCAAAGATTGATCTAGGGGAAATCTCTTGGTGGAAGCCTATGTTTAGGAGTGGATGAGTGGATAGAGTGGAACAATGAAATAGCGTTTTAAATCTATCCATCCAAATCAATGTGGATCACCACCTAAAATTCAATTTAAAATAATTAGATGATTATTTTGTTATGTAGCTGCATCTTTTTCGTTTTTTAATATTAAGGGAATTATTTTAGGAATAACAGAGTTTTTTCACCTCTGTTTTATAATACACTTTCTTAATTTCGTATTGGCGAGATTAATTTCGATACACATATGTATATAATAAAATTATTACAATTTGTTACCAATTATTATCGGCGATGGCCATAGAGCGTAAATAAAGCGAGAGCCTGCCATCATAAGTTAACGAAAATGTCAGCAAGTAAACTTTCCACTCCAAGAAAGCACATCGTAATGGACCTACTCGTACATCGTTGTTTTATGGGCCCTACGTTAAAACTAATATACTGGGCAACACACCCACAAAGGAAAATGTACCTGGTAGCTAACAAGACGGGGGCACGTGCTCCCAGATTTTATAGGGCAATACTAGTGTTTTAGTTCGCAGTTTACACCTCAGGTTACGTTTATCGTTTCGCCGATGTCTTTTTGCAATGTACGATTTACGCGCTACATTTTTATGGTATTTCATGTTAACGACATTATTTTATGACCCTACCAAAAATAAGCTGACACCTTGCAATATAACACATTTTTGGCATTGTTAAAAATGATAAACTGTTTTTTAATTAATAAAAAACGATTTATTAAAATATAAAAACGAGTTTTTTTTTAATCTTAATAAATTGTTTATTAATATGTAATATATGTATATGTATGTCCATGTTTTCCTTTTCAAGGGTTAACAGTGAGCCACCATGCTTGTCCAAAGTGGATTGGCGGGGTATCCAAACTCGGAATAAATATTTATAGGCTTTACATATCCTGATGTGACAATTGAATGCGCGACCATAGACTATATAAGTAGCTAAGTTACCGCAACTTAGTTACAGAACCATTTATCTTTAAGATATCGTCGATTACCTAGTTACTATTTACCTAGTTATTACTCAAATTTTTATTCTAGTTTTTTTTATAGGATAGGAAGGCAAACGAGCAGGCGTGTCACCTGTGAAAAGCAACCAACGCCGCCTATGGACATCTGCAGCGTTATAGGCAGTCCGGAAGCGTTGCCGACGTTTAAGGAAAGTGTCATTATGCTAAGCGCGGTAGCTAAGCAACTACTTAGACGCCGGTTTTCTGCGGAAGTGTGGTACTTCCCCGGGCGAGCCGGCCCATTCATGCTACAGACAAATATTATGCCATTCTTGACAAAGTATTAGTCTGCAACATGGCTCTACCACTATTAAAGTAATAACTAATGTAATATTTAAAGTATTAGTGACTCATAATAACAAATGAGGTAAATAAAATTGTAATCGAAGTAGGAGAGAAGCCTTACATGGATAATCTTTGGCTCTATCCATGTAAACTGTCTGAGCACTTGTCTGTTCTTATCTTAAGAGTTATTATATATCTAAATTAGTGCTTTAGAAAAAAAATATTTTGTACTTCATATATTATCGAAGAGTTAATCAACAACTCTTTGTAGAAGAAGCACACTACTGATAATTTTTCGTTCTTATTCACATACAAAGATTGTTACAAGTCACTCATTTGCTGATAAAAATTTGGATAATTACAAAATTTAATTTACAGACACTACAATAAGACAAAACATGATTATTTATTTCGATAACTATACTATATATTTATTTAATTAACCCAAAAGTTGACTGGTAATGAACGCTTTCTAGATTTATGTAAAAAGATTATATAAATACGTAAAATATTAAAACGTGATGACCAACTGACTTAGTAGCAGAGTTGCCGTCTATGGATTGAATGGTCGCGGGTTCGATACTCTCGACGGGATAAATATGTATATGGACTACTGATATTTATTCCTGTTCTGATTACCCTGCAAATCCGCATTGGGTGATAGGTTAATGTCCGTTCCTTTAAAAATGGGGAGGCCAATGCTTAGCAGTGAGACATATGTATATGGGATGTGAAAAACCAATTTCAAAGTGGGCAGAGGGTCACTTAGCCAATTGGTCGTCGGAACATAGTATATGGCCTGCGAAAAAAAAAAATCTAATCGTTTATGGGCAGTTGTTTGTGACTTGTTGATATTTTTTGTTTATATGCGCTGCGGTTCGGTTTAAAAATGCGGTTTAAAATATATATGCGGTGTATATAATAAAAAATGCAAACCGTAGGAGTTCTTCTTTTATTTAGCTTGGATTGACTAGATGTAGGTTATAAGATTAATTATGAATTATTTATCAAGATTAAACGACAACAGCCGTTGTTTGTAATCCAACCACCACACCACAAAGTTAGATGCATTCTACATTATTCCATAATCTAGAAACTTAATGGGATATTGTTTGCATATAAATAATGTTCTCAAACTTGCATAATTAGAACGTAATGAGCCGCAACGCCATGCAAAGACAAGTTACTTAGGCTTTATGTACATATTTACCTAGTCTGGCCATAAATACTATTACAATTAAAAATAAAAAAATATTACATTTGAATTTGGAATCTGTTATATTTATACGATTGTTTATTGTGTTTGCTCGTTTTGGCGCCAATATATTGTACAATATTTTGCGATATTAAAATGGAGTGGGGTGATAAAGAGAACCGAATCGCTGTGATTGCATTACACAAAGTAGGTATGGAGCCAAAAGCAATTTTTAAAACTCTCCATACACTTGGCAGAAGTCAAATGTTTGTGTACCGGGCTATTAATAGGTACAATGAGACCTTCTCTGTTTGTGACAGAAAAAGACCTGGTCGTCCACGTAGTATTCGTACGAAAAAGGTTGTCAAAGCAGTAAGGGAAAGAATTCGAAGAAATCCTGTCCGAAAGCAAAAGATTTTATCTCGGGAGATGAAGATAGCATCTAGAACCATGTCGCGTATTTTAAAAGATGACTTAAAACTTGCAGCCTATAAGAGACGCACTGGTCACTTCTTAACTGATGATTTAAAAAAGAATAGGGTGGTAAAATCGAAACAATTACTGAAGCGGTACGCAGAGGGAGGTCACACAAAAATTTTGTATACGGATGAAATTTTTTTTAAAATTGAGCAACATTTTAACAAACAAAATGACCGTATTTATGCTCAAAGCTCTAAGGAAGCTTCCCAATTAGTCGACAGAGTGCAACGTGGGCATTATCCGATTTCAGTGATGGTTTGGTGGGGTGTTAGCTATGAAGGAGTGACTGAGCCATATTTTTGTGAAAAAGGTATCAAAACACCGGCACAAGTGTATCAAAATACCATTCATGAGAAGGTAGTTAAGCCCCTTAACAACACCATGTTCAGTAACCAAGTATGGTCCTTTCAGCAAGACTCGGCACCGATTCATAAAACTCGGTCCACGCAGTCTTGGTTGGAAGCGAACGTTTCGGACTTCTTCAGAGCTGAAGACTGGCCGTCGTCTAGTCCCGATCTTAATCCGCTGGATTATGATTTATGGTCAGTTTTAGAGAGTACGGCTTGCTCTAAACGTCATGATAATTTGGAATCCATAAAACAATCCATACTATTGGTAGTGAAGAATTTTTCCATGGAAAGAGTGCGTGTTTCTATTGATGTATTGCCAATGGAGACCACTTCGAATAAGCTTTTTATATTTTTAATTGTTTTATATTTATGTATTAAACTAACACACTGTAAAATTAATTAAAAATTACTAAATCCCTTCAGTAGATTTTTCGTTAAAGACTAACAAACATACATCCATACTCACGAACTTTCGCATTTATAATATTAGTAGGATTGTTTTTTAATCCATCATTTGCTCCATATTATTACGTAATTTTATTACATTCTTATTTAATACACATATATATGATAAATACAAAAATATACACTATCACAAATACATACAATTTCTCATCATTACGTAATTGATACAAAAGTACATTATCTCAGGGGCTTTTAGTGAATCTTGTCTGGTATAAACTTTTTGTTCCTGCGACCGCTAACTTCACTTAGTTCCATATATATCGTTTGCATGAGAAGATATCTTACAAATTGGCTTCAACCTTTTCTTTACTTGTCTGCGAGATATTTAGTGCTCTTATTGGAAATGTTTTAAGAAAAAATCTAACAAATTTTTAGGTTTCAGTAAAATACACATAGCTTTATCACAGCTCCACCTACACTCCTTTCTTTAAATAATCGATATCTTCTAAGACTATCTGATCTTTTTCCCTACACTCCTTTCTTTCTTTAAATAATGTATGTCTTCTAAGCCTATATGACTTTCTTTTAAAATAATTATATACACTTACATACGTATGTTCATACATACAAATTTCTTGAACAATATTTATGCATCAACAAAGGTAAGATGAACTACGTGGTTTTCGGCATAGAATATTTTATGGTATTTCTACCCGTGAGTGTCATAAGAGGCGGTTTTATGGCCCAATACCAGTAGATAGACAACAACATCTACTTGAGAATAAAAGTAAGCATTACAACATCCGATTTGAGGGAGGTTGATAACCAGTAGAGGAGTATTATGGCTGAATTGGTTGATGAATATATGTGTTTAAGAGTGTTTGAACCACTTATACACTATAGTATACTATTAGATTAAATAATTTTACAGATATCTTCCGTTAGGTACAGCATTAGAATTCTTCTCACCGTACATAGCAAAACTAATTAATTGTCCAATCCACAGATGATAAAGGCAATTCTATTTATTAACATCGGTTAATATTAACAAATAAAGTTATCCCCGTGATTAAAATATAAATTATTAAATAATTTTACGTAGATCGTCCGTTAGGTACAGCATTAGAATTCTTCTCATCGTACATAGCAAAACTAATTAATTGTCCAATCCACAGATGACAAAGGCAATTCCATTTATTAACATCGATTAATATTGACTAATAAACTAATCCCCGTAATTAAAATATAAATTTATTTCAAACGCGTACTCTTAAAATGTTTTTGAAATATATTATATATTACTCACGGTTTATACTGACGAATAAGCTAATCCCAGTGATTAAAATATAAATTTATTTCAAATGCGTACTCTTAAAGTTTTTTTATATTTATTATATTATATATAAGTCTGGCTGAGTATGAAAACATGTTAACCCACAGTCGACCCCCTGACGGTGCTAATGACATCACTGACAACTGGAATGGGGACAGGTGAAACCAAAATAGCTACCTGGACAAAGGACGAACTCATTACGATTACATAACTAATACTATTGCATATTAATATAGTAAATTTCAATCTAACTTTTATTTTACGTATTTGTATACAAAAATAATATTAGCAACGCATTATTATAATTATTATAGTAGCAATCGTACTTCGGTCAAAATTTATTACTTTTTATTTATTTTATCTTTCAGCACTCCTTCATATGAACTGTAAGTATGCCACATCTCACTTTCCATGTGCGTTATATGTTTAAAAATGGATATAAAGATTTATGTTCTCATATTACTACTTATCTACAGATTACCTAATTATTGTTTTCATAAAAACTTTATTACGCTTTGAAGAACTATACATGAATTAAACATTCAAAAATGATAAGTGACGCTTAATAAAAAATATAGTGGTCTAAGTAATACGGTAATAAATACTGAAAAATAAATAAAAATAAAGTGAATTCAAATTATTATTAATTATCTTGTTAATTTTTCTTTTTTCAAAATATTTTTCTCACACGAACTTTTATGATGAAAAACAAATTGAAAAAATTGGAAAAACGAATTGAAACAACTTTTAAGTTGTAAACATTTAAATGTACTGTAAATTATAATTAAATCGTTAACAATTGTCAACGTAACCACACACGATGCATAAAGTAACAAATAACCTCAGGCGACCGATTGTTGTTGGCGGTAAAGTCATATATACTAATTAAAAGGTTTTTTTTTCTAAAAAAGACAGGCTGGGAATAAGTTAAGGGAAGCAGTTTAATAGTGATAGTGTCATGGTAGTACGAACGGGCTGGCTCGACTGGAGAAATACCAGTCCCACATAATATCAGCTAAAATAATAGCATCAAGAGATCCGCAGTCCCAATTCTTTTCCACTTCCTTTACTACCATGTTCCTCCGTTATTTCACTTTTCCCTCATTATTCACACCTAATGGCAGGCATCGCATTTGAAGTATCTTAGTGCACTGTTCCTAAAAGCTTGCTCATGTGTAGCTTTTCAATAAAAAAACCGCTTCCTAATTGTATATGGACAGTCAAAAGTTTTACTTAGCTAAGATCCGCGACAAGCAAAACAATAACAGAAAATTAATAATGTGTGTTTTTCCGTTACGTTAGGTGGATTTATTTGTAACTTAAACCAAAAAGTTACCGAAAAACGGCCATCAATTCTCCACCCACCAACCACTATACACAACACCAAACACACATTATTACTTTTCCATCTTGTAAACGACACGTGTTTCGCCCCCAACACGAGGCATCTTTAGGTATAGTAGACTCTACGGAAGACAACCGAAAAGTTTTTTCGGTTGTCTTCCGTAGAGTCTACTATACCTGAAGATGCCTCGTGTTGGGGGTAAGTTTTTGGTTTAAGTTCTAAATAAATCCACTTAACCCAACGGAAAAACACACATTATTAATTTTCTGTTATTGTTTTGCTTGTCGCGGATCTTAACTAAGTAAAACTTTTGACTGTCCATATAGTGATGGATTTCCGCAAAGTAACGCCTGACTCCATTAATAATCCTAATTTTATAAAAATTAACCTTGTAGATAAAATAAATAAAAAAATATTACAGTGTCACAAAATTTATACAAATCTTGATTAAAATTGCATCATCTACGAAGAAAGAATCTATAAATTTATTCATTCTGTGAAATGTTACCGACTGTAGAAGTGTATTAATATTTTATAAGATACCTTTGAACCGATTACATAAATAAAATGGCTTTTAAGAACATACAGAATATAATATAAAACAGAATAAAGCGTAGGAATTTTGATTTAGTAAAATCAGTTAAACTTTTTATTTTTGTGTTGCATTCTCAGATTATTCTCATCTTTTTTACTAATACCAATATTAGTTTTTACTATTTGAACTAATATTAGATTCTAATATATTTTTTATGATAAACTAAGATTAATTTGAACTAATATTAGATTTTACTAGATTACTTTTTATAATCAAGTAGAATATAAAAAATATTAGATCAAACGCTAGGAAAAAATCATACATTTAAAAATTTACGAATTGTTATTGTTTTCGTAACAAAGGTATCTATACTTTTGTTACGAAAACAATAACAATTCGTAAATTTTGTCAGTTTCCCGTTTCATTAAAATTTACAAGAATTAGAATGTTGGGGAAAAAATTCTTCGTAAAAGTGAATAACAATATTTTTTAAATGAATGTTATATGTATCTGAAAGGCAGATCAATAGAATCTAAGTATATTTTTTTCTATGTCCGAAGACTTGTTATGATTAATTGGAAAGCATAAAAAATGTAAGGGCAGAATACCAAACAGTAAAGGGACGGATTTATCACTATAAAGTTCTTATTACGGATTTAACGACGATATTCGAATGAATTTATACGCTTGATCGATAGGCTCTGACTATGTGAAATTTAAACGACCTTTCTATTCAGTCATTGGCGAAACGTATCTTTGCGTATATAAATGATGATATTATAGTTGTAAATTATTTTATCCCAATTGATACCAAAAGCATCAATTGCGTGAGACATATTTGTTGTATGTATTTTATTTTACAGCTCAAACATACATATATCATTGGCTAATTATCAAAAAACGTAAATCAAAAAAAAATTATCACTTCTTACTTTACATACCACCATGTTTACCTCAAAAAATATATTAAATAATTTTAACACCTAAGGTCAGATTTATAAACTTTTCTCAAACTATGAAAAAATTAAATTTTTATCAGTCCTGATAAATTTACAATAGGAAAAAAAAATTGGCAACTGGCAAAAGAAATTTACGTTGCGGATGTTAATGGAAGGTTCGGTAGGGAAAGACCAAGGAAAACATACATAAATCGCCGATTTTTTTAAGAAAGGCCAGATCAAGAGTACCCTTTAACCGACGAGCTTGCATAAAGAGAGTGATGAGTATGGAAGAAGCAAGGAAAGTATGCCGAGATCGTAGCAGATGGAGATCTGTTGTCTCTGCCTACCCTATGAGAAACAGGCGTGACGATATGCATATATGTTTGTAAAATTTACTTATGTAGACTCACAAATTCTGACAATTAGTTATGTTTAGATGTCAATGTCTATGCGGGAATCGAACCCATGACCATTGATTTCTAAAGCAGTAGCTTTATTACTGAGCTGATTGAAGATATTACTTGAAAATTAATACTTTCTCGTACTACTCGTATAAATTAATTTTCTTAAAGCTATTTTTTCATTGGACCAAGGTTATCCTTCATGAAATGTACCAGTGCACAAAAAAATAAAATTAAAGAATATTAAAATGATGTTTACCCTCAGAGTATATTAATCTAAGTGGTAACCGTTGGGAATTACTGACATTTAATATGAAATGAGCGAATATACTACCTTGCGGTTTTCGTATGTCAAAAAACAAAGTAATTCACAGCGTGCTTTCATTTTTTATTTTTTTTTATTTCAGCCAACTTTACTAGCTTTTTGGGTTGCATGTAAAATAATTTTTGAGAGAAATTGACTGAACAAGTTAAGTTTAAATCGCTTTAAGCTTCAATATCTTTTTACGTTTCTTTTTGTTATTTATAATATTTTTAAGACGTAATAATGATATCAATAAACTTAAAACAAATTATTTCATATTATTATCATCATCAATTCAACGAGCGGTAGTCGACTAAGTAGGAAGCTTGACATAAGTTTGCTCCAAAATACGCCACGTCCGCACTGAGTTCCTTTTTGCACATTTAGCTTATAATTCCAAATAGTAATCTCTATTATATTTTTGCTGAGTTTCTAAACGCCGCTCTCTCCCCATTAATATGATTATTACCCTAGAGTACCATTAATGGGCTAATATCGTTGGGTCAACCTTTTGTCTTAATAGCATTCAATTTAAATTCTCCAATCAGATTTAAATCTTTAGTATAATATTTAATAGCAGTGTAAAAACATATAAAGTTTTATTCCACCATCCCTACTCTTATTTGATCCCACAATGAATCAAATGTATTGTAATGATATATTGATTAATGTATCACTAATTTAATATTAGTTATTGGACATATTGTAATAAGACTTTTTTGTACATAGATACATACATATTGTCACGCTTGTCTCTCGTAGGGGTAGACAGAGACCACAAATGTCCATCTGCTACGATCTCAGCATACTTTCCTTCCTTCCTCCTCACTCATTACTTTCCTCGTGCAACGTTATTTGTTCCATTACCTTTTTAACATTCGTAATTTTGAAGTTTGAAACATAAATAAATAATTGTCTTTTCCGGATTATGATTTAATCAATTGACAAAGAAGATAGAGAACAAGGTTTAATTTCGCCCTTTAGTGCACAAATGAATAAAAATAAATTGTGATATATGTATAAGAGACCAAGACTTAAATTAATAATATTGGAAGAGTTTTATTTTGAAAGAGAAGCCCGGTAAAGACCCTGAGTCTCCGTATTACTACGGGTATATATAGTATGTATGCATGTAAATAAAGAGACATCATCTTATAAAACATCTTATTATATATATGGCGGAATGATCATTTTATACTAATTACAATTGATAATATTTTCATTTCTGTGATTATAATTAAGGACTTAATTTTATGGATAAATTGTTAACTTACTTATGACTGAATAAAACAAAAGTGGATAAAGAAAGTACTAAACTAAATAAGACAAAGTAAAGAGATGATCTCCAACAAGGAGAATGCTCTAACTCATTGTCAGCTTAACGTCACAGCTTAACTGAGATGCTAATTTTCATACTACTGGTACAGTCTGTACTTTTAAATAGTCTTATCAAGTGGAACGACAAATGGTGCACGAAGTGTAAATACAATAAATTTCATTTGCAATAAGTAAGTATTATTTTATTTAATAATAGTATTATATGATATTTCATTTCATATGTGTTGCTAGCGTGACTAGAAAGTACACCTTGTCATAATCTTGTGGTAGCATTTTTTCCCGCTTTTGTTACCGCATTTCGTATGGAGAGTGGGAAGGCCCAACTCCTTTCACCTTTTCTATTAATTTCCTCTTCCTTAACCTTCTTTTCCATTCTCATTTTCTTCCTTGAAAGGGAAAAGGTATTTAATAGAATGAATTCAATCTTTTTTTTCCTTCCCACTAATTCTTCTTCCCCTTTCATTATTTACATCTTTACCCACAAGGTAAGCAATGCACCTCTAAAGCTCTTTTATTACAGATCCTTATGGGCGGCAGTAAAATCCATTAGGTGAGCCGCTTTTTCTTTTGCCTACGTCGTATACAAAAGGCGTATAATGTATAGACATAAATAATAATGCATTTAACTTTTTTCATATTCTAAATTCGTCAATTCTGCCAGTTTCGGGTAAACAGAAAAAAATGGGTTTTTCGTAGCAGTAATGTTAAATAACAATTAAATGCTTTATATTCCCAGTGGAAATGTGTTAAGTGTATGTGAAAATTAAAATGAGGCTCGAAACCGTGGACACTCCTATAAAAGTTAATTTTTATATGAAATGCCGGTACCTCGCGAGAATTAAACTCTAACAGGATGTACATGTAACATGTAGTTACTATTTATTTATTATATTTAACCCTCTGAAAAAATCAGTGTAATATATATGCGTATATACCGAAACAATAGTTTTTTTGCGTTTTCTATACACTATCGTTATATCTTCCCAACTCAAAAATGGATGTGTTTTCTTTGTTTTGTTTTTATTTATTTATATTTGTAGTGATAGAGCCACGCTGCAGACGAATACTTTGTCAAGAAAGGTATATTCTTTGTCTGTAGCATGAATGAGCCGGCTCGCCCAGGGAAGTACCACACTCCCGCAGAAAACCCGCGTCTGAGTGGTAGCTTAACTACCGCGCTTCTTCCGGTGAGCGATTCCGTTCCGGAGGAGAGAACCTTTTTTTAATGTCACTCTACGACACGTTTATTACCATTTTCTCCTAAATTGTTAGTTTATTTATTATTAATTTAGTACTATATGAATATTTATGTTAATTTTTTACTTATTTGTGATGTTAAAAAAAACATATGTACATTTTATTTTAAGGAATATTTAAGTTTGGCGAAATAAGTTATATTATAATTAAGTATTAACATATTTCAATAAACATATTAACATTAAAGATAACTTATTTCAACTATAACTTATATCAAGCAAGGCCAAAAATATGAACAGGCGAGCTTGTATGAAGAGAGAGTGATGAGTGTGGATGAAGCTAAGAAAGTGTGCTGAGATCGTACCAAATGGAGGTCTGTGGTCTTTGCTTAACTCTACGGGTAACAGGCGTAATCAAATGTAGGTAACGATGAATATATAATAACACATTTAGCGGATCTTAGTATATTTCGCGGATATATGTATTTATTTGGTGGAGTTAATAAAGACATTTTGATATTCTGTCTTTACAATGAATTACCGTAAAATAACAACTGACTATATTAATCACTTTTTTATAATTTTTTCATTAAAACATTTATAGTTTGGATATTTTTATTTATTTATAACGCCCAATGCGTATCCACTATGCGTTAAATCAAAGTTATAAATAATATTTCTATCCATTAGAAAAGTAATCATTTAACGATTAACCTTTCATGAACAGTATAAAAGCGCATTATTAGATTGAACAAAAAGCATTTTATAATACATATCGCTTTGTTGGTAACTTCCTTGTTTAAAAATTTAAAGGAGGAAACTTTTGCTTTGTCCATTATTATTTCCAATATTATGACCTAAAATTAATTTTGAAAACTATTCTCATCGCAAATTTTTGTAGCAGATCAAACAAAGCTATCGTTGTTGATGAAATGATTTCCTTTTTCCTTTCGTGAATACATACACTTGTATTATGTGGATAGTCAAAAGTCTTAATTAGCTAAGATCCGCGACAAGCTAAACAATAACAGAAAATTAACTTTTCGGTCGTCTTCCGTAGAATCTACTATACCTGAAGATGCCTCGTGTTGGAGCGCAACACGTGTCGTTTACAACATGGAAAACTGGTAATGTGTGTTTGGTGCTGTGTATAGTGGTTGGTGGGTGGAGAGTTGATGGCCGATTTTCGGTAAGTTTTTGGTTTAAGTTCCAAATAAATCCACTTTATCCAGCACAAAAAAAAAACACATTATTAATTTTCTGTTATTGTTTTGCTTGTCGCGGTTCTTAGCTAAGTAAGACTTTTGACTATCCACATAGTGATGGATTTCCGCAAAGTAACGCCTGACTCCATTAATAATCTTAATAAACATACACTTGCCTCTTGAAAACCCCAAAGTCGTCGGTTTTGAAACACCGCAGGTAGTAGATCGGTCCACAAATACACAGTTCGTAGTAAAAATTGTGACTGAAACGCAAGGTAATGGACAGCCAACCATCCAAGTAGTGGGGGCGGTACTTGTTTTAATTGTCTTCAAACATTAATTGAAAATAATAATGCAATTTTTCAGTATACATGTGTTTACTAGTATTGTATACGAAATTAGCAGAACCGCGTTATTTAAATAAGGACCTATTGAGATTACCCGAAACTATCCTAAGGGTTAATAAATTTGTTAAATAGATTATGAAATTCTAAGTAAACAATGTAAGCTGTGATATAGTACATTTAGAACCATAGAATATCTTAAATTATATTCCAAACTTTAGCAATAATATTGATTCAAAACTTTATAACTTCTGACCTTCTTTGATTAAGTACCCTCAATTTTAGAAGTATTTTTAAAAAGTAATCGTATATAATTATTTTTATGGAAGAGGTAGACCGAGTAGAACTAAGCAACTTGTGGTATGTTATCATAGCCACCGATAGTCATTTGTAAATTTTAAGGGCAATGCAGATACGTTGTCTATCTTAAGATAAACACGTGAATTAAGAAAACTAATTTTATGATTAGGGTAATGACACCATAGGATAACGTGATTTAATTTAAACATTATTTTTTATTTGAGTTTATGTTCGTGAAGAACTTTAAAAGTGCCTTTTAAAGTTCTTCATGATCATAAGTTCTAGCGGTAGAGCCACGCTGCAGACGAATACTTTGTCAAGAATGGCATATTATTTGTCTGTATTATGAATGAGCCGGCTCGCCCCGGGGAAGTATCACACTCCCGCGGAAAACTGTCGTCTGAATGGTAGCTTAGCTACCTCGCTTCGTCCGTTGAGTTCCGAAGGCTCAACCCCGCTCCCCCCTCTCCCTCCCATAATCGTTCCTCCAAATTCCTTAAAGTCCGGCAACGCTTCTTTCTACCTATGGCACTGAGGATGTTTATGGGCAGCTTTGATTGCTTTCCATTCGGTGACACGCCTGCTTGGTTGCCTTCCTATCCCATAAAAAGACATAATAAGTTTATCAATGTGGTGTGATGAGGATATTTATATAAAATATAGGCAAAAAAAATTAAAGTAAGAATAAATTTTCTCTAACTAAGATTGTCTGAAACTAAGCTACACAAAGCGCTCTTATAAATCTGTATCATAATCTCTATTCAATTAGAATGAAAATCCGATAGTTTCCATTGCATTCGTATATGCAGTGTGAAGACAAAACAAACTAACAAGGTACACTGTAATTACTTCATCCAATCCTTCCAATCTCTGCTGTTTGCAGTCACCTGACCGCAGAGAAATTAACTTATTAGCCCCTGTTTGTTTCTATTAATTGGAACAAGTCCATTCCCGTATATGTACGTAGTAAATGTCAGACAAGTCAACCATTCTAATAACAGTATTAGTAATAAGTTTGCAAAGCAATATAATATAAAATTAACCAAATGTATATTAATGAAAGCATATACGGTTAACTATGAAATTTATAATACACCTTAAATATTGCGATAAGTAAATGTTTTTCAATTATTATTTTATTTACATATGTGCAGAGCAGCTAGCAGAGACTAGATGTGTGTAGCTGAAGATAGGATTAGGTGGCGCACCTTGATAGAGGGCGTCCAGTAGAGGATTATCGAAAACTATTGATAATGCAACGTATTTCAATATAAGTTATTACCTGAAACGGGACCTGCATTCATAATTTTTAATGATTCGTCCCTCTAAATATTGTAAAAAGTAACTTAAGCCTTCTTTATACTCTGTCATATAACTACCCACGAAAGTTCCATCAAAATCGGCTTAGTCTTATACGTGATTTTTAGGAATTATCTTTATCCACAGAGTGGTGTTGCGTTAAAAGAAGTTTTGAGAGAAGCGCACAAATCCTCGGAGCACTCCCCATGATAAAAGCGGTAAAAAATACCGAGAGACGAGAAATCCCTCCGCATCGCTAGAGAATCAAGCCGATCGGTGAGATCTTGGTCATCGACTATTCGTGTCACACGACTTTGTTTATAGTTTGCACATCTATAGTTTGAGATATAACTCCTAAGAGAGTACCAGCATCCTAAGAGATAACAGCTGTTAAATGTCAGATCCGTTAAAATTTGCTTCATCGCCGTGCTCTAATGAAGAGCCATTCATTAATTTCGTTTAGAAACAAACGCCGTGTCATTCACGGCTTAATTGAAATCTCTCAGCAATCATTACTCGGATGGGGGAAATGCTGAGGTGTGAATTTTGTGTCACGTAATAGATTTACACAATTTTATGCTAACCTTAATTTAATAAATTAAATTAATATAAAATTATGTAAACTATAACGCATATTAAGTTTCATCAAATTAGGCTTTTAAAATACAAAACGTTTCCTTGAAATTGAAATATATTTAAAAATAAACGTTTGGTTTATTTTGAGCTATGGTATTAAGGACTAGTCAAAATATTACATGTAGGATAAGAGGATTAACTAAGATCCTCATTATCACGCACGCACATAAGCCATTAAACCAGTATCTTGAGCTCAAAGAGTTAGGAACTTTGTAAGTGATACAGCGTTGATTAAAATTTAAACTAATTTGCCGGTTCGCAACTTTACCCATAAACAAGAAAGGAATATACATAGGTCTTTTGAGACAAGTATACAAAATCATTAAGAGGAGCTCACCACTCTTCTATTTATCAAATTTGACCTTATTAACATAAACAAATTACACAATGAAGAATTAAATATGATTTTTAACATTCCTTCTAGGACAACGCCTGTGTAAAAAGAGAATAAATAAGAATAAGATGAATGTCTGACAAAGTTATTTCAGTGTTCATAAAAATTTAAACTAATTTGCCGGTTCACAACTTTACCCATAAACAAGAAAGAAATGTATATAGGTCTTTTGAGACAAGGATACGAAATCATTAAGAGGACTACCACTCTTCCATTTATCAAATTTGACAGTGAAACAAATTATACAATGAAGAATTAAATGAACGTCTTATAAAGTAAATTACTTTTATAACAGGGAATCCTTAAAGGATTCTGTTTATATGAAACCTTTTTAACATTTCTAAAAACATTGTCTAGGAATTATTTTTAAAAAATAATGCTATATGTTATATCATGTTATATCAAAATAATGAAGTATAAAGTAATAAATTCTAAATTATTTTTAAATAACAATACTAGAAAAATAAATGAATTCTATGCAGATGATTTTTCACAAGTTCACTCAGATTTATCCTAATTATTTAAAAATTTATATCTATTCCTTATTATTTAAAAATTTCATCCCCACCATCTGGATGAGTGGCGATCTACTACGGTGCGTTTGTCTCGTTACTTCTTTCCACGCACCACCAGTTTGTGGAATCAGCTACCCTCGGCGGTCTTTCCGAACCATTACGACATTGGAACCTTCAGAAAACAAGCCTATACATACCTAAAAGGCTGGCAACGCTTCCGCGACTCCTGCGGTGTCGCGGTTGTCCATGGGCGGCGTTGATTGCTTTCCATCAGGCGACACGCTTGCTCGTTTACCCTCCCATCCCATAAAAAAAAATACAATATATTTTTTTATAACTGAGCAGGCAAACGAGCATGCAGGTCACTTGGTAGTATTCAATCAACGCCGCCTACAGATATTCGCAGTGCCAGAGAAACGCCTCAGATATTTAAAGATAAATCAAAAATATTTAATGTAATTTTTGAAAATACTAGTAAATAAATATTTTTTTTAAAATTAAAATATATTACTGAGCTGTGATAAAAACAGGCTATCTCAATATTCCACCTCGAAACGAACGACATGGTCCATTTAAAAACATCTTTTTGCTCTGGGTGATACTGATAGCCCACTGTACGGGGCCTGCATGGAGGAGTAGGAAACGGCTGCTCGTATCGTGCTTCGGTGCCGAGGAGTAGTTAACTACTGGGCCAGATACCTGGGTGCATCTGGATCTCATGAATACTGTGGGCAAACGGAAGAGGCTGCTGCATTTCTTTGAGGGGCTGTGATGGATGGAATAGGAGCAATCCATTCTACCATTTTGCAAAATAGGCGTATGATGATGTAAAGTTGCGGAAAGCAGTCTGTTATACCATCCACCATCTACATGTGGACAAACTCGGTGGGTTATGTCCATTCCTCTAGAAGTAGACAGTGCGTACAAGTATGAGCCATGTAAAAGCAACAACTTCATAATGCTATGAAGCGAAATAATTCAGGAGCATTAGCTCTCGAGAAGTGAAATAATTCAACAGTCCTTTGTGTCGTGGAATGAATTGCAAGAAATATACCCGTTGAGTTATTCACAGGCTCCTTATAAGTGTTCCCAAAAAGGTTTCTCACCTACTTTATTAATATGTTGTGACATCAACCATTGAATTCGGGTCATCCATACTTTGTATGGGAAGTAATTTACGAATATCATTTTTATAGGTTACTTTTGAATTATTCCTAGGGAAAGATCAAGCAATTCACGCAGGATTTTTATAGCGATTTAATGGTTTTAAATAATTTATAAAGTTTAAATTAGATAAAGCAATATCTTTATATTTTAGGTCAATATTTTGAATTATTAAGCAAGGAATCAATTAAGGAAATACTTTTCGTTAGTAAGCTCACGATTTGAGAATGGATTGAATTAAAAAAAATATAAGGTTTTTAGGCAAAAGGAAACCGGAAAATATTCCCTAAAAATTAGAAAGTTCCTAAAAAACTGGTATTGTTTGTTCTATGTGATTTTTGTACGAATTTAAGAGCATAACTCACGACTGATATGCGATGACAAGATTGATTAATTCTTTTTTGTTTTTTTATTTCTAATTACGTATTAAATGTTTAAAAGAAAAAACAGGATTATTAGAAATTCCAATAGCTTCGTAACACGAACACAAACAAATTTATTAACATTTGGAGAGAATGTCTGTCGGATCAGCTAGTTTTAAAAAATAACGGAATGTAATTTATTTTTCTTTTATAGTCCTTTAATAGAATAATCATTTACTGTTTTTCCATCAAAGGGCCACATGAAACTCTTAATTTTCATCTTTTCTCGAGAGATATTATTTATAATTTTGTCAAATATTAATTTAAGTTGCGAAAGTTTCAAATATCCGGCGCACGATTATTTTTTTTTTCTACTTATATTCCCATTTTATTGGTACTCACGACGCGTTAACCTGTTGCTCTACTATGAACGTTTATCAAAACCAACCGTTCATCATAGTAGTTTAAAAAAGTAGCTGAAAATAAATTGTTGAATCTCTTCCTTTATCGTTCTTTTAAAGCAGCAAGCATATTTCAAACAAGAAGCCGACTGATCTACAAACAATGTTTAAAGAACAACGCGAATAATTCTTTACGATTTTCATGACTCCGACAGATGAGTGGCAAAACAATTCGTTTCAATTCAAAAATTGCTTTGTAAGAAATATCTGCGTATAATTGTTTATATTGCATTTTCAAAGGGAAGGTATGCTGCTAATATTAAGCCTTAAAAGTTGATAAAAGATATATATATATATATATATATATATATATATATATATATATATATATATATATATATATATATATATATATATATATAATATTAAATTTGGAAATACCCTATGTTTTATTCGACTTCGTTCACGTGTATTATTCTTAAGGATCTTTCTTGTGTGTAAAACGAATTCAAATTCTTAATTTTCGATATCAGAAATTACATTTAGTTTGGCAAACAGTCAAGTCAAGCTTTTCACCATTTTGCAATAAGGTTCTTTTACACGGAAAAATTCGGCGAAACTCCGCAAGTATCCTCCGTTTTATGTTTTTTCTATATTTTTACAATGCAAAGATTATAATTGAGCAAAAAAGGTATATTCTCAAAAAAATCATGTTTATCAATTTGCGCCTACGTCCAACTACGTGAATTAATTTAGAGTTTTAACGTTGATGATAAATATGGACCCGTTTATTTTATATGCGTATCGTTTAATAAATTTTTAATATATACGGGTAGACTCTTGGTATAACACAAAAAAGCTGGCAACCCACAACCCCGGAAATGAAAAAGCTCTTTCCGAGCTGTAGGACATTTATAAGCTGTAAAAAAATAATTGTCCGTACATATGATGTTTTTTTTTTTATTTTGGGGCACTGTCGCGCTATTTATTGCTTCTAAATATTTACGTTATAAATAACTAAAACAGCTCAATATAAGAAGTAAAAATAATATATAATAAAATGACAATCTTGAATTTCAAAGGGTAAAGTTATACCGATCCGATTCCTTTTATTGGCTGTAACGCAAGCAGAGGTTTCTTGATATGATTTGAGGAAATTCGTAGTAACACGGTCCCGGTAAGTAGATTCTCTTAGCATTCCAAATGAGATTTTCGAATAGTTGCTTGCTGCTTACTTAGCCTTTTCTGCAATACTATTGGTATTACAGAACCATGTTAGTTTTATTCGAGCCAACGCATTCATGTATTGCTCTACCTTTACTATAATCATACTTTATAACTATTTCTTACATACCATTGAATTATATCTACTGAATAATTACCGGAGGATAAAGCCGACCATATTCTTCGAATGGGTGTTGTACAAGAAGACTCATATACTATATTAATATATACCCATTTAAACGGCCGCGGGAATTACACTTTTCAGGAGTCCAACGTTGAGTGAGTATGTGAGTATATATACTTTTACAGGTATATTCATAATGATAACTTAGGCTTATACATATAAATGAGATTAACATTTTTGATATATGCATATATTATGGGCAGTAACGTAAGGACGAAACAAATTTACGAACGTTAATTTAATCAGAGTTTTTTAATCCGTTTTTGGTGAACATTCTTAATCGTTATTAATATTGTATTTCTTACTTCTCTTTTTATCTCTTTCTCTCTCTCTCTCCGTATCTTAGAGGATAAAGAACAATATAATAGTTTCACCTTAATTTTTGTTAAAGTTTATTGAAACAAAACAAGGGTGACCAACACCTTGAATATATTCAGCGTTATTGATTCAATCGATCGTGGCAAGGCAAAGATAAAACTAATTTTGAGAAATATAATATAAGTATTACAATTACTAAGAATAATGCGTAATTTGATTTTATTTTCATGGGATAGGAAGACAAACGAGCAAGCGTGTCGCTTGATGAAATGCAATCAACGCCACCAATACATACACAACACCAGGTATTACGTAAGCGTTGCCGGCCTTCAAAGTACGAGTATGTGTAAGCTTGCTTTTTGATAGTTCCAATATCGTATCGGTTCGGAAATACCGCTGAAGGCAGCTGATTTTACAGTGTTGTAACATCACCAGGGAAGTTTCGGGAAATTTCAGTGCACCGCACCACTCATTTAGATGGTGGGGATGAGTTAAGTTCTTGAAGGAATAAGTACTAAGTTTTATGTAATTGGGAAACCGTACAGTCTAGATAGTAAACACCAAAAATTGGTTTTCTTCTCTGGTCTAATCAAGTTGACTACCACTGATGTAAGATATAAGTATAGGTACATTTTATTTTCTTTATTTATATTCATACAGCAAAACATTCTACTGCTGGATATTGCCCTTTATCCAAATTGAGATGTTGCCGTAATAACCATTTACGGTGGGTGGATTGAGGTTTACAGATTGATTTTATTCTCAGTAAGATGCAGCTACCTGTTGACTGGTATTTTCTTATACAATTGCCTCGTACATCAAGTAGAAAAGGTAGGGATACTTGGCCTTAACATAGGTTAAGCCCGGAAACAGAACCACACAGAATTTTTTTAATATTGTTTAATCGCTTTAAATATATACAAACATTTTTAATATTTTTATATTTTTTATTTGGTTTCTTTATATATAGATAATAACGTGTAATCAATGTTTTAATTTCATAAAATTGATTAAATATTAAAAAATATATAAACTTTATTTTTTTAATTAAGAACGTCCGACTTTGGTGGGGTTCTATTTCTTATCGTAAGCACGTATAGCTTTTTCCCTTTTAAACTTTATCAATTAATTAGGCACACTATAATTATTAGTCCAAAAACATTTTTTTAATAATATTTTATTAATGATTAAAAAATTTTGTGTGCACCTAAACTACCTATTTTGCAAATAAATTTTATTCTCATTTGCTGATATTGTTCCTATGCGTCCCTTTAAATATGAAATACAACTCTAAAATTTATTATTAATAAAAAAATAATATTCATTTGTATTTAAGCCAATTATTTAATAAGTAATTAAATTATTTTTGCTTATTTATTTATGCAGGTCCTTTTAAGTGTGCAATATAAAACCAATATGTAGATTGTGTCATGTCACATACATAGGTCAGCAAGCACCCTAACGCCCTTCGCATGCATTGCTAATTAAAAATAGCACTTCCTATGTTCGCATTATTAATTTCATTGAAATTAACCATTTAAAAAACTTTATGATGTAATATGTTTATGCTCAAATTAAGAACATAATCTGTGGAACAGATATTTATATTAATATTTTTTTTGCAAATAAAATTATTATTTTATTAAAAAATGTACTAATAATATACAATTAACAGTGATAAAAGATTACTTTTATGTTAAAATTTACTTTTGACTGACTCTTCGCAAAAATGTTACAAACTGAATTAAATATCATATCAGTCTAACATTTTAAAAAATAATGTTAATGGTGATTTTGTAAAGTTTTAGATACTAACTCGATAAAAAAAGTTTTTAAGTTACCACTTTTAAATTGTTGTAAACTTACCTTAGAAGTTGACGTAACACGTGACGGAGACACTAGCACTGTATTGGATACGAAAGCGTCACACACGGAGGGCCGATGAAACCGGAATGGCTTCAGCGATCCTCACTGGTCCGTTTTATACGCCTGAAGCGAACTTGCGAGCATAGCGGTTGGTTCTACGAGGCTACGCCGCGCCCTACGGCGTAGGCGTGCGTAGGTTTCCTTCTACATCTAACTGCTTAAACATGGTCAGAGTCCATTTTATTGAAGAAATAAATGCCTTTATATGTACTGTATATATATACCTATATATATATAAATATCAGGAACAATGATTTTGAAAAATTATTAAAATCAATGAATCAAAGATATAAATACAAGCGAATTAACATGATATTTTAAACTAAAAAAATGGCATTTGTTTTTAAAATAATATTTAATTACATTTGGCACACATTTATATCTCCGTCATTATTAACTATTATGTTATAATGGTTTTGTAATTATGATTATATATGTAGAGGGTAGGTTGTTGAAGCTGTTCGTCCTATTCTGTGTTGCTGAATGAACAGACGGCATGGTACGCTGCCTTTTCGTCTGACACAGGTACTGTCAGGGCTCGGATGCTTTGGTATGTACCTGTTTCGCACCACTGTGGCTGTAATGAGAACACAGCTCAACACACGTTGGAGGAATGTCCCGCTAGATCAGAATTGCGCTGTGACCTCGTCGCAGTAGTGGAGAATAACCTTTCCCTGCCAGTCAAGGTGATGCCCAGGGCTGCCTTTTGTAAGAGGGTGTTTGTAAAGAAGGAAACTGTGGAGAATGAGAGAAACTGTGGACAATTCAAAATCCCAAAACACTAGGGAAGAGCAGGGTGGTGGAGGAGAACTTATCAGGCTGTCCTACAACCCTCATAACAAAGGTTCGGGTGGCGGAGAAGGCTTAGCCTCACCGCCTGACATCTAAACCTCGAGATATTGCATCATATGGACCTCCAGAGTAGGGAAGAGAGTAGGGAAGGAAGTCTGATCTCCACTCTCGACTCTGAGAACGCTTCCCGCAGCATTTCCCGCAGTTTCGACAGATAATGCAGAAAGGTTATTAAAAAAAAGGGTAAGTTGTAAATAATTAAAGGGGAAGAGAAGAGTAAAAAATCAGAATGGAGATGGGCTTTAGTTGATAGATACTACTCAAAAAATTTCTGCTTGTGTACTTACCCGGACGAATCGGCTCAGTTGATTGAGATTTTCGCTGCTGACAAAAATTGCCTAGTACACGACTATTACAAAAATCACACTTCTGATATGATATTCCATAAAACATATAAAAAAAAACAAAATAACTTCTCTACATCCACCTACAAAAGAAACGTTTCCAAGTAAAAAGTATTTTAGAAACTGATTTTTCTATAACAATAAAATTTACTAAGAAAATCTAAGGTGTGTGTGAGTTCGTAAGATCCTTTAAATACTATTTTTATACTATTATTACAATTTGCAACTATGTTTCCATTTTAGTTGAATTTCAAAATATCAAGAATTCATATTTATCAATGTTTTGAGAATACTACAATATATATATTTTTAATAGAGGTTGCTCAGATGGTTTGGGCATATAGAGAGGATGGATAAAAAACAACTGTCAAAATAATTTTTTGTTACGGATGTGGATGAAAAGAGCAAGGAATGTTCTTGCCCTTTTCATCCACATCTTGACCAAATTCAGTACTCAAGAAAGGCTAGGTCAAAAGTACCCTTAACTGACGAGCTTGTATGAAGACCGTGATGAGTGTAAATGAAGCAAAAAATTTGTGCCGAGATCGTAAGTTCGTCGCAGATGGAAGTTTGTAGTCTCTGCCTGTCCATACGGGAAACAGGCTTGTATATATATATATATATATATATATATATATATATATATATATATATATATATATATATATATATATATATATATATATATATATGTGTGTGTGTGTGTGTGTGTGTGTGTGAGCATTAACAGTGATGGAAATGTTTTGTTAAAACCTGTTTGAATAATCAGAGTATATTGCGTTTTAGGCTGCAGCACGAATAGAACGACTTTTTTTATAGTAAACCAGGCAAATGAGCATACGGGTCACATTCGCCACCACCGTCGCTTATAAACATCCGCACGGCCTTTAACGAACACATACGCACTTTTCTTGAATACCTCAATGTCATAATCACGTAGGAATACCGCAGGTGGTGTACTTGTCGACAAAACGAAGTACCGCTTAAGTTTGAACACTAACTTTTAATAAAGACAATATTTTTGTAGCCAATAAGAAAGTATTTATATGACAAACAGTATCAGCGAGACAGGACCAATAACGAAATAAAACAACTAATTTCTGAGCCCTAATATCTTAGGAGAGACTATAGCCAACAAACTCCACTGACTCAGCTATGTCAAAAACGGGTAAGGATTGTGAAGTTAAACGGGCATACAATGGACGTTCTGATAGTCGATGTGGGCTTTTGCGCTATATTCATCTGGAGAACGTAGTAGATGTTGGAGAGTTGACTTAAATATCATCTTTTTATTCTAGGTCAAGAGTCATCTCGTTCATTACGCCAACGCGGCATTATTTTTTATATGGGATAGGAAGGCAAACCAGCGGGCGTGTCACCTGATGGAAAGCAATCAACGCCGCCCATAGACTTCCGCGGCGCCATGGACAGTGCGGAAGCGTTGCCGACTTTTAAGGAAAGTGTCAATTAAAATTGAATTGAATTTTTAATCTGCTAAATAATATTCAAATCGCAAACAATGTGTTTTAAAGTTTGACATCATTACATTATTCGCTAAATTCCCAAATTCAATTTAAAAATAACGTTCCCAATTTTTCTCACTCCTAGCGCTAAAGTAATTATTTTCCAGAAAAAACAGAAAACCTGGATTATGAAGCACGAGGAGTCTAATATACTTCTATTAATCTAATATACTTTAACGATTCGGTTTAAAACTGTCGAAAAATCTTCAACAAAAATCGATATAAGTCCGCCATAATCTGTCTCTACCGCGACGAAGAGGAATCCATAAAGATTTCTCTAACTGAAATAATACATGTAAAGTTGAACGTAATTAAATTTCAACTTGTTGATAACATTAATATTAATATTCAAAATTTTGAGAAGCAAGCATACAAATGAAATATGTAACATACAATACTAATTAGCCGGCAACGCTCCTGCATTATCCATTGTTGTGCAGATGTGTACGATGGCGTTGATTTCTTTCCATCAAGCGACACGCTTGTGTCGTCGCCTTGTCGTCTTGCAGTCGTATGTTCTTTTTTTAACTACCTAACACTCCTATATAAAGTTTAAAAAACAAAAAAAATGACAACTCATATGAACTTTGTGAAACCAACTATCTTTAGCGGTGTTTTCGAAGTATTGTAATACGAATCCATAAAAACAAACCTATATATATGTATATATATATATATATATATATATATATATGTATGTATATATATATATATATATATATATATATATATATATATATATATATATATATATAATAACCGGCTAGATGGTGCGACGATCTGCGCAGGGCGGCTGGCAGAAACTGGATGCGTGTAGCCGAAGATCGGGATTGGTGGCGCTCCATGGGGGAGGCCTATGTCCAGCAGTGGACTGCCGCAGGATGCTGATGATGATGATGATATATATATATATATATATATATATATATATATATATATATATATATATATATATATATATATATATATATATATATATATATATATATATATATATATATATATATATATATATATATATATATATATATATATATATATATATATATATATATATATATATATACGCGGAGACCGGCAACACTTCTGCAATGTCTATGGATAATGTCTATGGATGGATAATTGTTTTTATCAAGCGACGCGCGAAGCTTGCTCTTTATCGCATAAAAAAATATTCTTCTATAATTTAAACACTCTCACAAATGAAATAAGTGAATTAATAATTCGGAATGTTTAACTTCTTAGAATTTTGCGAAATTAGAAGAATGTGCACGTCATCTGTATTGCATTAATAAAATAAACTTTTTATCGCATGAGGTCATCGGCTCAACTTAACCCATACTGAAGCTTAGAGTACTACAGACCTAAGTAATTGGTTTCAAAGTGAACACTGAACACGTACCGAGTGCTGATACGACAACGTTCATTAGTATTCATTCTCAACATAACGCTTTTTATGACTTCAAACACGGCCAGCATTATTCCGCTGGCTCGAAGACCTAAAGTATATCTTGGCATACCAGAACGTCTTGGTCACAGGATTATGCCGTTTCTCGTCAGTTGGTTGTTTGAAGCTCGTTAAAATCTGCGATCATCTTATTGCCCGAACGATTCCTAGTGCAACTAACTGAAAGGTCTATCCAGATTTTAAAAAATTATTATAAATGTTCAAATATAGCTCGCATAACCTACTAGTAAGAAACTTACGATAAGCGCGTGGTTACGATCTCTCTTATTAGACCTCTGAATTGCTTTTGACTCATTCCCTACTATCGCGGTTCGTTTTAAATTTGGTTCTACTCGTAAATCCATCCGGCAATGTTGTAAACCAGCCTAGGATTAACGAAACTGTTCCATAAAAGAAAGCTTATGTATTGAGCTATTAAATTTAATCATCGAGCGTAGAATTCTTCGTAATTATTATATAATATGTATATTAGAGTGACTGCAAAGGATTATGATTTCTTCTCGCTGGCCTGGGTTTCAGAATATGCCGTCAAGTTCAAAACGCGCCTAGCTACGCTTTGATTTCGGATTTTTTGATTTTTTACTCATTAAAGAGTTTTTTATCAATTATTTTTATTGCTATTGAACGTTTTTTCTACGTCATGAATTTTGATTATTTTTCCTAGAAATATTTTCACGACATCACATCAACTATACAGCCCGCCTCGGTGTGCCCACTTCGCCGAATCATGCCAAATTTCAGAACCATTACCTACAATATTATTAAAATGAGTTGTTCACGTTTGTCGGAGAACCAATAACCGCTGGAGTAAGCGAGTGTCAGAGTTGAGGACCGCGTCTTGATAAATATAATGGGATGTTCCCCAGCTACATATAACAACGATCTGCACTGGGCCATTAGCAGAAATTTGAAGCGTGTAGCCGAAGATCGGGCTAGGTGGTAGGTCTTGAGAAAATCTATGTCTAGCAGTGGAATGCCATAGACTGACTATATTGTAGCCTACAAGAAAAAAGCTTACACCTTATTGAAAAGCCAGCAGTGCATCTACAGTGCCTCTGCTGTAGTGGGTATCTATAGGCTGTATATAAAACAAAAAACAAATAAAAGTTATGATAAAATGAAACAGTGGAGTTCAATTCATAAATAATAAATGACGTAAGGTGTAGAGGACGCAATTCGCGTCGACAGGATGGCTCGCAGTGAGCGACGAGGTGCGCTACCTTTTGCAGGTGTACCCCGAAAATGTGCAAAACGGGTGCGACGAAGTATGACTTCTTAGCCATCACTTAGTCGCACCCATTCCTTACGTCACTCTATAGAACGCGCAGCGCGGTACAAAACAATGTGCTAACTCTCGGCGGCGCACCCCGCCCGAAGAGGCTGATGACCATAGACTAAGTCAACACTATCCTTTTCGGGATCGCAATCGCAATTCAATTCGGCAAGGCCCTGTCGATCGTCGAACTCTACACCCATCTCCTCGGGACAGTGGAGGGCGGATGTAGATTGTTGTGCTGGAACCCCAGCGGAGTCCAACACAAAACCACCCATCTGCGCACTCTCGTCCAGCGGTGTGGTATCCATATGATACTGCTGGGCGAGACATGGCTGAGGCCAGGGCAGCCAAATTTCTTCGTTCAACGCCACCGACACGGAGGACTTCAACGTGCTGAGACCGGACGCATCTACTCACGTGCCGTCCGACCCCCATGACTGTCCGGATGTTCTAGACATCGTGCTCCTCCAGGAGCTCAACTGCTCAATGCAACTGGAGGTGTTTATTGGAGAACATCTTAATATTTATTTGAAAATTTGTTTTAGTTATACGTTTTCATTCCAAAGAATTTAAAGCACTAAAGAATATTTCTTTTTAAATATATTGATGTTATACTTCGAGGCTTAAATAGTTGAAACCGTGCAAGTTTTATATATAATGTTAAAATTTATAAATCATACTTCAGATTTTAAGTTTAAAATAAAGTTAGGTTTAATTAGTTTTAATTTGAATTAAAAAACAAAGAATATTCTACAAAAATAAAATAATAAAAGATATATTAAAGGCAATATATATACACTTTATTACCGTCTTTCCCTAAAGAGAAACGCCATAATCAAATACAAATGAAATTAGATACCTACCTAACAAACACATCTTGTCTCAAGATTAGGCGGACTTGTGGCCTCAATTAAAGGCTTAACCACACTAAACAAACCAAAATAAATAGACAAGAGACGTAATAGACAGAATTCGAAGATAAAGCCTATACTATTTATAAAAAGCATTTTAAACGAATCTCATCCCTCTTATCCCATAAAAAAATTATAAAAGCTTGAGCAAAAGCTCATCACACACGTGATCCATATACCGCTTCGCTGTATTTTAGTTGTTTGGATTAATGGATACATATTCACAAGTACATATGTTGCAATACGTATTTTAATGAGATATTATAGATAAGAAATATAACAAACTCTTTTCATGGACTGCAAACCTTTTAATATCTATTTAATAGAATATGAAGATATCTATATCATCCCATAAAAAGAAACACTTCACACTAATACATAACCACATACTAAGATTATCTGTATCGCAACTGCTACTTTAATATACAAATAATATAAACCAACACCAAGACTAGGAATATAAAGCAATAAATTATTTTATTAAAAAAAGTTTCGTTAGAATCATACTATATGAACAATCTTACTCTATTTGAATATGACGTATTATTTTTACAAAGTAAACAGATACAAATATCACGGAATCCTCCGATGTATCACTGCCTGCAATATTATTGGAATCCATAAGCTTGCAATTTGCTTATATTTCCAGAAAGACTTAACACCATCAAGTTGTATTCGATCGTCTAGTCTATTATTTATAAAATAAGATATATTTTCAAATATTCAAAGCAACGCATATCTAAATTATATACTTTCTATTTTAGTTTGCCTACACATTGATGGATTCTGTCAGCGCTTTTCCGCAGAGTTTGTGTTGACTTTTAAGAACAAATATAAAAAGAACATTCAAGAAATTGAAATTGCCTTAGGAACTGAAAGCTTTATACGACGTAGGTACGTTGTTTCCAATTTCCCCACATTCCGTAGTACTACTTCGATAGTCGATGGGCTCTTGCATTTTGTAAATAGCTATCAACCTGTAGCGGTTCTTAAAGTAAAATGCTTTATTTATATTGGGTCACAGCGAACTATAATAAACGGTGCTATTGAATTTACAAACATTATTATTTAGGTTCTTATTGAACTAATATAAATAAACATTTCGTTCTTCATGCTAATTTTATTTCAATTAATAAAATTAAAGGAAAAGAGGAAGACTAAGAAAAAACTACAAACCATAACCAACAAAATGAAATATATATATATATATATATATATATATATATATATATATATATATATATATGTGTGTGTGTGTGTGTGTGTGTGTGTGTGTGTGACGTCAGACCAGGGGACCGCGGGGGGGAAAAGGTCCACAGATTGTGACGTTCGTGATAACAAAAAAAAGTTACAAAATAATATTTAAGAATAATTTTTAAGGTTGTCTGTGTGTAAGTTAGAAATAGAGACAGGGTTTTTGGCTCACATCACACATCGAACGAAGAATATTAGTTTTATTTCTACGTTCCTGAGCGACTCACTGTATCACAAAAGTATCGCTGTACAATTGATTGGAATTATTAAGCTACTTATTAAGGACTAATTAAACTACTTGAAAAGACTGCAGTGTAGAGGCTTTTGTACATTGCGAGCAGGTGCAGAAAAGTAGCCCCGGAAAACAAGTATTTAATCCCCATTGCATGAAAGCAAAGGGCGACAGCTCCCCCATCACTACCTTTGAAGTGCACGTGTTTGGCGTTTTTAAATGGCTTCACATCCTTTTTGAAAGTGACCACGTCCTAATTGTAAGTCATGGAACTCCGCTGTGGAAGAACGGAAACTGCATGATTTCTCTCAAGGCTGGTCATCCTTCAAGAGGGTCGGTGTGAGCTATCGCGAGTAACTCACACACTATGTAGGTTACATAAAACTTTAATAAAAATGAATTATTATCTTACATAAAAATTTATTTTGCATTTTTTTAAAAAATTTAATAATAATATATAAATGTTAGAATAAACCTTAGATACGACATGACATGCATATTATACATAGGTCCTATAGAGGCGTAGCTTGGGACAAAACTTTTTAATATAATTAACTTTCACATTAAATACATAACATTAAAATATTAAACAAATTAAACATTTAATAACATCCAATTCATTGATTGAAAATAATCTTCTGAACACAAACAGAGTGAGCCATCATTTATTTTGGAACTTCTAATATGAGAATAATGGAGTAAACGCGTCACGTAGCAGTCGAATTAGACGGACAAAGCAAACACTTCAATATTTGTGAAGATAAGAGGGCTAATAGAATCGTTGAGATCGCCGTGGGCAGGTGCTAGCTGACTCATGCATCGTTTCAAATGGCAATTCTGAAGAGTCTTTGTTTTCTCGTTATTGTATCGCCATCTTAACAGTTTCATGAGCTCAATTTATTAAGGACACCTTCAATACTAGACGCGTAAAGTGTACCTAAATTTTGTTAAAATACGTTTGTTGTATTATACAATATTAAATCGAATAATAACTTTTTTTACGTACAATTTAATCTAAGAAAATTGTGTGTATTATTTTTTTTACATGATATATGTAATTTGATATTGTAAGTGAAACCGTTTTTTTTTTAAATAATCAGTTGTACCAATGACTAAAAAATAATAATAATAGTTTTAACACACTACAAAAAAATGGGGCGCATTTAAAATATCTGTTTTGGTGGACACATTTTTCTGAACAAGTCGTTATTATTTAATTGTACAGTATACTAGTTCTAATGCGCCCTACGTTCTTATTTTTGTGTGATAAAAGTTTTGCGTTCTCATTATGTTCTATTTTTTGGTACAACCAATGACTTAAAGTCTCATTTAATTTTTTTATTCGGCAAAAACCAATCAAATAAGCATAAACTTAAGAGGGTTTCTAGTAATGGTTGAAGAGCTCCACTGTATACTTCTTGACAGAACAACACTACATTGTAGAAATTATTATAACGCTGTATTGTCACAGGAAATCAGGAGCGTGTGTAAGCATTATAAGAATCGGTTAGTAGAGTAGTAGTTGAAAAAGCCGTCACATGATCTGAAACAAACAAATATATGGTACAGGGTCAAGCTGATTAAAACTGTTTAATAATAAGAAATTTATATACTCAATTTTATGCGTGTAATGTATATATAAATTATACATGACTAATAAAATAATGTTGTTGTCAAAATACATATATTATATATTTAATTTCTTAATAAAATCTACCGAAGATGCTAAAACATCTCCAACACGCCATCTATTATTTTTGTTCAATCTAACCATGAAGTAAAATGTTATCATAACAAAAAAATTGTATGTAAATAATTATTGTATTATATTTTATAAATATAAGTTAAATTGTCTGAAATTAAATAATTTGTTTCTTTAAAAATTTACTTTATATGCAATTTATATGTACAAAATATTATTATGAATATATATAGTAAACTTTTGCTCACATGTTAAATAAAAAATAACTCCATTCGTAACATCCGAACAGAATGACAACCTTTAAACAAAAATTGCCTATGGTATCATCTATGTTAGAAATACTTAAATACTATTGGCTATACAAATTAAGTTGAAAATGGCGCGGATTTTGTCATATCCTGTTATGTGTTGGTGAGTGCATGGCCTCGACGTTGATTCCGTTCCATGACTTTTAATCCGTAAAACTACTGTACTGTCATTTCATTACAGAAATAAATATAGACGATACAATTCGTGATGGTGTTCTATAAGAGGCCATGGATTTGATGAAAACGGTAAGAATAATACATTTTCAGTATTTTTCGTTTAATTTTGTTTGGCTTTTGTTTCTTGTTTTGGTGATATTGAAACTGGCCATTACATTAGAAAAAATCTCTTTCCAGAATAATTGTGCACGTGAGAGGTAAGTGCTAATAGTATTATTATATAGACGGTATCCAGTTTCGAGTTTACGAAATACGATTGAAGTTTGTAGATTTGTCAATAAATGGCACCCGGCAACCGAGCGTTGTTACGCCATCTTATAGTCCTCCAAATGTTCCGCACATTTTCCAGCTTCGCATTTTAACAAGAAAATACTTGACGCTGAAATAAAATGCTTTAATTGAAAGGAATTGAAATGGAAATCAGTTTGATAAACATTGGTTCTAGGTATGTGTATTTCACTATTGCATCGTATTACATGACTTGACAAACCACATGTGCATAGATGGATTTGTTGTTGTTGTTTGGTCGGCACCGACCAAGTTGCATAATGTTATTGCACGTTACATGACTGCCAAGTATTTAGTATAATGTCGATGTTATTTTCATAATACTTGGTTAATTGCTGAAAATTCCAAAATTTTATAACCTCTAAATTTGACAAGCAATATTGAAGTCCAAAGAACAGCATGGCTGACACTACAGTCTATTCTGCAGCAACTTTCAAGGTTACTTGGTCATTGAATTCTATTCTAGTGTCTTTATTCGAAGCAATGACATTTTGCACTTTTAATTGTCCACTACAAAAAATTGGTATAAAACTTTGTGAAGCATAGAAAATAAAGAAAATTATTCGTTTACTTATTTTATACATTACCTGATTACAATAAAATACAGTTCTCTGTATAATGCATGTTTTTTAAAAACTGTTCTATGCTTATAAATGAAAATCGAAACTATACCTATTTTTATATGCCAAATTGTAGAGTGCATAAAACTATCTTAGTAAATTGTGAATTTTATAGCAAAAATATTGTGGATGTGTGGTGGTGGTTCTTAATTTCTACATCCATATATTTCTCGGGTAGGCAATAATATATGTAGTTATTTTCCTGGAATCCTCTAAGAGTCTTTCCATTTATGAAAACCATGTTTAAATTAATCAGTGTACTACAATAGTCATTTACCTTTCAAATGTACTGTGTTATTGTATCTGGACTATGAGAATTTCAAGCACTGTTTGTTTAAGCGATGTGATTGTTGGTGTTTTATTTCTTCTGTGTTGTGCTAATGTAATGCCCATAACTATTAGTAATCTTATATATATATTTTTTTAACATTTTTCTCATTTACAATTTTGAGTACAATAGTTGTTGCATTTTTATTCTAAGTAAAGAAACCTTAGAGTTAACTGTTATATTTCTGTTAGGAATTTTCTACACACTATGGTGAAGGAAGCATTTTTATATATCAAGTTTGCCAAACCAAATAGAGCATGGTGGTAGGTGATTGCCTGTTTTCAATATTGTTAGTTTATAATTGTGATCAGTTGGTGTATTTCTTATTTTACTTCATTCATTTGAATTAATGGCTTTTAATAGTGCCAAAATAGTATGGATGATTTTACTTATTAGACATAGTAATAGGTAATTGACACATTGTGACATTGATGTCATGAAAAAAACATTACTATATTCATGCCAATTATAAGAATATATATCAATATATATTATATCAATATTGTTGCAATAATTACATCATAATGACTTACAATTTATTCAAATTAATAATAAATTCAGTCAATAAATAATTTCAATTGTTAGTTTAAAACAAAACAGCTTATAAAATCTGAAACTTAAATTTAACTTTAAATTATTAGCTCAAACTCATACCAAGGAAATATCTCAGTGATGTTATTTATGAGTTGGTTGATATACTAGATCTGAGTCAAACATTAAAAACATTTCTCATTAAAACTAAATTATTAATTTGTGTCTGCACAATGTATAAACATTTTCCAATTGTTGCAAAAAAAATTAAGGAAACTGTAACTTTTCTTTTTTATATAATATGCGACACATTTCATCATTCATTCATCACACCAAGTTCTAGCCTCTCTTTTTATTTTTTTACCATCTTTACCATTTTTATAATATAAATAGAAGTTCATTTGTCATCGGTCTCACTATCATCACAAATTACACATTTTCAAAATTCGATGAAAATTTAGCATATTAACAACCTGACTAAAATAATACTTAAAAATATTTATAAACAACACAGTACTATCTTCTGCATTGATAAATATATTTAATAAATGCATTGACTTGTACATAAAATGGGCGTTAGTAACGGCTAAGCATTATTCAGTCTATTATGAGATTGATTTATATTTCACCCACATACTTTATGCCCAATGTGAAACGTATTAGACTAGGAATAAGCTTTTCTCGACATAAAAATGCCTAAAAAATTTATCCAACGCGGTAATAGCGTAGCTCGCAAAATTTTACAAGTATAACGCCATTTCCACTTCGCCCACGGTTGGAAGGTACTATCCACAATCATTTTGTCGAATAATGAATTTTTACCAAAATTAGAACTATGTTATATACTTACATTTCATGAACTATTTCTAATTTGATTTTGTTTATTTTTTTTCATATCTAATGTACAGTAACTAACTGTTAATAAAATTGTAATTAGAAAATAACCTTTTATTTTGATTTTATTAATATATTTATCTTGAAATTAAAAAATTCTTAAAATAGTTAAATAATATACATTGCAGGGAAATTTTATGGTAATAGTAACCTTAGTATTATTTTATATATTACAAAATATAGTTTTAGTACAACAAAATTTCAATAAGGTTGGTTACCTTACAGTTATTTTAAAGGTAACTAAAAAACTGGCCTTTAGATCTTCTATTTATTTATTTCAACTAAGATAAAATAATGTTTGTGTTGAGAAAAATAATTCATGGCAATAGTTCAATTGTGTGCAGAACTGAACTGAGATTGTAAGCACAAACTCTTAGCCGATTTGAATATTGCTGCTTTATACTTCTGCTTTTGCTGAACATGTTTGTTTGTTGCACAAATGTCAGCTGTTCATAGCCTTCTTTTTGAATGTAGCTTGGGAAAAGAAATATTTTTAGAGTACTTAGAACTTATATTAAGTGTTTTCTCTGTATTTACGATGTCAACACATATAATCAAAAATTAGCTGGCACTTCTGGGGAAGTACTAAGGTCTTGTGGTATACTGACTTTTGAGTAGTGGCTTTGCAATGCTTTGCTTTTTTCAGTGAATTTGGAAATACAGCAGCCCAATTCTTCCACTTCCATTACTTTGCCCTTCCCCTCCAACTATTCACATCTTACCCTAAGGCAGACAACACATCTACAGTGTCCTTGATTTTGGAGATATTCATGGGCGACAGTGATTTATCATAGGATCATCTTCTTGTTTGTTTGCTTAACTCTTCCATAAAAAATATATAATATATGGTAGTCTGTTGCTGGGCAGATAGCTAACATAAAGCCGATTGTTTTGCACCAGTACAGCTAATGTTAGTTACTAGTCTAAGACAATTTTTATGCATTTTGTTATTAATTCATTATATTAAAATTTATTGTTTCAATAAAATAAAACATGCATATACAATCATATGCATGATGCAATATAATGCAAGAGCAATGATCTACATATATATAATTGCTCTTGCTCTTTAACTTTACAATAGGTAATAAACTTCATATAATTATATATATTAATATTTTATTTATAATATTGTATTTTACTCCCATTTATATTTTTCTCTTAGTTGGCTCTTCTTTATTGCTGCTTACTTAATATTAATTATAAATATTCTATAAAGTTGTTTAACCAAGAATGAAATTAAATTGTTGATTGTATTATGTTTATAAATCATAAAGAAAATTTTAATTTCAGTATCACCAATTGAGCAATATTCAGAAATTTAGGTTTTTTTTTATTTTCTTGGAATATCTGATTAATTTCCATCAAGATTTATATTAATCTAATGTTAAGTTCAAAATTTATCTTTTCCATAAACAGTGTGATGGATGTAGGAGAATTGGGTATTAACAAAGTTTCCTTTCAAATGGGACAGATCTAGTTTTTAGCTTTCCCTAATATAGAAGAAAAACCTATTTAATATTACCATGTTATTAAAAAAAACAACTCATAACATTAACCTAGAATAAAATAGCTTTGAAAGTTGAGATTGTAACCATTAATGTTTTTCATTGTATTCCTTTTAATTTAGCTGTTCTTTATATTTAATTAAAGTATTCATTTGTCACCTTAAATTGTTTTGATCCTTAATAAAATGTTTTATGGAAGAGGTAGGCAAATAAGTAAACAGGTAACCTGATGGTAAATTCACCATCCTGATCATAACAACCGTCTATGTATATCTTCCTTAAAAGGGTTGTGGCCGATTTATTGCTTGGTGAGAATGTGAACAATGGGAAGAGAAGAAAGTAAAGAATTATTTTGGAATATGTATCTCCACAATTATTTTATTTCTATATCTAAAACAAAATAATTAAATCTTGCTTTGAATAAGAATATTAATAGTTCAGTTTATTACCCTTATTGGGATTTAAACTTATTAATTGTTAAATTAATAAAATAAAACTTAGTAAGATATAAAAATGAACATTGAGATCATATATTTAGTAATAGTTATTATCATTCTGTTAATATTTATAAAAAAATGACAACATTTTATTTTATAGTATATATTATTTTTAGCAACATTAAATTATAGGGTATTTATATCTATTTTGAACTTATCGAAATGATACATTTTTATGTGTCTTGGAATGTGCAGAAAACGTATTGTAAGAGAAGACAAGTTACAGTAATAATTTTGGTTTAAGTGCACTGTTAAATTTTTGTGGCGTGTTTCAGGAATATGAGTTCCTAGACTTATCAGATGTGAAAGAAGCAGAGCTGTGCAGTCTGCAGTGCGCGCTCTTTGAAAGAAATCCTGACAGTTCAGTGTCCAAAACATCTTTTGGCTGGACCGAGCCTGTGGCAAGTAAGATACATATTCAACTGTGGCATAGTGACTAGTATAATCAACAATAGTTTAAATCTGTCATATTTTATTTATACCAATAAATTATATTTTCACTGGTTATAATTACAGTAAATATTTAGAACAGTGGTCACCAAACTTTTTCACCTCACGGACTAGTAAATTCATAATTTACATCCCATGGACCACTAATAGGATTTTTTAAGTGTTAAATATATTTATAACAAAAATTGTAATCTAAAAACACATAAAATGTACCTAGTTAATGAAATGAAACTTTATTAATAAACCATAATAAAATAAAATAATCAAAATTTACAATAACTGTATAACATTTATAAATACAGTATGCAATGAAAGGTTTTCTTACCATAATAAAATAAACCACTGCCACTTTCAGAGTCAATGGTTGTGGGTTTGTTTCTCTCATCGGAATAGATACATTTATTTAACTAATGCTGTAGTTAACCAACTACAGTATTAAAGCTAAGCCAAGGCCTATTCTTTAGCACATTAACTTTAAGTTATTCCGAAAATTTGTGTACTACTTTAATGTAAGCTTTATTTTTATTTTCATTGATACTTTTGATGTTGTTTGTACTGTTCCTTGAATAAACAAGTTTTCTATCTATCGATTTACTGACTTCGTTATATCTATATGCATTCAGATTTTTCATCGTGTTCATCGAGCACAGCAGGCGCACCGACCGTGTCGAGCAGCCTGGATAGCCTGTCGGGCGGCGAGTGCGAGATGGCGCCCCACTCGCCGCAGCGGGGCGGAGGGGGGCCACCACACGCGCCGCCTCACGCTCCATCGCATGCCCCTCCTCCTCCCTACGTACAACCACCACCAACATACCCACCACCACCCCAGTGGCCAGTCGCTCCACCGAACGTTTACGTTAGTCAAGTAACAGCAAATGTCAACGTCCATGGTTATATGGGACAATATTATCAACCGCCCCAACCGCAATATGTGCCACCACAAGTTGATAGACCGCCACGAAATCACAGGAGGGACAGACGGGGAAAACGGGCACCATCACCCCCTCCACCGCAACCTCCACCCTATTACGTACAATATCCACAATATTACCCTGCCGCTCAAGCGCAAGGAGCACCTTTGTATCACTTGCCTATGTATCAGCCATTAGTATATGGCCCATATGCATACCCGTCATACTATCCCGAGTATCCAATGCCAGTTGAAGGAGAAGGAGATAAAGGCCCTGAAGAATATTCTCAAGAAGTAGTAATGGAACAAGAAGCGGTAGATGCATATTATGCTAGTGCGCATTATGCAGGACCGCCATACTGTCCGCCAGTAGATGGTGGTATTGAATATATGCCACCTATGTATTTGCCACCACCACCACCTCATCCAGGGCCTATTCCCATGCAACAGCCACCACCCCATCAGTCAACACCGCATCAATTTAATGTGCACGCAAAGAACTTTGTTCAAGGACAAAATCACAGCAAAAACTTCGTACCAGGTGATAAATCAGATAAAAGTACTATTGCAACGGTATCTGCTACTGCAACAGCATCCGTCTCTGTCGAATCCCTGCCAATCAAAGATCTTAAAATTACTAACAAAGGCCCAAGTAGTCCAAAACAGACAGAGAGGCCTGCAGACATAAGTCAAACAAAACCAACCATGGTGAATGATAAAGTATCGCCAACTCTTAAAACAGATCCCTCAAAACCTGCTTGGTCGCAGAATGATAAAGCTCCTGATAGCATTCAGGGTCAAACAACTACAAAAACATTTCCACATGTAGCTTCAGCAAATGGTCAAACTGGATCTAACAAAATTCCACCTTTAGTAGGAAAAGCACACAAGGGACCAGCCGCACCTTTTTCTGGTGGCAAACAACCATCGAAGCCATCACTGCCTCAAACAGCTGTACCAATTCAATCTGTATCTACTCCTAAAGCGCCGTTTGGAAATAGGCAAAAACGTGAAGGCATAACAAACCGCTCTCCATCAAGTGACAATAATGACATTGAAAAGAATACAGTAGAACATATAAAGCGTGAACCACCTCTACCTCCAAGCAAGGCACCTATGCCGATATCTATAACCCTACACTCCCAAGGACCACCATTGATAGTGACGAATAAATCACCATTCGGACATTCAAGAAAAGTTGCACCAATTCCGGAACCTCCTCCAGTTCCTCAACCACCGCCACCAGCACCCACAGCTTCAGATTTTCCACCACCACCAACTCCTAGAAATAGAGGAGAACCATTGCCTTCACCTGTTATACAACCGCAACCACCAGCGCCAGGAAAATCATGGGCTAGTTTGTTCTCTAATAAAACGACTACAATTACCACAACATCGTCACCAGCAACTGTTCCTATTGAAGAACCATCAAGTCCAACTACCGCCACGCCACCAGCACCGCCTAATGTCCAAAAGCCCGTCGCGAAAGTGCCCCCATTTGATGCATCCCCACTTCAAACTGCTATGGCTGACAAAACGCCCATCACCCCAAAACCAGTTACTACAGCACCTATTATATCTTATTCTGAGAAAACTTCTGTTAATGCTGTTAACGCCAATAATATACCGCCTGCTGCGAAAGCAGCTATGACACCAACATTTACTGAAATCCAGGTGCCAATACAAAAGGATTCCACCCCAGCATTGCCTGTACAACCCTCACCATTCAGTGATGATCCCAATTCATACAGGATGGGAGGTAAATATAATTTACTTAATTCTTTAAGGATACCACTAACAGTTTTGAAATATTAATAAAATAAAAGTATGCTCAGTTTATCAAGATGCCACATGTAAAAAATAGCAACAATATTTATTACATCTACATAATACACATAAATAAGAAGAAATACAAACTAGTGACTAAACATAAAAAAAAAACAAACTTTAGTGTTCTTTGCAGTCTCAACATAGTCTCTTTGAATAATTATTACTTAATTAAATTCCGATTTTTATTATTTCCAGAATTTTTAATAAAGTACCAGCTCGACAACAGGCCTGTAGTCCTTCTTCCTCGTGGTCTCACAAATCGCTCCAATTATTGCTACGTGAATGCTATATTACAAGCTCTAATAGCATGCCCCCCATTCTACAATATGTTGAAAGCACTCCCGTATCAAACTCGTCGTGGGAAATCAAGTACACCTGTTATTGACTCTATGTAAGTAGTATTACTGTAGCCTAGAAAAAAATGTATTAGTATATATAGTCAAAACCCATAAAATAAGACAAATGTAATAAGAAAAAAGGAAAGGGGAAGAAAGAGCATACTATTTAATTAGAAGTAATGCAACTAAATTTGTTTCTTAGTATAAGTTGAGAATAGTATTCGTGGTATAATAAGGCAGCTTTAAAAAGACTTTATCAATTTTCAGTGATATTTTTTGTATCAAGAGGCAGGCAAATGAGCAAATGGATCACTTGATGGCAAATAATCACAGCCACACATGGATATTTTGAATACTAAGAATTTGAATAATGGGATGAGGAGAATAAAGTAATGGAAATGGAAAAGAGTTATGACTCCATATTCCTAATGGTTAGGCCATATGAATTGTGATAATATAAAAAATACTATCTCTGAACACCAATATTTTGTGAGGGTTTAATCATGCATGTATCTCTTATTATATTTATTTCCATAGTAGACTAAGTTCTAGAGGTAGCTAGAAGTTTACCACTGTTTTAATGCTAATAATTCAAATGAAAACTGCAATAATGTTTTATCATGAAAAATCTAAAGTTGAAAGTGTTCCAAAATTCAAAATTTCTCAAGGGGAGTAAAAGCATACATATGTACATCCTATGTGATTGGATTTTAACTAACTGATTCAGTCATGTCTGAACAGTCAACTATACATATATGTATATTATGCACATACATATTGTTGTGTTTCTTGTAGCAGTAGGCAGAAATCGCATATTGTTCCTTCCTCCACACTCATCACTGTCCTCATGCAAACCCACCGGTTAAGGGTACTCTTGACCTGGCCTTTCCTAAAAACTGGTAATGTGCTCAAGGCATGTTTTCCTTGGTCTTCACCTACCAAACCTTTCATCCACATCCGCAACATAAATTTATTTTATCAGTCGTCCTTCATCCATCCTCTATGTGCCCAACCATCTAAGCATCTCACCCACCGTATAAGCTTTGTTAAATACATAATTCGAAATTATCTTACTTTTGTTAGCTAAGTATCATAGAAAGGAGAGCCAAAAATTAAGTTCTTTTTATTGTTAATTTTTTTTTAAATCTTTAAATAGTATCACTGACAGGTTTCCTTTTACATTAGTTAATATGATTTTCATCAGGGTGGAGCTATGCTATGAGTTTGGACCGCTAGCGAATGCTACTCGCCGTTCTCGTGGTGATACTGGTTCGAGTGCAGGATCTGGTGCAAATGTTGCACCAGCTGTTCCAGCAGGTCCCCCATTGGACGGAAATGCAGGCTTACGTGTATTAAGAGCTCTTCGCCCCTTCCCTGGTTCCCAGGAGGGTCGACAGGAAGATGCTGAGGAGTTCCTTGGTTGTCTCCTCAATTCTTTAAATGATGAGATGCTTGAGGTATAGTCATTACTACTTACTTTTCTGTAACCACAACGTCAATTACCCTAGTTTAAGTGAATTTAGTTAACCTACGTTATAATCTAAATAAATACTTAATTTGACGTCTGCAATAGTAAAAGATTGTTTAAGGAAATATGTTTGATGCTAAAGTTTTCTTCATGCTGCAAACAATAATTTTCCAAACAAAAAATATGTTTTAAACAATTCTTGGAAAAACTTGGTAAAAATTTATCTAAAGATAGTGGGCAGAAACAATCTAGAACTCAAATAGCTTATTGTATATTATAAATCTTTAAAAAGCTTTGAAATTTGTTAATGAGAGATTAATTTTGATTGTACGTGTTTTTACACATTGTTGTAAGAATTTGTTTTCAAAAATTTTTTAATTACATTATTTTTAAAATTCTAGTTAATGAAGCTGATTGAACCAGAGGAACCAAGGGATGCAACTAGCCGTCCCAATGGTGTTGTCGCGCCAGAACAATCCACTGAAGAAGATGAGGATGATGATGAATGGAAGGTAATGTACATAAAATGAAGAACTTCAATAAACAGTAAACATTCCTATAACGCGGTACTTTAATAACTCGATTTTATGTCCTTCGTACACGTGTTTTCCCTCGTATAACGCGGGGATTTCCTAAGTCATATATTTGTACCGTGAAATTTACAATGATATGATAATCCATAATCAACTTTGTTATGTTTGCACATCTTATTATTATTTCATAAAGTTATTGATTGTACACATATAGTGAACCCTCGTATTACGTGTTTCCACAAAAACTCGGAACGGATCTACCGCGAGGGTTTACTGTGTAGTCTTAATTATCTCTGAGTTAGATATAGCATAGAATTGGAATTTATAATTTTTCAAATCTTTAAAGTTCCATATTTTGCTTTAGTGAAATATTTTAGTTGCAGCTCAGTGTATTCTACTAGAATACACGTTGAAGGCTTTTTGGCTTTATTAAATCACTAAGTAAGAGCCACTATTCATCAGAAAAAATAAGAATAGAATGTTAAATTATTCACCATTCTATTAAAATACGTAATGTGAACCAGTCAACTTTTGGTGTTGTTAACTGGACTGCCTGACTGACTGGATCTGCTCGTAAACATAGATGAGGGCGACATGTAAACGTATATGGAAGCCTGTTACAAACTAATGCCTTTTTTGTATTATTGTAATACCAATGAATTGCACCCAAGTATTGTTTACGGGGCTGGAATGATGACTCCGATGAGTGACATCTTCCCATTGCTACCATGTTGGAGGCGGGGGACGCCGCAGTGGTTTGTCGTCTTTGTGAGTCTTTTGTCTGTAAGGAATTCAATTAAAAAGGTTTTTTAAATTTTTGATACGTTAATCAATGTTATCACTACAGTATTCCCTAGTCAAGCCAGTCCATTTATGCTACCATGAGTACCGCAACAGTGACTTAGAGATTTATGAATTTAAATTTCATTTTTTCAAAATTCAATTTTAAAAATTTTATTTGAAATGATAATAAAACAAAATTAATGAATTAATGATACATTAATTAATGAACATAATTTCTATATTTCGTAGAGTCATTACTATATTTCATTATTACAGGTTATGGGTCCTAAGAATCGCGGTGCCGTTGAACGCCGGTGGGCAGCTCGGCGTACGCCTGTAGCGGATATCTTCCGCGGCCGTACTCGACATCGTTTACACCGAGCGCAACATCATGATGTAACTGATGCTGTACAGCCATTCTTCACTCTGCAGCTCGACATTGAGGTATATAAATTCAACTTTAGGTGACCTTAATAGGGCTTAATAATAATAATAAAAATATAGAAACCTTGGACAGACGCTGATGACTACAAATAGATTACACCAGAATGGAAACCTTCATCTAACAAACGAAAATTCTCCTCGCTTCATCGCAACGTAGTTATCAGCAACAAATCGTTAACCTCGTTTAATGTGGCAGCTGAGAACTGGTAATTACCTCCTGAAATGAGCAATGCAGATCGTGTCGGTGTATGGAGTTGCAAGTAGCTGCATGGCTGTTTTCACCGAGCTCTAACTGGTGTTGATATAGACAAACCTGCTTTGGTACATTGGTTAGCGCTCAGTTAGTGCTCAGTAGCTCAGTGATCTCTTCGGTTCACGTAGGGACCGCAGATCTCTGTCTTCTCGCTCTATCTTCTACGATCATGGTATACTTTCCTTGCATCCTCCACAAACATTACTCTTCATGCAAGTTCGCCGATTAAGGATACTCTTGACCTGGCCTTTCTTAAAAACTTCGGGAATTTGGTCAAGGGATGTTTTCCTTGGTCTTCCTCTACCGACCCTTTCATCCACATCTGCAACATAAATTTCTTTTGCCAGTCGCCTTTCATCCATCCTATGTTAATTATACAGAAGTGCTAACCATTTTTTTTTTTCACCAGCGATCTAACACTGTCAAAGATGCCTTGGAGTTGTTGGCTGGTAAAGATACATTGGAAGGTGTATCAGATGCCTGGCAGCAGCTTTCTATTGAGGAGTTGCCTGTGGTTCTTCTTTTGCACCTTAAGTGCTTCCAACTGGATGCTGAAGGACACACTGCGAAAATCGTCAAGAATATTGATTTCCCAATTGACTTGAAGATTGATCCCAGTAAGTGTGATTCATTTATTTAATCATTTTTGCACAAAATGTACAACAGGCAGAATCGACATTCTCTACCAGTCACCCTGCAGGCGAAACTGAAAATTGGTTTGGACGTAGTATAGCTTGTACTGGAGAAAAAATTAAAAAGTAATTATATAAATTGAAATACATACAACATATATATATATATATGTATATATATATATGTATATATATATATGTATATATATATGTATATATATATATACATATATATATATATATATATATATATATATATATATACACATATATATATATATATATATATATATATATAATACCTAGACTGATCTTCGGTTACACACATCTCTCTGCCAACCACCATGCACATATTGACACTCCATCTAGACTGGGAGTGTCTTAATCACGGTCTTATAAATAGGTCTTGCAACAAAGCCCAATTTCAGTGGAGAGAATAGTATGATCATGTCTTAACTTTTCTTTCGCCTCAATGCTCTTGCTATCGATGGGTGCACGCCTATTTAGTGACAAGCGACTGTGAGCGTCTTGTTCGATTGGTCTATTATTTTAATTGGTTATATTAAAAGGCACAAAAGAGTCAGAATGCTATTCTGTGTTCGTTCCACAGCACACCCATTTCTCGTCATACCTCTGGCGGCCGTAAATTGAAAAAAATACCGCAACCATTTAACCGACTTACCCCCACTACTATTGATGCACGACCTTTGTATAAGACCCTGAACGTAATACACTACATTTGCTATAACCCGATGTCACTCCAGCACTCTTCTACTTCAGTAATGATTGTAGTTCAGTGTGAAAGAGCTATATTGCTAAATTTAATTCATTCTTATCATTATGCTATTTAACTCTCGTTTGCTATTAACACTCTTTATAATCGACAACAAGAGTAAATGTAATAAACAAGAAATAAATCTACTCGAATCTAAAAAATTACAAACAATGATGCCACTTATTTTTCGTCTCTGAATGTGATTAAATGTATCACATTAATGTAGACAATACAGACTGAGTACATTAGCCTCTAAAGAATGCTTTTTAATTTTATTATGGATAGCATCTAACAAACAACATTTTATTACAGAGATAATGTCATCTAAGTGCAAACTGACTCCAAAGCAGCGATTATATAAGCTGTTTGCTGTCGTATATCATGAAGGTGTTGAAGCAATTAAGGGTCATTATGTTACTGACACTTACCATAGTCAAGTTGGTTGGATAAGGTAAGTTCACCTACTTATTTTTAACCAACGAGCTTACATGTGGAGAGTGGTGAGTGTCCAAATGACAAGGAGAGGGAAATGGCAAGGAGTTCTGTACTAATCGCGATAACAAAAAATTTGAAAAATAGTACCACTTAACGTTGATATTTTGTGAGGTTACATTACTAGTCTGGTCAAACAGGCCCATTTATATTTCATGGTTCTATATTTCTCTCAAGTTGAGAAGAGTTTCTCTCATTGACATGGTAAACCTGGGTAGACAGAAATGATGACCACAAAGAGACATTATATTTATTTAATAATTTTCTTATTATGGGATACGAAGGCAAATGAGCAGGTGTGTCAACCAAATGAAAGCAATCAACGTCGCCCATAGACATTCGCAGTGCCATAGGCATTTCAAAAGCGTTGCCGGCCTTAAGGGAAGTGTAGGCTTGTTTTTTGATGTTTCCCATATATCGGTTCGTAAAAACCATTGAAGGTAGCTGGTTCCACAGGTTAGTGACGAGTGGAAAAATGTTTCTAGAAACACGCACCGTGCTTGATCGCCACTCATCCAAATGGTGGGGTAATAACAGCATTTTGACAATGATGCATTTATTTTTCGTCTCTGATGAAAGTTAATACTTTCCATATGTAGACACATGATACTGAGTTCCCATCATTGTTTATTTTAATTATACATCTATATGTAACATTCTAAACAAAGTCTTATTTGACAGATATGACGATTCAACAGTGACGCAAGTAACAGACAGTCAGGTACTGAAGCCTAAGCCACCCCGTATGCCATACTTGTTAATGTATAGGCGACATGATATGCTGCCTCCCCATCGAATCACAGGCAAATTGGAATAGTCCAAGTTATTAAACACTTACCTGATTTAAGTGTTTTGTAATAAATGTTAAACCAGTGACAACAGTGATGTCAATTCAGTGTCCAGTTTTGTAAATAATGGAGACCCATGTGCCTACAGACTATATTTAATGCACAACGAATTTGTATCGTGTATATAATATGTAAGTACACAATATAATGTAAGCTTTTAAAATTGTATAAACGAGCTCATTGATCATTTCTAGTGTATAATTGTCCATCTTTCAATCATTGGTGCAAATGTTTGATAAAATTGTTTTTGTTGTGTTCGATTTCATACATATGGCATTATAATTTTTTTAAGTAAACTAATGTATATTATTGTACATTTAAAATAACTGAAGAGCATTTGATTTATTATTACAATTATTTCTTGTAAATAAATTTTAATTGTATGTAAAAAAAATGGGCCTGATGTTAGGAGGATGTTTGTTTTGATAACATTCATTATCAAAATTATAAAAGCATGGATGGTGAAATATTTGTAAATACTTATATGTAAAGTAAAAGGAGTGGAGCGAAATTGATGGGACCTTAAATCTTAGTTGTTTATTTAATTATATTTATGAATTAATTAAGTATTGTATTTTACAGAAAATATAAGATTTGATAAAATACATAATTATGGCACCTAAAAGCTATATGGAATTGTAAATGTTCCAATACTACTGTAGTTATTATAAGATCTGCATGTAATTAGTCATGTTAATTAGACAATATGGAATTGTGTTTATATAAAAAAAATATCTAAAAAAAATGTAACAAATTAACACAAGATTCTATATTGATCACTTTAAAATATTTTAAAATTAAAAAAAAAATGAACTGATGGAGAGTACAAAGTTTTGGTATTGTTGTGATGGAAAGTCGTGCTTAAACCAAGAGTGCATTTTAGGAAATTAGAATGATTTGTATATAGTGAGAAAGCTACCATCAAATGTGTTAGATATTTGGGAAGTTAAAAAAATCTTATAATTCCAATTGCATCCTATTTTACTTCTGGCTCTAATATTTCCTATGTTAATAGGATATAGTATATTAGGTTTAAATAATAAATTAATCTGATTTTTATGTAAATCTATTAAAATATTTTTGGATTTCATGAAACTTACTTTTAAAGTGCCTTGAAGCATATTTGTACAATCAATGGGAGACACAAAACACGATTATGATAAATTTTAAAAGCCAGTTACGTGAGACTTGTAAATTGGAAAATGGGATAATTTAATACAAGTGTTAATAATATGTTAAAAGTAGGATAATAGTGTTTATGGTCGGTGTTTGAAATTGAGCAAATCTTGTCAATCTAAATCAATGTTTTATATAGTGCTCAATTAGACAAATAAGTCTACATTAACTTATACAGAGTTTCATTACTCCCCAACATAATAAAACAATAAATTAATTTAAATTTTAAATCCCATAAATTGGTAATGAAAATGTATTTACATAAAATGTTACAGTAATTTATATCAAATTGGGCACTATTGTTGACATAGATATACTTTTAACAGTGAAATGAAATGCCAAAAATTTACCATATTGATTACTCAATAAATTATGTGATACCAAAAAACAAAGGCATTTTGGTCTCTATATGCTCAAATTGCAAATAATTCTGCCCAAGAATTATTACACTCTTCCATTGTTATCATTTTTTTATATACATTCAGACAGAAAAAGAAAATGAAAATTTGGAACATGCATTGCTAACAGTTATTGTTCTTGGTAATCACTGAGTAGATGCCTAACTTTCCCAGTGCACACAAGGATTATGAATAACAATATGAATATGAAAACTTCATAGTATAAAGTTTTAAGAATATTGTCTTATCCAGCATTATATTTTTTTCTTTATCGTAATTTAAAAGAGTACACCTGTCATAACGCTAAGCGTAACAACCGTGCCCTGATGGGACTCCAAAGCAGAAGTGGAATTAAAGAAAAGAAGAGAAAGTGGAATGTGCCCTTTGTTATGTGATATGGAAAGTGGATGATAAGTACAGATTGTTTAATAATATTCACATTGTAAAATATTGTTATGTGTTAAATAAAAATTATATTTATCGAGCTGTTGGTTTGTTGAGTGGGTAATGTGTGTTTTTAATATTATTAAAAATCAGTGTGTGAAGATTTATGTTGAAATTCGAATATTTTGATTAACATGCCAATGTCTGAAATGTGTGTGGTGAATTCGCATGAATTGGGTTGCTTATGGTATGATTCAAATAATTTTAATTAAGATTCCCGTGTCCGAAATATGTATGTATATAGTGCATGCTTGTGGTTTGGCTGACTTCTATTATGAAATTTAAATATTGTGAGATGCCGATGTCTGAGATATGTATGGTGTATGCATGTGAGTTGGGTCAAGATGCTGATGTGTGAAATAAATATGGTTAATGTTTGTGGGTAGGCTTACTATTCTATTTTGTAATTCAAATATATTGCGATACTGATGTCTATAATATGAATATTTTGATTGAAATGCCAATTTATATAATGTAGCATGAGTGGTGGAATGCTTGTAGGTTGAGTGGCTTTTTGTTAAATTCAAATATTTTAAGATATATGTATGAATGCTTATGGGTTAGGTGACTTTTATGTTTGAATTTAAATATATTAAGATGCCAATTTCTGAAATATGCATGGGGTATGTTTGTGGGATATGTGACTTATGTTAAAATTTAATCGATGTGGATGTCTAAGATACGTATGGTGAGCTGTGCTGTTGGGTATACTAAAGTCTACACTATATAACCTATCGTATATTTATTTTTTAACAACTAGTTATTAGTAGAATAATAGCCGAGCTATATTAGATACATTTTTATATGGTGTATACATAACTAAACTGTCTGATCTCACCTCAATGTTGTTGTTTGGATTGAAATCACATCTTTGATGGGTATGTAAATTTTCTAACTTAATTAAAGGCAGTATATTAATGCCTTAAACACAAATATGATGTTGATTATCATCATAAGAAAAACATTTAGCATACTAATCAAAATTTCTGCTTTATAGACATTTTCTACTTAAATTTGAAATTTATGTAACATGTACACAATAAGTTCAAAATATGAAAATTAGGTCTAACTTAGTCAATTTAGCTAATGTTATAGTTATAAACTAAATAATATTAGCTTTTTCTATTATTTGATACATAGAATTATTTATGTAAAACTTAAGCTTTTTATGTATAATTTGGGTATTATTCTCTAAATTGAGTTTTGATTAACTCAACTTATATAATGATATTCACTGTGTAGTGACTTAAAATTTCAGTAATTTTTTTCTTGTATAACAGATTTATATTTTTACAAATTAATCACTATAGAGCTATTTTAAAGTCGTCATCAATTTCACCTACGTCTACGACGTCGATTGGTATATTACTTTATTTTCGTTAATGCATCAAATCAAAACCTTTAATAATTATACATTTTAATATTTGCTATACATGTAAAAATTAAATGCTGCTGATTTCTCAGGAAATATCCGCACATGTATTTGACTACAATATTTATATGGGATATTTTACACTGCTAATTTGTTATAATTCTACAATTCTAATTATTTGTTCTATAGGAATGAAATCAAAGAAAATCCTTTTGTGTAACATGTTTGGATTGTTTATGAATATTTAAGACTGAGTACAGGATCACCGTTTTATATTTTTCTCATTCAATAGACACCTGGTCAGCAGGGGAAAATAGATACACTCCCCCTATACTTTCTGTCTATAGACCTGATTATAGCAGCTAATGTTTGTAAGCAAGTGCAAGTGACATTTTCCCATGTAACAAATCCAGGCAGTGTAATTAAGTAAACCATCTTGCTTATTTATAATAGTTATATTGGTATTGGTTATGTACTAAGTATTTTACCTGCCTTCTGACGGCGGAAAGGTATAAAAATGATTTATTAATAACTAACTGTAAATATAATGCGAGTAAAGTAATCAATTGAATTTTACATATTGTAGCATAAAACGATTAGTATGCACTTAATAAATTCAAATCTGAAGGACGTTTTTTTATCTGTTTCACTAGTGACACAATCGTAATATTTATTTTTCAACTCTTGCTAAAAACCTATTGACAATACACCTTCAGAGAGTGGAGTGAAACAATTGTCTATTTAATGTAAACAATATATGAATTATTAAGTCTTGTGGATTGTATGTTTTAGACATAGACTTTTGCATCACATTGTTTATTACCATTGTGTCGCATCTATTCAAAAACTTCCCAACACTTGTATATGTAGTAATTTCCCCTTTTCGTCATGAAAGGTAATAAAAGCGACCCACCATCATTTTGTGTATTTTGCCACTAGTGATTCTGAAATAATAAATAAATTGAAGTATTTGAAAAAGATTATTTTTCTAACTATTGCGAAATATTTTATCAATTATGCATCCTTATCAACATAGAGTATAATTTAAGTTAATCTTATAATTTAAATGAAATTTTATATATATATATATATATATATATATATATATATATATATATATATATATATATATATATATATATATATATCAATCAATCTTATGATAATAAAGCTATATAAGCATAAATTTTAACCAATGAAATTCGTATCAATTTAAACACTTCACACAAAAATAAAGCATATTTATAATTTTAAGTAAAAAATCAATTTATGTATTAATGCATGGAAAAAAAAGCTTTGTACCCTTTCTGTGAGTTTAGCATTGTTATTATTCATAAAGCGAAGGTTACAGATATAAATTAACAATTTAATGTAATAAATTGTAGAGCAACCACTAGAGTATACTTTAATTTTTTGAAGCGTCCGAACGAATGGCAGTCGTTTCAATGTATATTTGTAAGTGGCTAGCTTGACATTTATACACACTGATCGATCCTATCGCAGTTGGCTGTGAATTTATTTAGGACCTACCAATGTTATAAATGACTGTTAGCGTCAATAATTTTAAAACGATTACTATTTATAATATTTAGATTTAAGAAACTAACAATAACATAACATGTGTTTTATATGCAGAGAAATGATTTAATTAATGTAAATTTCACGGTGTAATTTACAGTTTTCTGTGTGTAAAGCTAAATATCGTGTACTATGTAGTTTTAAAAAATGTTCCTCAGGATATGTGTACTATTATAATTATTAATTTTACGATCAAAGCGCTTGAATGAAAAATCAAGCTGTTTTTTTACTTGTGCCAATACATTTGTGTGCTTTTTCTTATGCAGTTAACGTAATATATTTTTGTTTCGTGTTTTTTCTATGTTGTTTTTACCAGTGTTCTAAACATCGCTTAATTTTATAACAGAAGATTTACATCTTTCAGTTGATTTGAAATACATACTTTTTTTAGTTGGTTTATTAATTTATCTCTACGAAGATACAATAATAAAAGAATTGAATATAGGAAATTTTGCAAACTTGCAGGATACAAAAGTTTATAAGTAATTTCTAAGTAAGATGCCTCCCTATAGACATCTATGCACAAAATATTAAAAATCAACGAGGTAGGTTACATACAAATTAATTTTATTAATATTGGAAAAAATCCCATCATGTATATCGAATTTAAATATTAAAAATGACTGATATTTCGAAATATAAAATTGGTTATATACATTTATATATTTTGATTTATTTAAAACAAATCAGACATGAATTTATTCCATGTTACCATTTCAAAACTATATGAATCAAAATTTAATGTAATCTTTTATGAAGTGGTTCATAAATCACTTTATAAAAGTGATTCATAATCACACAAATCACTTTATAAAAGATTCATTTAATAGTGCAATAGTCGCAAAAACAATGGAAAATGTTATCGGTCTACCTACTTAGATTTAATATATATATGTAGTTACTTATTATTAATTATTATTTTTATATGAGAAGTTCATTATTTAAGTTACGATGAATTTTAATAATAAGATCCAAGGCTGTATTAAAAAGGAGTGTTTTCCCCCCATGAGGCAAAGCTTTCAATAACATGTTTATTATTTAACCTTTTTGGAACATTTTGTAAAAATACTCCTGACTTGATGATTGTAATGGATGGCTTTTAAAAAAATATTCTTTGCTATAGCCATCTTTTACGTCCGACACTACGTTGTTATTGTGGATATGTGTGTATGACTAATTGTAAAATTAATATTCCTTTATTTTGGTAACAAATTGGTGTTATGAAAATTGTAAATAAAATATGGTGTCATTCTGAATGTGTTCTTATTTTAAATAAAGATCACTAGAAATGCTTTTTATATCACTAGAATTTTTGTTAACCACTTCCAACTAATAAGCTTTAACATCAATGATGTAATATGGAACAGGAGAAAAATGATCAGGCGGTTTAATTCAAGAAATTGTCTTATCACAAATCCTTTTATTTTTCTAGTAGAACAAAAGCAAGATTTCGCTTCAGCGCGGCAAACAATATAGAGTATAAAAAACTAAGGCGTCCATATGTGACTTCAGATACAGTATGGTCACACTGTCAGAATCACTTTGCAACTATAATATGATATTTTGGAATTTAACTTTTCTCATAAAGTGCTCTATTATTAAAGTACATACAGTTTAGGTTAATCTCTAATTTAACACACATATCATTATCATCAGCTGGCAACAGTCCACTGCCCACTGCCAGACATTGTCCTCCAAGGCTCCATGTAGCCCAATCTTCGTTACACGTATCCATTTTCTGCCAAACGTCCTAATTTATTTTTAAATTTACTTTAATATTCTCTTATTAAGAGATAAAGTTTAGTTAAAATAAGTGGTTATACACAATGTTTTAGTAGGTATTCAGAAAAAGACAAAAGAAACGAATTTAATTATTATAATTAAATGATTCTAAATGAAATATTCTGTCTTTCACATTACTTCTTGTTGTCAACCATATTCTGCAACAAAAACTGTTTTTAAGATCTTGAACTTAAATAATATTTAACACAATTAATTTTAATAAATATAAAGTTATGGTAAACAAAAATTGACAATATTTATAAACAATCTTAGAACAAATATCAGAAAAGTATAATTATTTTTTAACCACCCTTATTGTAATTAGTTACGGCATATCTACAAGGAAGAGGCATATCCTAAATTCAACAAAAAAAAATCACGAAGTGAGTAATAACAGTTAAAACAATGACAACAACCATTAAGATTATACTATTTGAGTGCTATCGCGCTCATCGTCACTAAATTTGTCACTAGCGCGATAGCGCGGCACAGTTTTTGCACGATCATCCAAATTTGAAACCTCATTTACGAGCAAAGTTGTGGAAGCCAGTCATTATCGCAGAAATTTACCGCTGTTCTGGAAATTGACATCACAAGGATGCCAACTATTTGTGACAAGGGTAAATAAACATCAAGAACAAAAAAAAATCTTTGGCATTTTTAAGTATATCTAAGTACAAAAACAATGGCACTAAAACTGTTACATAAGAGATAGTATTCTTATCATCTTACTCGTGTTCTGCACCGGAAGAAGAAATAGAGTATAATAAACACTGGTATCGCTAGCAAGGTCAGTATAACTGATGTATATCCAGGCGTTTCAAATGTAGAAGCTGTACCTTCACCAGCTAAAATCATTATCTGGAAAATAATTTCATATTTTTCTATATAGACACCATATATGTAAATAACTACACAGTAGGTTTCCCTAAAATGTAAGAAAGTAGGACACAGGATAAATTCAATTATAAGATGACCTTTTGTTCCTTCATTTAATGTCATCCTAACTAGACTACTGGAACTATGATGCACTAGTCCACACAAACAGCTTCGAGTATCACTAGAGATTATATTATTAGTCATTTTTTATACATGTTCTCTTGTACTAAAATACACATCATCCATCATCAATACAGTCTGCCATTATAAGTGTAAATAAAGGGATAGTACGTCTATTATTTTAATAGATTTTTAATATGAATGTCCTATTCTATGTTTTATAATAAAAAAACAACCCTAATTTATTAGAATTCATAAGCCGATATGAAGAAATTTTATAGAAACATTAAAATTTTATTTCACACGCAGTTTGATTTTTTAAAACCATTCTTATTTTAGGTATAAAAAGTATAACACAGGTATATTTGAGGGAAATACAAAGTATATAATACATGCCGTATTATATACTCAAAGTGAGAAAAAATAATTTTTTAGAGTTTCGTATTCTGATAAGCAAGCCGACGATAGGTCACTTGAACTAAGTCTATTGATGAACATTGACCTCCACAATTGATAGGTGTGTTCCGTAATCCTCATGCTTAACTGTCAAATTGGGGATCACAAAATGGACACTGTCAATCATTTAATGTGGTTTAATAGTCGCTTCGTATTACACAACTTGTGCGCTAGTACATAACTCGTGCGGTATCTCGAAAGAGCGACAGCCCCCTGATCACTGGTGCCGCTGTTCACAGCTACTTTTTTTAAACGTCCTGAGTTTTGACGTCGCGTCGACTTTCTGGGCAGGCAGAATCATCCTAATTGGGCCCATCACTCATGTGCCCTCCCCCCTTTGGGACTGGGAATACATTCTTTCACTATTCTGGATAAAGTTTGGTTGTAATAATAAAAAAGTAAGGTTTTTTTACATGACAATACAATTGATATTAAATACAACTAATATTAAAAAAATAATGAATTACCAAAATTGCAAATGGCGTCAAAGCCCAGCATATTCTTATAAAGACACATGGGTACTCTCCAACCGCGAAGTAGATATCTTCACAAAATGTAGTCTGACCATACGCGAAAGTAATGATCGCTGCCAGCAACGCTGCTATAGGCGCCCTTGCTTTTGATATTGGCCATGTCATTAAAAAATTTACAATGTAGAAACCACCCTGTGTAATTAATAAATCGGTGATGTTATAATAAATTATAATAATAATCGATATGCATTGTTTTAGTAAATAAAAATTCATATCGTTTATATTCATAATAAAATCTATGCAAATTGAAGATAGCAGATTGGTTTTTATTATTCGAATAGACTTTGATACCCATCCGCTTGTCGTGGTCACCAGGAGTGACCATCGTTGAAGTTACGTGTTCAATGAAACGGCCAAACTTGGGGAAGATATTTAAGGCTTCACATATAAAGATATATACAAAAAGTTTCGGAAGTTACAGTTGTTGTTACAAGGTATATCAAGAGTGTAGATGGGTCTTAAAACTAGTGTGGCCATATAAAATCATACAATTCGCCACACGCTGGTATTTGCTCTCTGCTATTATATTCGTTTTGTACGGTACACACGGGAAAGAAATGTGTTAGCTCTATTCGATGCCGAAAACCACATAAAAAGGAGGATATGGATTACATTTAATGAAACATTAATTTTAAAACTTATACACTTATTCATAATATTAAATGGAAACATTTATTACAATATATTCAAATGTCTTTAATTTTCTAATTCTCTGGGTGCAAAGTAGGACACGGGCCTTTCGATTTCTGGGGGAATGACTTTACTTCGCTTATCCAATAGCGGAACATTCAAACTGGAAAAAAAAAAATACCACGCCATATTTTGTTAATTTCGATATAGGAATTAATCCCGCAATCACTTACTTTGAAAGCAGTAGACTCTCAACTGAGCCATTTAGGTTGTTTTACAATTTCTATTGTATGCAGTCGAGAAATTTGTAACTAAGTCAAATACAATACTAACACCAAATAAAATATTTTGCTTGTAAGGTACTTATTTTCAGTGCAGAATATAGAGATACCTGTGTACATAGTGTCATGGTGCCAACGAAGCAGAAGAGAACACAGATGGCCACAAGGAAGGCCCACGTGATCTTCTTTATGGAATGGCCAGTGAACGTTGACATTATTGTCTGTACCAGTAACGCCTGCGGAATACCAGTGTCATCAGCTTTAAGTATTTTGTAAAATAAATGTTAGTTTATTAATATTTCCGATGGTATTCCATAGTATTCCTCCACGTCCCCAGTCGTACACTCCTGGCAGAGTACCTGCTCTATAGTCTTGGTATTAACTTAACCGATTCGGCTACGATAAGCTCTTCTTCAATTCTCGACCAATTGGCTCAGTGACGGGACCCTCCGCCTGCAGAGTCAAAGATCGCGGGTTCTATCCCTGCATCGGAATAAATATATGTGTGGATTACAAACATAATATTTATTCCAGTCTGGTAACCCCGCCAATCCGCATTGGACAAGCGTGGTGGGTTTAACGTACGATCCCAGAAATGAAGAGTCCCGTGCTCAGCAGTGGGACATATATGGGCTGTTAAAAAAAAGCTCTTCTAGGAAACTCCAGAAGTGTCAACCATGCAAAATATGTGTGAGCAAACTCAAGATACTTTCTCGCCATATTTATTTTTTAATTTTATTAAAGGACAATAAACAAGGGCCGACCGATTGGCTTAGCGGCGGGGCCCTCCGGCCACGGAGTCAATGGTCGTGGTTTCGATTCCCACATCGGAATAAATATATATATGGATTTATAAATATTTATTCCGAGTCTGGTAACCCTCCCCCCAATCCGCATTTCCGTTCCTGCCCTTTCCTTTCTTAACTACCCTTCCCCTTTCTCTCCGCCAATCCACGGTCTGCCGTGCCAAAAAATGCGTGGCTAAGGGCGAGCTTAGTCGCAAGCGTGCCGATCGTCCCGGGATCGGGCTCGCCTGGGTACTATGGTGCCTTACCTCAGCATGCAGGGCTCTGCTGGGGTTGACCTCCATCCTCCCTTGCGGCTCGTGAGATTCACTAACACGAATTTAATATACCTAATTTTTGTTGAAAAATGACAGCGACGTGGTTCACCACCCGTCACGTCCTGACTCTCACGAGGGCGAGAAGCGACCAATGGAGAGCAGTTTCGCTGCGATGAATGGTAGCGGATGGGGCTTTCTGGTCTCTGCCAACCTAATAATATAAAAAAAGACAATAAGCAAGTGACTCACCGTTGTAGAAAGCGCAAGGACAAAAAGCGTGAAAAAAAAGATCGCCGACCAAAATTGACTGCCTGGTATTCTGGCCACATAGTCGGCCCACAATATTAAAGACGAAGATGAACCTGAAATAGAAAATATACCCATAGATTGATTAATTTTTGGCGTTTGGGGCATTTAGTTGTTTTTTCGTAAAGATGTTGAAAATGATAAGGCCGGAAATAGAATATATATTATAATTTTTGAAGAAAAATAATTGAGCTTAAGTCATAACGGATCAGAGTTTTCTTTTCACTTATTTATTGCCAAAAATGACTGATTTAAGCTACATGCATTTTGTTTAACTTTTTTTATGGGATTGAAAGGCAAACTTGCAGGCGTGTCACCTGATGGAAAGCAATGAACGCAACCCATAGACATCCGCAGTGCCATAGGCAGTGCAGAAGCGTTGCCGGCCTTTAAGGAAAGTGTAGGCTTGTTTTTTGAAGGTTCCAATGTCGTATCGTTTCGGAAACACTGCTGGAGGTAGCTATTTCCACAAGGTAGTGGTTCGTGGAAAAAAGCACCGTACTGAATCGCCACTCATTCAGATGGTGGGGATGGAATTTTTCGTTGTGGTGAGTTGTGCGGTATTGGAACTCAGCGGCTGGAATTATCCCGAACATTTCCTCGGAGCACTGCCCGTGGTAAAAACTATAAAAGATACTGAAAGATGAGATACCCCTCCGCAGCTCCATATCCATATTAAATTTTAACATCATTATACATTTTTTTTTGTTTTGAATTCTGACATTGAAACGCATCAAAAATATTTTTATGTATTTTTATTGATTTTCTTTTAAAAGTGGTATTTAACAAAAAATATTTTTATAGCAAAGATTTTAATTGTAACCTGTTAACCGGGGAATTAGCTATTGCTCAACTCGTTTCAGAATGGGGACTTTTTGTTCGCAGCGATAAGTAATATCACACCTCAAATAATAAAAGAATATCGTTTTTAACATATGGTTTTTATTTATTTTGATAAAATATTTTATATTTAAAATATAATTCAAATGTGTTCAATATACAAGGAATTAATTGAACAAATTATAATAATTATTTCGCAGTATGATATTGCTTAAAACAGTGTGGCATACACAAGGCAACACAGCAGTCAGGACATTACTTAACATTAGAAAAATATGTAAAACACTGAAATTCACAATAAGAATATTTAAATCAGCAAGTTATTACTAACATGTAAGATACTGAAATGCAGACTAAAATGAATCCAAATTGTGGCAGCTCGAAGTATAGATCATGCAGCGCCCGTTTTCCCGTTAATAGCGCCCAAGTTACAGATTACAAGAACATGAAAATTCATGACGCATCGACAATATGATGGCATATATATAACCACTCTAAGATTTAATAGATAAGAACAACGTAGAACGTAATGTGTTCAATATATTACGATTAATTTCCATGACGAAAAATGTCGTCATGCCCATTGCAGTAGGCTTTTATGTATGACGAAATATTTCGTTATACCCAGTTAACAGGGTAAGATATGTCCCTAAGGTACGCTGAAAGTCCCACGTGAAATGCGCGGGCTCAGTCATTTTCAGTCAATGGCGAGTGCACGAAAGAGAAAGTAATATTTGCAATTACTATACGAGAGAAAAAGACAACTTTATTTCCCCGAAGTTCATTTGTACTCGCATACATTTCAAAATAATGCCAGTTTTTCGTGTCATAGGATATTACAATCGAAGATTATTTTCTTACCGCTCCAAATGTTAGTATCGTTGCCATAATCTTTCCGTAGCGCACCTTGTATGGCGCCGAGAATGAATGCACTGCCCATACAACTAGCTTTCGACACGAGGAAGGTTAATAAAGCTGTTGTGGTCAGCTTTTGTTGCGCTTTCGGGCAGTATGATCCCAACATCACGAGCACTCCTTGCGACACAGTCATCTGCACTAGAGAGTATTCCAATGCTTCGATCCATATCTGCAGACAGTTAACATACTATATTTTTTCTATGTAATACTAATGGTCATGAGCCGGAGGCCCATTTATAAAATCTTATATATAATAATAAAAGATTATTTTTATTAATTTTTTTTATGGGATAGGAAGATAAACGAGCAGGCGTGTCACCTGATGGAAAGCAATCAACGCCGTCCATAGACATCCGCAGCGCCATAGCCAGTGCCTTTCCCATGTCTATGGGCGGCCGATCTTTAAGGAAAGTGTCATTATGGGAGTGGGAATAGGAGGGGAAGGGGTGTTGGGCCTCCGAAACTCAGTCGCTCACCATACGAAACGCGGTAGCTAAGCTACCACTCGGACACCGGTTTTCTGCTCGAGTGTGGTACTTCGCCGGGCGAGTCGGTCCATTCATGCTACAGACAAATATTATGCCAATCTTGACAAAGTATTCGTCTGCAGCGTGAATCTACCACTATTAAATTAATTAATTGTGAATTATTATTGCCTTATTGATTGCAATGATAATTATCATCCAACGTAGCGTGTGAAGCTTTATTATTATTTATTTTTAAAAGAAATCCACACTCATAATTCTCTTTATACATGATAAGGGTACTTTTGACCTCGCCTTTCTTGAGAACTTCAGACCTTTCCAGCCACATCCGCAACGTACATTTCTTCTATTAGTCGATTTTCATCCATCCTCTCTATGTGCCCGAAACATCTAAGCATCCCTTTCTCAACCTTTTCTTGAAACAAAGAAAGTGTGCTGAGATAGTAGCAGATGAAGATCTGTGGTCTGTCCCTACCCCTACGGCAAACAGGATGATCGTACGTATGTAAAAAATAATAATGTAATATATACGTAACCTGAGGCCCCACGAATAAGACGCCCCAGTCACACTCGTTAAATATCGCATAGGCACCGTCAAGACGCACCGCACCCAACACGGATACCAACAGCATGAAGTATGTCAACACATCCTTGAAAAGTACCAACTGAAACATATTGTCTGGTATAAAATATATTTACTTCGCCGGTAGATACAACGAGCCAAAGTGGGTTTGGCCTCCGATACGTGACCTTGCCACTAGTCATGATGTTCGACTGCGTCTGGCCCAAAAAAATGCATATTCAGAATTCAGATGTCTGAATCTTACAGCTTTACGACTAATAGAAAATATTAATCAGCTATTAACTGACTGTTTTGGATAATCACATACATTTTTTTCTTCTTACGTTTTTTTTGTCTGGTGGTAAGTTTTAATTTTGCGGTTTATTACGTTTTCTTGTGTCGATAAAACAAATTACATAAAAATATATTGTCTTATTAGTTTTTGATTTAAGTAATGGGCATTTTTAAATTTTAGTATTAAATGTATTTAGCTAACACTTCGCAATTCATATAAAATATGAAGAAATAAGGTGAAAATGTGATATTATTTGCCAAATCTGTTATAGAGTACTTCATATTTTAATCTGTTGCATTTATGTCTAAGCTTTTTTAAAATAGTACTACTACTATGGCCTTAAACAACTTCGTCAGAAAGACTCGTGAGAAGGAGGCCCGCAAGTTGAAGAATGGGGATAATGATGACGACGAAGACAACTCGGAGCGAAAGCTGAAAGCAGATACATCATGACAGAATGTCTCAGCCTTACTTTTCTTTCTCCGCCTTGTTTTGATTATTCTGCAGGTTCTTCAAACAGACAAGATGGCATTGTGTATTGCATCATATAAATTCAATAACGAGGCTTTATCTAAATGTGGAAAAAAGTATTTGAAGGTACTGAAGTCATTAAAGTTTGGTATCATCCATATTCCGTAGGGGCTGCTCAGGCTGTTGACAAAAAATGTTGAAAGAACATGACTTACCTTAGAATAGCTGTATATCCGCTTGAACGCGATGAAATATATTAATATCCAACATATGACATAATATACCGTCAGCTCCGATACAATGTTACCCAGACCGCCTTTTAAACCATCTCGTTTTAAATTTAAAACGAAATTACTGGAAAAGAATAGTAAACTTTACTTAGTCATGCGTTTAACACAACTGCATTAAAAATAACTTTCATAAGAAAGAAATTTTTACGTTGCCTAGTTTATATTTTATTTCAGTGGCGGGGTCCCCCACCCACGAAGTGACGACCGATTGGCGCAGTGGCGGGCCCCCCGCTTACGGAGTCAATGGTCGCGCGTTCGATCCCCGCATCGGAATAAAGCAATTTTTACATTACTTTTTTATTTTCATATTTATCAATGATAAGTCGTAATTTTGAGCGAAATCAAGCTTAAAAATAGATTATTAGCATCTATTGGCAGCGGTTTATGCAAATGAAACAAAATACAGCCGTTGGAAAGATTCGAGCAAAAAACAAGGTTCTTTGGCCTTATGGCGTTCCCGATAGCTTCTGATTGCCCATCCGAGACCAACTGCGCAAAATTTTTTTGCAATCTCACTTCCCAATAAAAGACGGATAGGATAGTCATTCTAAAAAGGACGTGTGGGTCGCGAACTTTCCTTCTGACTTTTCTTCTGCTTTTCGCACCATTGTTTTTCATTTTTCAATTAATAAGGTTGTATAATACAAAAACATATGGGTCTACCTAGGTACAGTTTGTTATTATAACAATAACTAACAAACAAACAAACAAACATACTTTTGACAGTTTTACTCTAAGTAAACTGCTTACATAGCTTAGTAAACTGGAAAATTATTTATTTGTGCTCTACCTTTTAAGTACGATGGGTTAAATAGTCTTACGCTTTTTATATTTATTAGAAAATGTATTAAATATAAAAAGCTATACTATGAATAATAAGCTATGAATTTTCATACAGGTTTTCAAAAGAAGAGATGTAAAGTTTATTTTACAATATACCATTCGACGAAGTGTTTTTTCTGCTCCCGAATATGCAATAAAACCTTTTTTACATTTCATTTACAACGTTTTCGTTTTTTTGCGTCGATATGCATATGAAGGGATTACATATTGATAACGATTCCATAAAGTTACTAACAAAAAGAAGGATTGGGCCGGAGTCTCGCTACCATGCGGCAGTGGGCGATGTCGCGCCGCACACGCTGGATGTGCGGTAGCGGCGCAATGCAACCACGGCAGGAACGAGTGAAACGAATGGATAAATAGAGCGAGACACCACGCGCTCACCACCCCCGTGACTAGAGCTGTCAGTGCACATATCGACAACATCGCGTATCCCACACCTATTGATTAAAAATGAACGACCGTACAAATAATAATAATTATTATTAGCAGACAAATGAGTAGAATTATTTTGAGACATTTTGGTTCACGAATTCGTTTCTCTTTAATCAAGCACGACAATTTTTAGGATGACCCATTGGTCGTTAATTAATTAATTTATTTTTTATTAGTTAATGTAGCAGTCAATCAATCAATATCAGCCCGCGGCAGTCCACTGCTGGACATAGGCCTCACCCAAATGTAGCAGTGGACTGTTATAATTGAATTGGTGATGATGATTAGTTGTTGATGAAATTTATTATAATTATTAATTTTCACTAAAAATATTTTAAATATTACTAATTTGTTGAAAAATGACGTCGACGTGGTTCGCCACCCGTCACGTCCGGATTCTCACGAGGGCGAGAAGCGACTAATGGAGAGCCGTTTCGCTGCGATGAATGATAGCGGATGGAACTCTGCGTTCTATGCCAACTCCTGCGGGGGATAGGCGTGAATAAATTAAAAAGAAATCTACAAGAAACGTTTTAAAATTTAGCAAAGGTTAAACGCAGAAATTAGCATGCGTTTTCCGTACTTATGTTTATTATACACAAAGTCACTTTAGTCAGGTTCTGTGAGTGAGGCACCACAGTGTGAGGGGTGTGATTGTAGGGTCGCAAGTCAGTACATGGAGCATCTACTCGACTGCTCACTATGCACCTGCACATTCCAAGATCTTATCGAGACGAATGCTGCTGTCATTGCAGTGGCGAATTACTGGGTTAGTTAATTACTGGTTAGTGGTATCTACCTTTTAAAGTATGTATAATTAAAATGTAAAACTAGATAAAACAAACACACCTACACATAACACACAAAAGCGCCGCACCAATCGTAATTTGTAATGTAATTATTATTTTTTGTAAACTATATTTCTTTTTGGTTTGTATAATTTAGATTATAGGTTTTCTTTGTTTCTGTCGTTGTATTATATTAAGTATGATGACAATTAGAATAATATATGTAATACATAAATGTGTCATAGAAGGCTGTCAACTTTAGTACAGGGTTCGCCCTAGTTCGGCAGGCAGTGAAACAAAACTTGTAAACTTGTTAATGATCAATAAATATATTATCATTATAATTAAAATGCGTAAGGTAAAGAGTAGAGTAAAATACATAAATGGCGTGATATTTTAACAGATAACATCATCTGCGTACAATGCGCCGTGATAATTCATTGTCTAGGCCTGTCATTACAACTAATGACTGTATGTACACATAAATCAAAGCTAGAGTGAAGCATTTACAGTTGAATATAAATCCAGTTATTCCAATGCTTTGTGATTGTCAACCCGTCTTTCCAATTTGATGTTTGGAACTCCTTATATGGGAGAAGTCTGTGGTTAGAAATGAACTTTAGAACGCTCTTTATAATGAGAATGTGAATTTTGAAATTAGAAATAAAGACAGTACCTCTACCCATGGGTGCCAGGTCCCAGCAATTAAGAACTCCTTTTTTGGTCACCACTCCCAACGCCAATTCCAAATAGAGCAATGGATAACCAAAAAATATACTGAATATGTTGTAAAGGAATAGGAATGGGAGGAACTTGCGCAGGTCATATAAGTAAGGGTGCCACCACACTTGAACAATGCCAATACATGAAGACATCACAAGCTGTCTGTAACTTATATTGTTTGTCCATCTGTCTCCAACCTGTGAGATAGAACTTTTTAAAAAAGATTAAACAGAATGAAAACGTAGTTATTTTTTCTTTCAATATATCCTTTTTATGTAAAATGACAGAATATAGATTTAAAGGCCGGCAACACCTCCGTATTTGCTGATGTCTATGGGTGGCGTTGATTGCTTTCCATCAGGCGGCAAGTTTGCTCGTTTCCCTTCTAAACCCGTAAAAATTTTTCTTTGACTATAACCTCTTTACTCAAACTACTTTTCGAGTAAACGTATGTAATTTCTACATATCCATTATTTCTAGAAATCACTGCTGACTTCACCTCCAATTACATCGAGAAAAAAATGTTGTTTTATTGGATAAAGAAAGATTTGAACATTTTTTTTAAAACAATGTTTTTTTATATATATAGAATTCTTGCCAACCATTCCAACTAAGTTAATATTGCTAGTGTTAAGAAATGGTTCAAATCACGAGGGATACGAACTTGTTACCTCTTATCCCAAACCCGATCATTAACAACTTAACTATAGCGGCTTAAATAACAGACTGACATTTTACTTTTAAGCATAATGATCTTACCGAAGGATTTCTTGTAGATACAGAGCTTGATTCAACACTTAAAGTCTTCGTCCGAGTACTCTGCAAGACAAGAAATGTAGTGAAAATCATTGCTATGCTTCTATTGTTATACTTACAGATATACTTCTAGATAATTCCTCATGACCTCGAAACAATATAAGCTTAGAATAGAAATGAAAAATAATACTTTTATGTAGAAGATAGGATCCTTTTCCTATCTTCTACATAAAAGTATTATTTTTCATTTTAAATGTTCACGGGTGGCACATCACCGCCCGTGAACATTTGCAGCACTTAATACTACTAGTTAATAAGGGGCCATCCATAAAATACGTCACACGACTTTGCCATACATCGAGTTGAAGTTTAGTTTTAACACATTAATGTTCATGTTCAGTTATTTGTAGTAACATTTTAAACGGTCAACTGGCAGATTATTTTTTATAATATTTGTAATTTATTTGTATTTAGTAAACTTATAATTTAAATTATTATTATTTTTATACTTGTATATATATACATATATATATATATATATATATATATATATATATATATATATATATTTATATTATTTATATAATATATTAGGAGTCCAACTAAATTCTCGATGTTTGTCATTAGATGGCAGATGATCTTCAAATATATAGAGCGATAGAAAAAATTAATGTCTATTTAGGTTGAATTTCAAGTTGAAGCAAGTCTTATGATCTGTTAGTCGATTCAGTAAAAACACAACCTGTAATTTTTTTATGGGTTGGAGGGCAAACGAGCAGGCGTGTCCCCTGATGGAAAGCATTCAGGGCCCATAGACATCCCTAGCGCCATAGGCAGTGTGGAAGCGTTGCCGACCTTAAAGGAAAGTGAAATTAGGGAGTGGGAGTGAGTATCGGCGTGAGAGTGGGAAGGGGAGGGTATTGGGCCTCCGGAACTCAGACCACTCACCGTACGAAGCGCGGTAGCTAAGCTACCACTCAGACGCCGGTTATCTGCGGGAGTGTGGTACTTCCCCGGGCGAGCCGGCCCAATCATGCTACAGACAAATAATATGCCATTCTTGACAAAGTATTCGTCTGCAGCGTGGCTCTACCACTTTAAAAACTTGTAATTATAACCTGTAATTATTGGCAGCCCAAAAATATTGGCAAAGTCGAATTTGGCTTAACTGCCCAAAATTTTTAAACCGAAATCCCTATAAGTGAACACAACAAAGAATATTATCCTGACGATAATGTATAACCAACCTACGTCAAATTATCTCTGTAACACAGTCCATCCTAAGGTTGTCTGGAAGAAATCGCTATTAGCAATAAGACCGCTGTTTTTATATAAATATTACAGTCAATAATCGTATAATTTTTGGTTTACACTAAAGAATTAATCTATCTAAATTTATGTATCTGTTGCCACAAAGACTAAGACTCGTCCCTCTTTTGTCACACTTTGTTGACCCCCTCCCACCCCATGATGTATAAATTGTGGTAGAGCCACGCTGCAGACGAATACTTTGTCAAGAATGGCATAAAATTTACCAGTAGTATGAATGGGCCGGCTCGCCGGGGAAGTACCACACTCCCGCAGAAAACCGCCATCTGAGTGGTAACTTACCTATCGCTCTTCGTACGGTGTGCGGCCGAGTTCCGGAGGCCCAACACCCTCCCTTCTCTCCCTCCTATTCCCACTCCCATAATGGCACGTTCCTTAAAGGTCGGCAACGCTTTCGCACTGCCTATGAAGCTGTGGAAGTCTATGGGCGGCGTTTATTCCTTTCCATCAGGTGACATGCCTACTCGTTTGCCTTCCTATCCCATAAGTTCCTAATGGGAGGGAAAAAAATAAGTAATAATTTTAAATTTCAATGCGATATTCTGGGCGGGTGTGGTACTTATCCAGTCGAACCGACTTTCGAAGTGGTATATTTTAGCACGTAGAGGTCGGTTTTATGTATATTTTGAGTAAAATATGTATTTCGCAGCTTTGGGATAAGTAACAATAATTGTGCTATAATACCTACAATTACTAGCAGAATTTCGACCACCTCATTTCTTCCCGTGTACATACGAGGCAACTATTGAAGAAAATATCAGAGAAACAACAGCAGCATATGAGTAATAAAAACCAATTTTCGGTCTCCAATTCGCTTGTCAAGCTTAAAGATTATGGCAACACTCCTCATTTGTGAAGAAGGCCAATGTACGTACAACAGCGATCTGTTATTGCGGTATTGAATGATCAAATAATAACTTACGGCGCTTTCACTCATACTAATCACAATAAAGCAAAAACCAGAAGAATAATTATAAAAATACTTTTTCTGTAAATATTTCAATTCAATTCTTTGTTTATGGCTGTAAATATTTGTCAAAATTAAACGTCACAGGTAACCTATGTGACGTAGTGGTCTGTTAACCCATAAACTATTGGATAGGATATAGAAACTTATTTTTTTTAAATTAAATGTCAAAACTTGTAATTTGTATCTATACAAGAAAACGTTTTAAAGTACAGCCGCAGAGATTGTCCCAAAAAAACCAAACTTTCTTAATTTATTAAAAACTATTTTAAAATATATTAATTAATTAAAATATTATATAAAGTTAAGATTTAATAAAAGTGACAATGTTATGCAATTTACAAAGCGTAACACAGCCATTTTACCACGAATGAGCCGTCTTGACCAGGAAAATATCACATCCTTAAAGAAGTTTGGGGTTAAAAAGGCATTTTAGTATGTTAACGCGTTTCGTACGGTGAGTGCAAGGATTCGGAGACCTAATTCCTTTCCACTTCCTCTATTCTCCCTTGTTCTCCTATAACAAACTTCTTTGCCTCCCAATATTCATATCCTTACTCTAAGGTAGTCGACGCATTTGCAAGGGCCGTAGTATTGCCGATGTTCAAGGGGAGCAGTAGTTATTGCTTTCTTTAAAAAAAATCTCAACAGTCTAATTAGCTTTATCTTTAAAAAAAATCATTTCATAATAATCGTCGATATTTATCAACTTCAAAAATTATTTCTTAATTTTCTCTTTATTTAAAACAAATTTCAATTCAAAAGATCAATGATGAATAAAATATTATTTATTTACTAACGGACAGACAAAAATAAAACCACAATAAAATGTTAATATAACAAAATCTTTATTTTCAATACCGTTGATAGTATTTAACAAACCTTCAAACAACTAAACCTATGTCGCACCGAATCATTCTATTATTTGGTCAGCACTAGTAAAAACTCAAATTCATAATATAATTAAATTCTAAAACAAACGATACACATGTATATCATGTCTGCATACAACGGCAGTAATAGTTGATTATTATCGATAACAAAGTATACCAATTGCCTTGAAAATCGTAAACAAAACCCACTTCGTAACATTGGCATCTACGCAAAGTAAAATAGAACAAGAGGTCATGGTGTTTTGTTAACCCATTGACTGCTAGACATATTTAGAGCGTCTTGCCCTGGGTGCCAAGGTTTTATTTTGAAGGATACATGAAAGTTTACAAAATATAATTATATTAAGTTACTGATATAATATCGTGATAGCATTTACAGTAATTTTTATTGAAAAAAAAATACTACGAGATAACTCGTAGTTGGCGTCACTAAATAAAATTCCTGTGCTGGTTGGCACTACGAGATATCTCGTAGCTCGTATGCTATAAAATGGTTCACATCAAGAACTCATGATCGTAAATGCGAGTCTTACAACTGAGCTGTTGCACCTTCAATTTTATTATCAATATGTTGCAATTTAAATAAAATATAAATACATGCACTTTCAAAATCTCTTAAAAAAACTTAAAAAAAAAATCCTAGATAATATAAATAACTTGTATGATAAATTTCAACTTGATAAAATTATCTGAGGGTACTTATCATCTTTTGGATAAATTAATAATTGTTCGATGTCAATATATTATGTAATGCTCATATTTTACAGTAGTCAAGTAATGTACATAAAAAAATCATATTGCTTTATGATAATTTTAACAACAGACGTGATAAATATCATTATGGTATGGCTATGGTATTTACTATTTACTAAACGATATTCATGTTGATGCATGAAAGGCAAAACGCAAACCAAAAAAGACACCAATATTTTTAATTACCAGAGAATAGCGTTATCGGCTGCCTTACTAAATACAACTAAAAAAAAAATATTTAACATAGCAATATTGTGTTTGAAAAATGGTCATTTTTGATCAAACTTTGCAAGGATCCATATTTCTAATTCTCTATTAGTTTTTGCTATGTTTTGTTACGAAATTAAAACAATCAAAGGGGCAAAACCGTGTGCGATATAAAAATATATACTTGTCTCCCTTTCGCACTTCATTGTAAGGGGTAGGCACAAGTTATTTGTTTCTTTATAAAAATTATATGAGTTATTTTACTGATTTTTTCCAATTTTAACGTTTAATAAATTTAGCAAGTAAACAAAAGACCTGACGGCAAATGAATTATATTATTTTCGCAGCCCATTTTTGGCATTTCAAAATAGTTTTAATTTTTTTCTCCCTTCTACGTGACATTGGCGAAATCATCCGTGCTATTTTGGCACTATTGAAAGCCATTAAAACACTCAAATGAATGAATGAATAGTTGTAATTTTTAAGATTGAATTGCTTAAAAAATATTAATTATTGATATATACCAGCGAATTACTATGTGTATAATGAAGTATCATCGTGTGTAAATTAAACAATAGACCTATAGACGTACACCCATAGTCAATTAGTCTATACGCCTCTTGCTTGAAAAAAAATAAAATATTGTTACTCGACACATGTCAAGTACTTCACGATAATATTGAGTCATTGTTTGACATTTGCCATATACACTTTGAAAAAAAATAAACCATTTTGAAGACAAAACAGCCCAAATTTTTAACACTTACATGTATCATGTATATATATTTGCCATTTAATAAAAAAAAATAGTATTATGTTCTTTAACATAAATGTTGTACACTAAAAATGGAAACTTGATTTTGTAGTTCAATTTTAAGCGCTGTATCCATCTGAGTAACAATATATTAAAATTGATACATGTTACAAAGCGTAGATCCTTGACCTTAGCTAGATAGACTGTGAAATGACCTGAAACCTTAAATGTTAGATAGATGTTTAAATTTTCAACCAGATTTTCCCGATTTTTCTGATATAAACGATCACAGAAAAACATAATTTATAAATTCCTAAAAGTTTATTCTCGTATATACATAAAATATAAGCGCACTACTAGAATCTATATTAATTATATTCTCAGCCTTAGTTTCAATTACTATTATTTTCATATATACATATATTTTATACGATTTACTTGGCTCTTAGATTTATAAACTTTGTGATTATTGTTTAAGTTTTTTTTTAATGTTGCTTAATCCCTACCGAATATAACTTAAGAGCAAATAAAGTAAAAATCTATTTTTGTTTTACAACTTTTGCATAAAATTTGTATAATAATATCTAAGGTGAAATATATTTATCTCAAATCATGAGAATTGTATGATGTTGGTTTGTGTTTCAAAAACTTAGCCCATCTGTTTCCATACCTTACAGTTAACTGACTGTAATTGTGACATTTGTATTTGAATGAATTATTTTCAAGGCAATTGATAGTTATTCAAATATTGAATAGATCTCCTGCAGAAGGCAGAGGTGCTAAGCCACCGGTGACATCAGGCAGCCTTGATACATCAGGCAAGTTTTCCATGTGAGACTTCACTTCCGCTTTCACTGCATATATCTTTTGTAGTTTTATGTTGTACTCCTGAAAATAAAGTTAATATATTTTTTAAATTAGCATCATTTACCTTATGATATTGAGTAGTTTAAGTTAGCTATAATGTATAAATTATTAAACAATGTATGTGTAAATAAACATGCGAAATAGCCTAGTTGTATGTAGTACCGTGAAGCCGAAGATCGGGCTAGGTGGCGCTTCGTGGGGGAGGCCTATGTCCAGCAGTGGACTGCCGCAGACTTTTGATTGTGATACATCAATAGTAGTATAAATATTAGATTAACAACTGGTCTTTTTACTTTTAAAGTCATGATTTCATTGACCCGATGAGTTGTTTCGGCAACATAACATTATTCTTTCCTTATAAAAAAGGTGCATATAGCTTGTAAATAAGTTATGCTTAAGTTGTAACACAGTTAAGAGAACGCTGTGTTAATGTAAATTTATTATCAATAAAGTATTTTTGAAAATCAAAATCAGTCAATGGCATTTTTATGCGATTAAAGAGCAAGCATGTCGCCTGATTGCAGATAACCAACACCACTCATTTTATCTGCAACACTAAGGCGCCCTTATTTGAGACCTATGTAGGCTTGTTTTTTAAAGATCCTTAGTAGGATTTCTGAATGCATACCATCTTGAAGGTGGTATGCATTCAGATACCCTACTAAGGTTTAAGACTAAAAATCTTATGAATGTTAAACGTTGACTCTTCAGAAAAAACATTGGGGCACATATTTTTTTAAGGGCAATTCATTTCTATGTATAAACTTTGATGGTTCTAAAAAGCGCTTTTATTTACTAAAGACAATTAACTTCTACGTGATTGAATGATAATGGTGAAGGAGCCATAATAAATTCATGGCTGAGGTGCAATCGTAACCAATCGATGACACACCCCAACCTTATCTTGCTAATCCTATTATCAAAAATAGGATTAGCAAGATAAAGTTGTGGTTTGTCTTTCCCTATCCTATTATCCAAAATATCTTTTTGCTAAAACCAGGCAACCTATCTTCAGGTCATTGGTTAATTACTAATTAGCGGTAGATAATGATTTGCTTGTTCATTTCCTAAAAAAGATACTCAATATACACTGACAATGGAAGTTTGTTTTTATATTTTTTATATAAATCAAATCGATTTATATAATTTGAAACGAAGATATCCACCTGAGAACCATAATCATCTATATAGTATAGGGTAAGCAAAATGGCAATGGGGCGGTCTAGGTTTTCCAATCGACAACCGTTAGACTAGACGAGTGCTAGAAGTTGAGATCGTGTTATGATATAATGACTAATATGATATGATAAAATTTAAAAAAATTATATGGCAAAATAACGTGTGCCGGGTCAGCTAGCATTATATATTACTCTTTCAAGACTTTAACTTAATTTTATGCGGAATAAATAAATAAATAAATTTACCTCAAGTCTTGCTTCTGCTTGTTTCGCCAGATCCTTTTGTGCTTGTGCAAAGTCCCTCAACATAGCCGCCACTTTTCTTCGCTTCTCCAACTCCTCAGATAGCCTCAAGTTGTATTCAGCCAACAGTTCCACTGCAGAGTTTACTATCGCGCTGAGACTTTCCGCGGATTCCTTATCTGAAATGTTATGGAATATAATCACAGCGCCAGCCGTGTTGAAATATATATTTATATTTCACATTCTATTCTTTGTTTTCTTGCAAGTAGTGGCTCTTACAATGCATCACTAAGTAATTTAATAAACCCAAAAAGCTTTCAACGTGAATTTCAGTAGAATACGCTATATTTACGAAGTATATATTTAGAATACACTATATATAAGCTTCATTGGAGCAAAAGATGCAATTTTAAAGATTTTGAAATATTAAAATTTTTAATTCTATAATATATTTAAGTATGAAGATAATTAAGAATATGCAATACACCCTCCTATAACGCGGTAGATTGGTTCCGCGTTATAAGAAAACACATTAAACGAAGGATCACGTGCCGATTTTCGGTAGGTAGCGCGAGAGACCTGACTGAATATATCACAATTATTGAAAACAAATGACATGTGTTCACATTCTAAAAGAGACAGCTTCAGTCATATTTGGAAAAAAGTTTGGTTAGGATTCGTTAATTTTTATCAGTTCTGTACGCGTTAGAATATGGTGGCAAATAAAGTGCATTATTGGTATTTAATGTCTTTCTTTTTCCGAAAGGACAAAAATGCCACACAAGCGGCAAATAAGATATGCGCTGTTTAAAGCTGGAAATTTCGACCTGGAAGATCAAAAACGCCCAAGTCGTCCACTACAGACGAAGATATGAGTAGAACAGAAATCGAGAACAACCCACGCTCGACATTACGTCAATTAGCAGAATGGTGCCTATATAATTTAATAAATATATATCAATATTTAAATGAGCTGCGTTTTAATTGTCCTAAAATATCGGCACGAACTTTCCAGACAACATATTATAATCAATGGTCCTAAAACTCAAAACTAGGAACAAAAATGCAAAGCAAAGCAAAGGAATTCATATGCAAAAGATGTGCAAACGTAACAAAGTTTATTATGATCCGGCGTTATACGAGGGAAAATACGTGTTATACGAGAGACACGAAATCACATTGTAAAAGTATCGCGTTATACGAGGGTTTACTGTACTTTGCAATATTTGCTCTGTGGTTTCTAGCGTAAAATAGGGATACACCGTTTCTTTCCGTGGGTATTGCAAGAAGCGAAAGTAGGAACATATACCAGTGGAATGGCAGCAGCATCTATCCGAGTAATAAAACCCATCTACGAACTCCAAATTGCTAGTCAAGTGTGGGGAATACGACATTCCACCTCCCAAAGGCTAATATCCGGACAATTACGGCTGTATTGATCGTAATGAAATATTTATTTATTTATTTGATACAAAATCCAAAGCATATCATATGCTAACACTTACACAAATTGAGAAAACTTCCGGTGTCAATTATGAATTTACATTTTGATTAAATGAACTTATATTATATTAGGAATATAAACAGAATCGTTGGTTATATTAAAAATATATACACTACAAATCAAAAGCATTTTACATATCTATATACATATAATATGTTGCATGTGTGTGAGCTTGTGCATGGCAAGTGTAGATATGTTTAATAATAATTATTATCTTATAGAATTATTAAAACGTTTTTTGTTATTCTTCTTCAAATAACTTATTGTAGGAATAATGTGTGCAAAAAATAACTGAGTTTTGTGTAAAGTTTATTTTTTAACCGGTGACGTGAAATAAATATGTGTGACGGGCGATAGTGGGTAATGTATATAATTGCTTATACAGCTTACTTATTTAATGTTTTAAAAAAAAAGTTTAAAATAAATTTGCAAAAAAAAAAAATAAAGAAGTCAGCTGTATGTCATTGACGCTACCACTGCACTCGTTATGTAATATATTATATTCTATACGTTTTTTGTACCGCTTTTTTGCATTACATTTTATTTGAATGTATATATAATACACATTTTTTTGAACATAACGTTTCTTTGTATTTATGCGCGCGCGAGCGGCGTGACGTAGGCATTTGCTTTCCAAGCTATATACTGAAATTGCCTTCCGCATACTGAGAATACTATTATTATATGTATATATTTAAGTTTACATTGAAGGCTGAATTGATAATGGTCATTTTGTATGAAAAAATATTTAATTTTTGTGGGAATTAAATATATATTTAATCGTCAATTTTTTATATATTAGTAATTAATAAATCTGCTATCTTACATAGATCAATTTAAGATCTTATAGCCGGTCACACACTTGGAATTTTAATTAGTTTTTTTCTAGTGGCTTGCCGCATATGCGATTGTATGTCAGAAGCATTCGGCATCAATAGCGTCTATTCTCCATCGTTCATGCTCGCATCCTCACATTATTTGAGCTTGTTTTGCGACGTGATGACGCTTCTGTAGAATGCCTTGTGGTGCAGGGCAATACTGTAAAGCCGCGCTGTAGAGCTTATCACGTTGAACACGTACAACAAAATTCAAAATTCTTTCATTTTTGTCGATTTATCGACGAAATACCAATTTCGATTCATGCTTAATCCGTTTCGGTAGATGAATCCATTTGTCTGATTTTTTTATTTTACCGACTTAGCGCAAATGGGTCAATATTGTATTGATAGATCAACAAAGTCTGAAGACTTAACATACAGAAACCGAACAATGCGGTTATTAGACGCATTGTTCTCTCTCGCCTCTATGTTTCGTTGATGTTGAGTGCTGTTTCAGTCTCATTTGTTCCACAACGGAACATACAAATAATTTCTCTATTATTTGATTATTCTTTGTGTACCTATAAATATGAACTTGAAATAGTGTTATTATCAAAAATTTTTATACCATCGCCTGGCGTCGAGAAAAACAAAACATGACGAAAAGTAAAGGAAACGCAAGCTACTATGGATTAGGCGATACGAGCAGTTATTAAAAACGTTTAATTAAATAAAAAATAGCATAAGTGAACACTATAAACTGTACTACGAAAACAATAATGCGAATGTTATGCTCTTATACGATTTCAAAATCATAAATTGAAAACCCAAATGTTATATTACCAGTTTAAATGCGAAGGTACTTAATAATTCTAGTATCGATACTGCAAGTGCTTTTTAAGAAGAAATGTTTATTAGTCTTTGTATTTATACAATAGAAGTTTAAAAAAGATGTCAAGTTTTTAACAGCCCATATATGTCCCACTGCTGAGCACGGGCCTCTCCATTTACACAGACGTTAAGCCCACCAAACCTATCCAGTGCGGATTGGCACGGTTACCAGACTCGGAATTAATATTTGTAATCCATGCATATATATATTCCGATACTGGGATCGAACCCAGCCATTTGGCCGTCAGAACAGATTTAAGTGGTTCTTATGTTTATTTGAATCTTTGAATAGGATATTTGATATTGATTATTGGCCTCGATTTTATTTATAAATATAATATTAATACCAAATATGCAGAAATAAAATATACATGTTTCATGAATAATTATACTAATAATCAAGCATATATAGTTACAGTTATTGCCAAGTGACACAAATATAAACCATATAGATACCCATGAGATGACAAAAAAAAACTAGCAGTTTCAAAACTGTGATAGAAATTTAGATGAAAAGCAAAAAATACCCAAAAGCTACATATTTATGGCAGACTGCATTATACAATTAATGTTAATAAGTAATAAAATAAATGAAACAAAACCTCAGTGCAAACATTTATTTGTGAAGGTAGGCGAACAAAGATTGTAAGTGCATTACAAGTTGCACCACAAAAACTGCGTTATGCAGTCTGTCATAGATTTCCGTGTTACCTTCTAGCTTAGACAATAATTGCACTTCAGAAACTTCTGGCGGTAAGGAAGCAATTCTCTCCCTGACAGCCTCGTCACTAGAAGCACTGGATTCTAATTCTAATAATGCCTGTAAAGAAATAATAAATGATTTTTATAAGCAAACATGTTACAAAAAGTTATGTCAGATTTCAGCAGTATTGTCATGTATTGTTTTTATTTTTATGTATATAAGGCTTGATTATAGATTGTAGGTTTATATGTGGGGTCGATCACAAGTATACAGGTGTCCCAGAACTCAACATCAAGACAAAACGGGATGAAAGGATTCATTGTAACCATCATGAGAAAAATCAGAAAAAAATCTATCCCATGCAGTTAGCAAATTGTGGGCATTTAAGAAAAACCTAGAAATTTGGTCAAACTGCCACAATTATTCGGTTATTGTGGTTAATTTTTATTATTTTTGTTCATTTAAACTTTGGAACCGTAACCCTAAATAAAATTTCCACAATCACAGTAAAAAATAATGACACAATTGCCCCAAGTTTCCTAGAATTAAGACTATTTGTTAAACTATGAATTTAAAATTTTCAAAATTTGTCGAAAGACCCTCCTTTAAAAAAAAAAGTACTAGAGTTCTTTGGCAAGTGCCATTAAAAGTTAGCGCATTTAATCAGGATTGTAATATGGTACCATTCTTGTTATTTTCATACTAAAAAACGAGTAAAAAAATAAAAACATCAAGTTTTTGCTAACCCATTTTACTCAGTTAAAAGCACAAATTCTTGGTAGTTTCTTAATTTTATGGCAAAATGATGAGAGAGATGGATAGTGGACATGTTTGCCATGAGTGAGAGAGATAGTGACGCCACGCAGTGAGGTGGAGATGCGTCGTTTAAACGAGTGTGAATGTGTATGTGTGTGTGTAAGAATAATATTGGTTTCTATAAAATAATTATAATTGTAATTTATATAAAATAAATTATTTAAAATTCATATAAATATATATCTTGAATATTGTGTCGTATTTTAAGAATTGTTTTGCAGTTATTTCGTTACTTGTTTGTTAAAAAGATATTGTTGGTATGCTGAAGCAAATCTAATTTTAGATTATTTGTTCATTATTTATTGTTTTTGTTAGCCTTCTCGATTTTGTGTATAAAAGCCGAAATTCAGTTGGAGCGAGATTCATTTTAATTCGTACCACCGTCGACGCCGAAATATATATATATATATATATTAATATGTCTAGTAAACAAACCTTCATCAACTCCTCAGGTTCAGGAGGATCACCAGGTGGTGTTTTCGGGCTCAGAGTGGTATGTGTCTCTATATGTCCGTCAACTTCTACTTTCGTTTCACTTCGTCGTCTTTCATGTCTTTCTTTAACTTCCATCTTCGGTTTTTTTTCAGGCTCTGTTGTATCATTATCAACTGATTTGCGTTTGTTCACTTTTTTGGGCACTGCATCGTTGGGATCAACTGTAAGACGTTTCAAATTACATAACACTCGCCATATGACAATAAATATATTTCATATAATTTATTAAATGCTTTATATCGTAGTGATTAAACTTGGTGACACTCTTTACTTCAGACATCTTTTTTGTAAAAAAAATCTGCTTGTAAATGTTTTTTGATTTAGTCACAGAAGTCCTAAATTAATAATAATTTCAAAGCCTTTATCCATATAAATAGTAATGGCAAGTTTAATTCTCAACAGATTACAGATCATTTTTTTTATTGGGATAGGAAGGCAAACAAGCAGGGGTGTCACCTGATGGAAAATAATCAATGCCACCCATAGACATCTGCAGTGCCATAGGCAATGCAGAAGCATTGCAGGCCTTTAAGAAAAATGTAGGCTTGTTTTTTGAAGGTTCCAATGTCCAATTATACCGTTCAGTGAGATCTTGCTCATCAACAATATGGATAGCCTGACATTGTATGAAGTCAAGGGGAAGAAGCTGATAGTGAGGTGCCCTGGCCTAGAGATGAGAACAGTATTCCATGTGCGGGCTGACTTGTGTCTTAAAAAGTTGCAGTTAAATACTGTTGATCTATTGAATACACCTAGGTACTTAGGAGGCACGTTTGGCCTTATCTTTCAGGTAGTTGCGGAACTGAACATCACTTGAAATGTTGATGCCTAGGATTCCGATACATGGCTTAATATCAAGAGGATAAGACAATGTGTTTTTAATGGTGAACACGCAAACTTGTGTCTTTTTGGGGATAAAATAGACAAAGGCACACTGACTCTAATCTGAAACATGGTCTTATGAAGTCTGGAATTCAGACACAAGTTCGTTCCAACACTCTTTTATGTGATCAGTATGACATGCATAATCTATTTAGTCTAGCAGTGACTGAGGGCTAAAAGTGCAAATTAATAAACTATTCAACCCCCATATTCCTCAATTTCATGTTCAATGCTACAATTGTTTGCATTTTTAAGCTAAAATAAAAGGTATGTTACAATGTTACACTGGGGCAAAATTGATATTAGTGCCCTAGGCCTACTGAGCTTGATCTGCTGAATATCCAGTGACCCTAATATTCAAATCAAGCTAAGTAAATAAATTACAATAGACCGGTTTCTGTATATAGTGTTCTCTTAGACCAGTGATTCCCAAAGTGGTCTATATCGACCCCTAGGGGTCTATGACAACCTGCAAGGGGTCTACGTCAGCGAAAAAAAATTTGGGGGTCCATGAAATGAAAATGGGGGTCCACGATAGTGGATCTCAACACATACACTGATAGTACCTATTTACTTACATCATACTATCTTATAATATCAAAACATATACATTATTTATAAAAGTACCTATGAAGTAAAAAATTTATTATATATGTTTATAAAATTGTGTAAGTTGTAGGATGTTGGTGATGATTCAGATTTTGAATCTAGGTTTGAGGATATTTTGACTATGGTAATACCACCGTGGATAATTAATCCATATGGTGACATAGAAGAAACGAATGTCATAATACAAGAGGAACTGACTGAACTAAGTACAAACGAAGAACTTAAGGTTCAGTTTAAAAACGGATATCAGCAGTTCTTGCTGCAAAACAACATACCCGTTACTTATCCCGTATTATGGAATATAGCGAGGAAATTTTTAATTTCCTTTCCATCGTCATACCTAGTGGAAAGGGGGTTCAGCGCTGTTACCAATCTCCTAACGAAAAAAAGAAAATGACGACATCATTAGCCGAGGAGATTTAAGATTAACCCTTACAATATTGACGCCAAATGTTGATAATTTATTATTGAAGCATTTTCATCAAGCAGGTTCATCTTTCTCACTAAAAATATTGACTTATTGCTTATGTTATTTTATTTATAGTTTATTTTATGTTTATTTAATGTTACATATATTTTATTTTGAGTAGTTTTAAATTCAATTAATAAATGTATAAATTAACATGTGTTTTTACTTTAAGTTTTTAACACTAAACTTCACTACAGTTAGAAATTTACAGGAAATCAATATCAGGTAAGTAGGGGGTCTACCCAACACGGAAAACATGGCAAGGGGTCTACGACACAAAAAAGTTTGGGGAACTCTGTCTAAGACAATCATGTCAATTTACACTTAAATATGAATGTCATCTATGTCTCTATTCAGTTTATCCATAAAATAATTAAAGATGTGAAATATAAGTTCTTTTAAAAAGTATATGTATGAAATATATATAGTATGAAATAATAACAAAAATGGTTTATATTAATAAAAATTTTAGACCGCCAATATTCTAGTCAGCTTGCACCATTGATTGATTTCAATCGGTATATATGCTTGCTTATTTCCTTTCCTTTCCCATAAAAAGAAAAAAGAAAAATAACTGTAAAAGAATAAAGGAGCAGTCTTCGATGTTATGAAGAACTTGAATGAGAGGACAAAAAAATAAAGACAGCACATAATCAGATCACATACAAAATCAGATATTAATAAAAAGGAATTAAGAAATTGAGTAGAATGAACAAAGTCACTTGTGAACATTAACTCAATAAAATTTCAAAGTACTGTAGGTACTAAAAAAAATTGTATGTAGGTACTTTGAAATTGTATATGTGGTCAAATATTATGTGGTTTATCTCAGTTGAAACAAGTCAAATTCAGGTTGTTAGATAAACTCTATTATGACAATTGCTATAAATAACAAAGACAAATAACATTCACATATACCAAGATAGTTATTTACACAGATTATATGTACAAAGGGCCCTTTGTCTTATATTATTATTCTAATCTGCTTAGAATACATAAGCTCTTACCTGCTTCTTTGAATTCTTGTATTTTCTCAGAATCGTAAACACCTCTTTCTTCCCATATAGACAGTATTCTGTGTATTGAATGTTTTATTTTTGCATTTATTCCAGTTTTGGCCATGTGTTTAAATGACTCTACAAGCACCTCTCCAAATTCTACACCATATTCTGGTCCTTTCTTTTTACTATTTTGTATTACGTCATTAGCTAGATACATAAAAGTTATCTGTTTGCTATCTTTTACTGAAAACAATTAAAATGTAATTAGTAGCCATAACTAAATCTAAACATCCAAAGGAATGCATTTATACTAATATAAACGTCAACGCTAATTTGCTTTGTATAATATATAGTGTAAGTTTCATAATCACAAACGAGAGTACCTTCAACTAAAAATATACGATGAGAAACAAACTTTTAACAGAATGAATTAAAGAATATTTAGAAATAATATCATATAAAAAGGAGGGTTAAAACTGTAAAACCCACACATATGTATATAAAAAGTATATTATATGCTTATAATCAATTAAAGTACAGGTTACCTTTTAATAATTCTTTGAACCAAGTTTTGACTACGGCAGCGTGGTGTTTTCTGTGATGTATAAGCCATAACGATAAAGTTTGAATACTTTGTTGGCTTGAATTTAACTCTTGTAATTTGCGAACCAAAGCATTTTCAGTAAATCCAGCCATGTCATAAGGTAGTGTAAAAATAAATTTATCACAATAAATTAAGCAACAAGACTAGCAACGCGCGCGTATCGTTTACGGTTTGACGTTTACCAAAGAGCGTCCTATGTCAATTTAGGGAGGATAAGTCGTATGCTAGGAAATTATGGTTCACATCAGTAGTCCGATGAAAAGATCCGTTGGAAGATACGAACGCTAGACCTCAGGACTTATATTTTCTTGAACTGATTTCCTTTCAAATTGCACATTGTTTCAGATTAACAATCGTTTATACATATTAAATTATTTTTACTTACTAAAATAAAATGGAATTTGTGTTTTTTGTATTGAATTTTAGCATAAATGTAGACGAACCGTGAAATAATTTAATAAAATTTGTCTGGCAATAAAACCTTTTCGAAAGGTTACGAATTTGTATAAATAACATACATATGTATGTAATGTACCTGACAAGGCTGTATGTAACTTCTGAGTTACATATTGAAAATTTGAATATTTTTTTTATTACAACTAAAAAGCTATTCCGATTTGACCTTCATAAAATACGGATATTATGAGTACAATTTATTATGGAAGTGAGACATGTGGAGAGTTTCATTTTAATTTTATGTTGACATTGAAGTGATTTATTAGCTAAATTTGGTTTCAAATTAGAATAAAATAACTTATTATCTAATTCCTGTGTAATTTACACTGTGTATTATTATTGCTGACATTTGTACTTTATAAGCTACGGCCAAAATACTTTTCCATAATAGTCATTTTAATGATTATATAAAATAAAAATTAGGTAACTCATAAACGCAATCGTAATAGACCGATATCGAATTGATTGAATTACAGGCATAATTACAGGATAAGTACAGGCGAAAGCTGAGTTTTTGTTATTATTTACTAATATATAATATCATTTTTTATTAAGTGAAAATTTGGAAGCGAGGCCATTATTTCACAAGTTCCAATATCAAAGAAAGCTTACTTATGTGACATAACTTCGGAGCGGGTTTTAGACTACGTAATACGATCCAGCGTAACGAGAAAGGCAGTGTTAGGTGTAGGAAGTAAATTTATTACCCAGTACAATTTTTAACGATCTAATACCAGTTATTCTTTCTTTTATATCAATATAAGGTCGGCTAAAATTTTATTTTAATTGTATTATCCTTTTAATGGAAAATAAAATATTTTAATATTATTTTTTAAGAAACGAATATTGACAGTACGATTGCACTATATCAAACTGTGTACATAAAGTATTGCTTTATGTATACCTTTTGATACATATATATGTAAATATGTCGCCTTGCGTAGTATCACATTTTTGCAGTAAACTGCAAAAATGTGGTAATAAAAAGTAACTTCTGAGTGGTAGCTTTGTTCCTAGGCTACATTAACATTCACAAGTGGTAGTGCTACGCTGCAGATGAATATTTTGTCAAGAATGGCATATAAGTTGTCTGTAGCATGAATGGTCCGGCTCGCCCTAGGAAGTACCACACTCCCGCTGAAAACCTGCGTCTGGGTGGTAATTTAGCTGTCCGCTTCGTGCGGTGAGCGGTTGAGTTCCGGAGGGCCAACCCTTCCCCACCCATAATGACCTTTTCTTAAAGGCCAGCAACGCTTCTGCACTGCCTATGGCACTGCGGATGTTCATGGGCGGTGTTGATCGCTTTCCATCACGTGACACGCCTGCTCTTTTGCCTTCATATCCTATAAAAAAAAAACTTTCAGTGATCGATGAAAGCAGGTAGCCCACTTCCTCCTTACAAGCCCTTATCTTATTTTCTTCTTACATTCTCAAGTACCGTGTGCTTAGTGTTGTAGATATTTTAAATGATTACTTACTATCAAGTAATAGGCATTTCACGTTTCACTACCTCTTAAAAAACAATATTTGTTCTCTTTGTTTATATATTTACTGCAAGAGACGTACGAAACCTTTGCTTAAATTTGTTTTTTACAAGTGTGTGTGATACTTTGTTATACCTTAATTTATGATGGTGACGAAATTTCAATAAAATATTGGCAACATAAATATTACTTTCATTGTTTGAAAAAAAAAACGTGTTACAAAAATTACGTTGAGAAAAAAAGAAGCAAAAAGATTCCACTTTCTTTTTTTCGTTTTATACTGTTGTTGTTTATTATATATTTTTTAAAGTATTATAACATTAAAACATTCATATAAATAATATTTTATTTTATATATATATATATATATATATATATATATATATATATATATATATATATATATATATACAAAAAATATATATATTTATATATAGGTTATATATATATAACCTTTTTTTTAAATTTTTTAGGAAATTGGAACCAAAAACGAACAATATTGCGACATAATTACGTGATTCGTTCACAGCTCTACATAAATTGGAAAAATAAAGCAAGGACACTATAATTGAAGTTACTTAAAGCTACAATAATATGTACATTTTCGTACACTGATAAAATAAAAATTTATTATGAAATCTTAATAAGGTTTTATTGCTAATTTACTAAAACAAGCAATGTCAGTGAATGCTTAAATTTTGTATTATTTTAAAGAGTAGGTACCGACCAAACATGACCGAAGTAAGTGTTTTATTTGAAGGCCAAGAAACAAAGTTCATACCTTCCCTTCCTGAACGGTAGTCGTTGTCAATGTAGATCGTTAACTTGTAACGAGGTTCTTCCCACGGTTAACATGTTCATGCTGGTACTTTTTTGGAAATTAATACTGCGCAAAATTTCAATTAAATTAAATTTATGTTACTAGTTGAAATTAATTTTACGTTATTATACAATATCAACACATTGTTTTAATAAGAAACTTTAATATTGTTTATTTTGTTTATAAATTATCATATACATATCTAATAAACAAAAACCAGAATATTGCTATTTCTGGACGTTATATTGTTAAGTTAAGGGTACTACAACTAAGGCCTACACTGTCACTACAATTGTGAGTCGTCACGGTGGTCCACACGCGACTCTTTTCTTTTTTCTTTCTCTTGTTATTTCTTTTACCGTAGAGCATGTCGTAAAATTTTTAGTAACAACTGACAGAATAAACTATTGCTATAGTGGAAATTATATATCTTGACAAATTAATTGCGCATCCTACACGGGGCTTCCCGCGGCCAGATGGAGTGACGATCTGCGCAGGGCAGCTGGTAGAAACTGCTTGAAGCCCAAGTTCAGGTCCATTAGCGCATCTAGATCATTCTATCGAAGAAGCTTATGCAGAATGAGGCACCTATTAGACCGCCGCAGGCTATTGATATTGATAATTGTATAAACCCATTTCAATTTGAGTGAAATTGATTTTAATATTAGCCTTAGAATATGAAGTGACGATAAAATGCATAGATTCACTAGCAATACCGAGAGATGTATCATCTTGTACTAGAAGTTATTTTTGAGGCATTTTCGGAATAGTTCCTGCGGCTCAATTCCAACATGGCATAATATGTTCCAACGAAATGTTCTTCCTCATCACCTAAATGAGTGGCGATCTAATGCCGTGTGTTACTCAAGGAACTTTTTTCACGCACTACAATTCTGTGAAAAGTTTTCTTTACTTTTGAACTGATACAAAATTACAGCGCTCAAAAACTGAACCTTCACCATTCTCAGACCAGCGACTCGTGTGCTTTATCATTGGTGTTGCAGATGCATATTGTTAATATTGAGGTTACTTTAATTAAAAAAGAAACATTATGATTTCACAAGATTGAAAGGTAGTAATAATGTAGGTATTCAATTAAATTATGTTAAATATTTGAGTATAATGTTGGCGGAATACAATATTTTGTTTTATTTAGTTTACAATTGCATGTCACAAAAGGTTAAGTTGTTTACCAAAAGACCACTTATTACGTAGTGGAATTTTTTACGCTACAAATTAATATGACGTATTGCATTGACATACCTACATTTCATACAAACTGCCATCAATAGCCAACCCTATTAGTCGGTAACGATCATTTCAGTATTCGTAAACAATACATAACAAAATAATAACGTGCGCACAAGTCCACACAATAGAGAAATATTAGCGCCGGTCTTATTTGGTCCAGAGCACCTTTAACACGTGTGCCATCAATGTGTGATTAGAATTAACAATCAAGTTATGATGTTGCGGTTAGAATGTACATATATTTTTGATTATCTCGTGACTTTCATTAAGAGAACATACACCTTTGCAAAAAAAAAACGGCCGGTTTTGATTTTTTTACATTATTGGTAATAATTTAAATCTAAAGATGTTTTAATAGCCAAACTATGTTACTGGCACTTAATAAAGAGTCTGGGTATGAAAAAAATTCGAAGCTTTTGTTTTTTTAAAAATAATCCCTTTTTTAGTTTGTGACTTTTTACTTTTTTTTCGTGGGTTTTGGGTGGGCGTAACTTCTAGCTATTGTATCGAGATAGTATTTATTAAAAATGGCTCACTAAATGCGCAAAGGTACATAACAAGAATCCTTCGTCAACAACATGCACAACCCGCATTGACTGTAATTGGTGAAAATGCCATTTACATGGATGATAATGTTCGGGCCTACCGTTCTGGTGACGTAGATGCTTACATGCAAGAGGTCGGTATTCGTCGTTTGGACTGGCCAGCGCGGAGCCCCGACCTTAATCCTAATGAGCACGTCTGAGACTTCCTAAAAAAGCGAGTATGATCTGTCCAACCACCTCAACAAAACATCAGGGAGCTTAAACGTGTGATCCCGGCTGAGTGGGAAAATATTACACAGGATAACATTAAAAGCCTGCTAGAAAACGTGCATAATTGCTACAAGGGACGGACATACTCGTTATTAATTAATAGTTTTTTTTATTAAAGTACCATAAAAATACTCATAGCTTTAATTTTACTACACCCATAAAAATTTCCATTTTCACACGGATTTTTGAATTTCTGTTTACATTGACTGAATTCTAGGATTTAAGTGTTAAAAAAATTCTAAAAAAGAAAAAAAAATTTCTAGTCATCTTAGCTAATTACATACTAAAAATATTAAAATTATCCACAGAAATGCTAATTATTGTAAGTTGCCCGTTTTTATTGCAAAGGAGTATATATATTATACATTTTACAGTTACCTACGAAAGTATTATATAAAGAAGACAGGCGTTTCTTAAATCTTTTGTATGTGTTGTCATTATTATTAATAAATCCGTAACAGTCCATTGCTGGACATTGGCTTCAAAATCAGCGATATTGCTGTACTCCCGATGATTGGAGAAGAGGCGGATTGCGGATCTTTGTTTTTATCCTTAAATAGACTCTGCTGCATATCTATTGTTTTTTGCTGCCAAATGAACCTTGTACGACACGTACAGGAAAAAATGGTGTGTCTCTATTCTATACTGGGTAGCGCATAATTAAGTACCTAAACAACGAGAGCAGCGTTTAATTAAATAGGTACAAACTCGCTATCGATCGTACCCGGCCGCGGTGCAAGTTCGCTTCATGTAATTGGATGCATATAATCTCGTGTAATCTCACTGTACAGCGGCCGCGCCGATAGGCCGCGTGGACGCATATAATTAAGCCTTAAAAGCAATATAAATGTGTCCTTATTAGACCATGCGCATACTATGTTATTAATAAAGTAACCAAATCAAAAAACTATTAATAAATATAATGCTGAATATTGCTGTCCCTCTCAAATGAGGCGTGTTTCCGTAATACACGCACATGGCAAGCGAATTTAGGATGACCCTATTTTATGCCGGCAAAGACAAAGCAGGTTATTAAAAAAATATTAATGAGTATTATTTAAATTTAAAATTTTTTCATATGCAATTTATTTACTTATGATAATAGTAACATTTTAAAACATTGTTAGTAATACATGTATTAAAAAAAGGTTATATGTTAAAAAATTATAGAATGCTGAACTTAATTAAAGAGATGCGTGAAGCGTGGTGGGTTGAAGTGAGGATTGAATTAGCAAAAAATTTACTAGTTTTGACAAAACGTGAAATAGCAGCATTTCTTACTTAGGAATAGTTAATTAATAACGCTCTAATTAGTGATCTAAGTTACGAAGTCTTGTAGAAAGTTCATCTTTCTACAAGACTTCGTAACTTAGATCACTAGTTCTCTAACTCCTTATAACTTGTTTTACAACTTGCGCAACCTTTAACAGATTTGGTTATTATTTCTTAAAATATAATGAAAAATCATGACGACAATAATTATATATAATTATATGACGACAATAATTATAATAAGTTAAATTTACTAGCAAAACATTTTTTTGTCTAAATAATTTAAACCTAATAGTAAGTAAGCAATCAACGCTGCCCGCAGACATAAGAACTTAGGGGTCACAAATAAGTTAAATAACCAATTAATAATACGGGAGTATGATTGGATTTTAAATCGATGGGCATAGATTGTTAACAATTTAAGACAATGGTAGTTACTTCTTAGGTGCAATTGTTATTTTATACCATTACTAGTATACCTATATATACTTTTTCAGACGTCTGAGGAATATCTGTGTTTTACTTGAAATTTCAGTTCACTAGTCCACACTTAAAACGAGCATAAATGTGAGATGGCACATGAACGCCTGTTGCTAGCGTGCTTTCTAACTTCCTATTAAACGCAAATGTAAAACTAAATTTTATCCTGTAGCTTTATACCTTCTCTCAATGGTCTCTTTGTATACATATCGCAGAAAATGTGCATGCGATGGGTCTTTGGCAGTTATAGAAATTGACATGGAAGATTTTATAGTTAGTACAATATATTGATACCCCAAGAGAGAAAGCGCGAACGCATTACAAATCATAACACAATGCGATGAAATCAATAAGCGTGTCAATGAATATAAATTATCGAAGACTACGAATATTATTTTAGAATTTTTGATCTATTAATATGTATAAACAGTAAACATTTAAATAATATCTACAACTATGTTACACGCCATTTATACTTTCAAAATAGTTTTATTTTTTTGTAAGACACATCAACTTATTATATAGAAAAATTAAGCTTTCACTTTTATTTATTTCAGGCGAGGACAACAGCTTATTCCACGATACATTTTATTTAAAGAATTATGGCTTTAAATAAAATTAAGGAAAAAAGATAAATGGTTTAAAAGTACTCTACATAATAATATACATTACTAAAAGTATGCACTTAAGTACGTTCTTGTCGGTTTATATATTCTTTACTGGTTGGTTTCCGGCATAGATAAAAAATCAATAGATGGTCAGCAATGTCTACATTAGAATACAAATCCACTTGCGATACCAAATTAGTTTGCCAAGCATGGATGCACGGCAATGCTCCTTAATTTCCAACAGTGGGCTTATGCGACTGTATTGATAAGGCTATTGATACAATGTTTTTATGGATATTTACGAAATAGGTTGGCGGTGAAATGATCGGGCGACCTAGTGTTACAACACCGGCTGATCGCTGGTGCGTGTCACTACAATATTCTAACAGATTACTCCGATCTTGGATTTCAATGTTTATTCATTTGATTTTCAATTTTAAAATAAAACATAATTAAGTTTTTTTTAGTAAAAACAATGTTTTCATGCAACATGGAAACAATTAAGTAAATATAAAATTATTTTTTGCCATTTTGCATGAACACATCTAAGAAGTGCATATTATGACTATTGTTCTGAGGAATTTGTCAAAAGACCAATCCTCACCATCATGATGTTTGGCAGTCCGCTACCGTGAGACTCAGTCGCAATTTCCTGCCACGGACGGTGCATTCTTGGAAATATGTATTTAACACTTGCGGAGTTCCTGAATAATTACGTCATTAGTGTATAAAACATACGAGCGTATATATTATATATGAAAGTCTGGCTTAGTATTTGTGAGACCTTTGATGTTGCAGATGTCTATGGGCGGCAGTGGTTAAACTATCAGTTGACACGCAGACTCCTTTTCTTGCGCTGCTATAAAATGTATTATGAGATTAGCTTATAAACTAATATACCATATAATTAGTAACATTATCATACTTTGACGCACACTATCAGAAAGATGGCCTCAAGTTTTTGTTAAAATATTGAGCATCTACGAGCACATACATACTATTGTAACTACTACATATACCACTTGCCGTCTCGCGTTATTGACAATTTAAAATATACCTTTAACCTATACCGACGCCATTTGGAACAAAGCCAATTTTACTGTGGGCCCCATTTAATATATCGTGATAAAACTTAAATACATCGATGACGTAAACAATTGAGCTACAAAATAATTTTCACAAGAAAAAAAGGACATGTACCCAAATAAATTTCTTAGTTTGATTTGATTGATGTCTAAAATGTATTTAATAATTTTAACTATTATGTACATTTTGAATTCATAAGACTAACTGCCTCAAGGTAGTATTTGTTACATTAATTTATGTCATGGTATTAAAACTCAAAAAATGTAGGTACTGTAGCACAAATTAATGAATTCTCTAAAACAACACACGCACGTATTTCCTTTTTATCTTTTTTAACTATTAAACAAAATTAAAATGTAAAAATACTGTTATCCCAGGTGACTCGGCTATGGCAACGGTTTTGTAAGAAATTCCTGAAATGCCAACTACGCAGGATAAATGTACATTTAAATGCTTTAAATGTACGCAAACATAGAATTTTCTCTTTTTTCATTGTAGTTTTGATACAATTGGAAGCCAATTCGGATGCAGTCAACCTGAAACACAATAAACATATATACATAAATTATATATATACAAGACTATACTAGTCAGCATCTGTTTCTGCTAGACACAGACTTTACTTGTATAATATTATATAGCAAAAACTTTTTTACTATAAATTTATATGCGTGGTTAATGAAATTGACGTTGATGGATTTAAATTAAATGAAACTTAATTGGAATTACTTTTACTATTATACTGCGTCTTACGTTATTGTAGAAAACTTTATTAATTATCAGGAAGTTATGATATACTTAAGGCAATATTATACACTGGGATAAACACTAGAGAATCACTAACGAGGGAAACGTAAAGGTTAAAAATTGTAGTAAATGTCGTAGCCTACGTTATAATGTAATATGTTTTTTTTTAATTACAGAGGGGTTCAGAGTGGCCAATATTTTGCCTACCGATTTTATTGGCGGCATCAGTGGGTGGCAGCAACATCCTGATGATTACGATGGGTGGCACTAAGTCACACAAAATGCCTTTCTGGGAACTTGCTAGAGGAATGATACGAAGGTATGGTGTCTACGTACATATGTATACTTTAAAAAAATATTGTTTTGAAATATTATAAATCATCGGTTCCTAACTAAAATGATACTGACTATATTATTATGTATGAAATTTAATAAATCGATTTAATCACTGAAAAAAAAACTAATTTGTTTACTTATTTTCAGGGGTCACAATATAACATTAATGAGTGCATTCCTACCAGACTTTCATATCCAAGGACTGGAAGAGATAGCTCCTGAGGGCTTAGCGTCATACGTGCGTAGCTACATGACTTTTGATTTAGTTGGTGCTCGGATGAGAGGAGAAGAGCCGCTTCCAGTATACGATATCCTTCGATACGGCTATGAGGTATAAGGTCGATAAGTAGTGTTCATTTAAAATTATAATACAAGGATCAATATCTTAGCAAATCTGTAATATCAAATGTTATTTGAATTGTATTTATATATAAGTATTTATAATAAATTATATAAATTGATCACCTTACTGTATATTACATGACATTATTGTAGATTTTATATGATTGTATATGTCATATATAAAAAATATGCAAGAGGAAAAAGTTGATATTGGCATGCCCCGGCTACTGTTCTTATCTCTGAAGATGAGGACAGTATTCTATTGTATATGTTGCCGAAGTCGGACCTTATAAAGAATTTCAAAAAAGTACATTTTTACATTGAACATCTAAATTATATATATATAATATTTATTTTAAGTAATAAATAATTATAAAAATATACTTATTTATTAAAACTTAAATGTAAGTACATTTTATTAACATATGGTGGGTATACCAAAAAACCATTGGGTAAACCAAAAAAAATTAAAGACAAGAGAAGTGAAACTTTAAAATTATGTTCTATTTTTATATTTATTCATTCATTATTCATAAATATCTATTAAATAAAACAACCTTATTAACGTGTATTTTAAATACTATACTTTAAAACTTCAAATCGTGTAACAATGATATTTTTTCCACAGGCTTGTGATGCATTTCTAAATGATTATGAGACACATTCCTTCCTACGATCTGGAAGGAGCTACGATCTCATCATACTTGATGGAGCATATCCTGAATGTGCTTTTGGAGTCGTCTACCGCCTGAAAGTTCCATTCATGTATATCAACACTGTTGGTTTTTACGCGGGCCCAGCTAGCATGTCAGGGAGTCCAGCACCATATTCCGTCACACCATTTTTTGCCAGAGCCTTTACTGATAATATGAACTTTTTTGAAAGGGCTTTAAATGCCGCCTGGCATATTGGCTCCCTTGCTGTACACGGACTCAGTATGACCCTGTTACAAGGAGTGCTTCGTAGGCATTTTGGCCCCCAAATGCCCTACGTGTATGACATGGCGAAGAACGTGAGCTTCATTTTACAGAACGGACATTATTCCGTATCATATCCTCGCCCATATTTACCTAATGTAGCTGAAGTTGCTTGCATTCACTGTAAGGAACCAAAGAGATTAAATGCTGTGAGTATTATATATTACCTGTTTATAATGTACAACATAATAATCAAAATTGCATAATATTGTTTTAAGGAATAAAAAAAAGGTTTTTGTTAAGTAAGCACGCTATCTTTATCCGTCCCTCCTTCATTAACTTTACGGAAGGTAAAAAATGCTGTAGTCGTATTATATAATTATCAACTTATAGGTACTGATATTATTTATCTAAATATGATTTGAATATGTAATTTAAAAAATATATATTTTAATATTTTTAATTTGCATGTATATTTGGGTTATGCGATTGGAGTTTTCACAATCTGAATTTTCCTGATTCGTGTTTCGTAACTTCTCGAATTATCCGGATATATATATATATATATATATATATATATATATATATATATATATATATATATATATATATATATATATATATATATATATATATATATATAGGTATTAATTCTGAGTATAAGCGGGCACCCACTTTGCCTGGGACAAGCGTGGTAGATTAATTACCTCCAGAAATGGCCCAAGGAGAGACACATGTCACTTTGTGTCTGTGCTGATAATTACCTAGTTATTCCAACTGCGGACATAAGGATATTTTTTAATATATAAATATATTTTTTGAGTCAACGAATATCATATCTATATACATTTATTTTGTATTTGAGGCAATAAAAATAATTATAATAATGACAATATATAATTTCATGAAAATCAATTTGATGTATAAATTTCCAGGAAATCGAAGAATGGATTGCGGGTGCAGGCGACGCTGGATTTGTATACGTGTCTATGGGATCATCAGTCAGAACTAATACGATGCCACTATCCGCTCACCACTTAATGGTCTCAGCTTTAGGTCGCCTTCCACAAAGAGTGCTCTGGAAACAGGACGCCGAACAGAATTTGACGGACATTCCATCTAATGTGAGATTGTATAAATGGCTGCCACAACAAGATTTACTTGGTTAGTATTTTAGATATTTTGATATGTTTATTTATTGAAGGACACCAATAACATATATTTTCAAAGTGGTAGAGTCACGCTGCAGACGAATACCGGCCGGCTCGCCCGGGGAAGTACCACACTCCCGCAGAAAACCGGCGTCTGACAGGTAGCTTAGCTACCGCGCTCCGTCCAGTGAGCAGTCTGAGTTCGGGAGGCCCTACACCCTCCCCTCCCACTTCCGTTCCCCCTCCCAAACCCATAATGTCACTTTCCTTAAAGGTCGGCAATGCTTCCGCACTGCCTATGGCGCTGTGGATGTCTATGGGCGGCGCTGATTGCTTTCCATCAGGTGACACGCCTGCTCGTTTGCCCTCCATCCCATAAAAAAAATATACATTTGAAAAAAAATATAATATATGAAAAACCTATGCATATAAGAAATTATTGCACTATAAATATACGAAACGACATGAAACTAATTCATAAGTAAATTATTTAACAACCTCACTGGCTCAGTGGCGAAGTTACCGCTTTCGGAATCAGTGTTCGCGGATTCGATTTCCTCATCGGTATGTATATATGTATGACCTAAAGGTGTTTATTTCAAATCTGGGTGGCTCAATGAGCATGACCATTGAACCAATTGATAAATAAGATAAAAGAAAAAATGATCAAGTTTAGCAGTCACAAACAATCGCATTGAATTCACGCATTTAATAAACGTTAAAGTACATATATGTGCTTTATTTTTACGAACACCTTGAGACCTTTAAACAGCAGACCCTGGACCTGTTTCATTGATAACGTATAACACGCATTCGTTGTGTTGAGGAATCTTATGTTAATGCGGTCATTGCTGCCCAAAATCACTTATTACTCGATCATTACGAGTTTCCATTCAGTTTTCAAGTAAACAATAATTTTTAAAATAACTAAAATAATGGAAACAGGAAATTGCAATTATTTCAATTATCTATTGCAGTCATATCGTTTTTTACACATTCATTTGTTTTATTGTATTACCAGACTGATATGTATTACACATTAGGTGTCTAAGTGTAATTATTACTATATATTTATTGACTATCTGTCTGCTTATTGTAATGACTATCCATCTAGTCAAGGTTTTATAGCCACCAATGGGCCTTGACCTCGTCCAGAATATTTTTCAAAAATGTTTCTTCATAAGTTTTTATTTCTCAGCTCTGACGACAGGTATTCTTCGACGCCGTTTAATCTACGTTATTGTCTACCTCGTTTTCTATAATCCTCAAGTTATCTTTTATGGGGACTTTGAGGTGACCGCATCTTTTTCAATCTGTGCAGATAGTCTCTTTAGCACAGGCTCCTACTGCCATCCAATTCATTGTAGAATCAATTGTAATGACTTGTACAAAAAAAAATAGACATACATATATGAATATTATGCAGGTGTGTTTAGCCCATATTATTAATGTGCTGTAAAACAGAATACAACATACATTATTTAATTTTAATTTAAAAATAATATTCATATTTATTCATTAAATTTATGCCTGTAATTTTTATATGATATTTGTTGTGATTAAATGATTCATTACCAATTATCACATAAGTAAAGCAAAACAAAATTAAGTATTTTAACGCTAATGATATGGATAAACACTCGAACTTAAAATAAATACTTAAAGGCCAAAATACTGGGAGATAATATTTTCCGGCATTATCTGCTTTATGTTATCAATAAGTAAAGATATAAAGAAATATCTAATATACGGATTTCGGCTGAAAAAGGGAGCACTTCGCTACAGTGCAATTTGGCTTCAGGAAAAATTACAAATAATAGAACATTGCTAATATTATGCAATGGCAATTTAATTCATTAATTTCAGAACACAACTTATTAATTACGTCGAAAATAAATAATAATAATTTTTAATATAAAATGGAAGGTTCAAATATTCCTAACAATACTAAGTACAACAATATTTTTAAATATGGTTACATCCGAGCGATTAAACGTGTCAAGTCTTAACAAATCGTGTGTATCGATGAATAGTTACCTAACGTGAGTGGTATCGGAATTGAGCGAAAACGGTTGTTATATCACGGTTATGCGGACTCCCCGATTTCGTTATTGACTCGATGTGATGCAAAACATCAGTGTTTGTAGCGCAAATCATATTTCGTAAGGCAAAGATTTTTATTTAGTTAATTTCTTTTAAACAATGTTGAACCATGTTATACATATGGTATATGTGACTTACTTTCTTTATTCCAGAGAAACGTGATTCGGTAATTATAAATGCTAAAATAATGATAAATGGAAAAATAAACAATAACTTTCGCGATAGAACGTATTCACACTATGAATTGGGTAAAGCTGAATTGTGGCTAAGAATAAAAAACAAAAAATTAATAAGTTTTTTTTTCCAGGTCATCCGAAGATAAAGGCGTTTATAACACACGGAGGCTTATTAAGTATGTTTGAGACAGTTTACCATGCAGTTCCAATCGTTTCTATACCAATCTTCTGCGACCATGATGCGAACGCGGCCAAAGCTGAAATAGACGGGTATGCAAAGAAACTTGACTTACAACATCTGACATCTGATGAACTTTACAAGTCTATCAAAGAAGTTATCAACGAGCCTAAGTATAAAGTTGAAGTAAAAAAGAGACAAATATTATTGAGAGATCAGAAAGAAACTCCATTAGAAAGAGCAATTTACTGGACTGAATACGTGATAAGACACAAAGGTGCCTATCATTTGCAGTCTCCCGCTAAGGATCTGAATTTCTTTCAGTATTACCTTCTAGATGTAGCATTTGTCTTTGTAGTGATGTTTATCATAATTTTGGCACTATTCGCTTATTTAATAAGATTCAGTTTCAACAGGCTAGTGAACTATGTACAGACAAAGCACATGGACAAGTTTATTGGCCAGTCAACTGATTTGTTGAAGTGCTCAAAGAAATATATAGATCCTGCATTGATAATAAAGAAAAAGTTGTAACAACAATACACGAGTACTTATATAGCGTTATTTATATGAAAGTTACCGAGATAGTTACCACCCAAGATTATTGTTATTATTATAATCAGGTGACGCGTTAAAAGGTGTATTTTATTTTAAGATTGTCTTTGTTTTTATTCTAAGATTGTAAATATTTATTAATTTAAGATTAAATGAATAAACAGTTTATTACAATTTGCGTTTTATTAACCGCTAATTGACTTAAGTAATTAATGATAGAATTTTAATAAGTAATGATAATCATTCTATAGATTTTATCTAATAAATTAAAAACAAATATTCTGAAATTTAGACGCTGTTACACATAGCTTTATACTAGAATATCCTGTGTTGTGGGTGGAATTACAACGCACGAATAATTCGGGAAAATATCTATCCTCCGAACAAATACCTGTAGGCGATACAAATCTGGACTAACGCTAAAAGCATCGCACGGGTCACTGCAGATACCAGCGGTGGCTACATTTTAGAAATAGCCAGTTATTGCTGAGCAGTTTAATCTATCGGTTTAGTCGTATGATTTTCTTGCTATTCGTTCTTTGCAAGTTTATTTATTGTGTAAAAAAAAGTTAGTTTCGACCGAGTTTTTAATGCGGAACCCTTAGTTCAGAAGTACGGCATTCTAACATTTGAAACAAGCCTACGTATAGAAAGAAATAAAGTGGCCACAAATATTATTGCCTAGACATCCTATAAATTATTTGATTATAAATTATTTGCATAATTTAAAATGAAAAGTGGAAATAAACCGAAATTACGTAGAAAATAAAGTGGCCACAAATATTATTGCCTAGACATCCTATAAATTATTTAATTATAAATTATTTGCATAGTTTAAAATGAAAAGTGGAAATAAACCAAAATTACGTAGAATATGCACGGTTCAGCAATCACTTTTAGTAGCTTTTTAATTAATGCTCTTCCGGGAAATGATATAACACCAGAGCTAGAACTATAATAGTAGTAAAACGTATTCACTCTTGTAAATTAATATTATGTACCTACCTTTGACATGTTACGGTTTTCATCAGTTGAATAAAACGTTTCAGCAAAGTGAAATAGTTAGTCATAGTAGACAAATGGTGGGGTGGAAACCGCGTCCTGGCAAACGTAGTGTGGGACGCACCCCGACTAGATGGAACATTGATATACGTCGGTTAGCTGGCAGAAACTGGATGCGTCTAGCCACAAAACGGAATAGTTAAAACCTGTGTAGTATAAAAGATTTGTCAAATTTTAAAATCTGAAAATATATTAAACCTTCTTTTCCAAAAATGTTTTAATATATATTAAATGTCGTAATAGTTTTAGCTCAAAAGAGTTTATGTAATACTAGACATTTCGGTAACAAATCCGTTTTTAAATTGACGTAGTTAGTAAATTTTTAAGCAATAAGAGAACGATATTACCGTGTCAGAGGTATTGTTGTTTGAAAAAGTTATTTACAAGCTCTAGTGAGTTGTCAGCAACAAAGGGACATAAAATTTGCAGCTCGACTATGAATTTAAAACTTTAGTCTGTGAACTGTACTGTGCTAGAAATTAAAATTTATAACAGTTCGCAAAGGGTTTATTTTTTTCCCGTGTTGTCCTTTGATAAAGTTACAAACTGTAGACACGTATCAACGGAAGCAGCGAAACGTGAAAGTCTTTGTCTGCTTACAGAATTAGCTAGTTAAAAAATTTCAAATATTTGCATGTACACTTGCTGTTACGTAATATAAACTTTTTGAGTTAATATACAGAAATTTTGTAAATTAAATTATTAAATAAGAGAATATAAAACAGGTGGTGGTCATATTATTTGTGTGGTAGGAGACGACGATTGAGGAAACACATAGATAGCCAACAACCTCTAACTGAAATTAAAATTCAACCTGCAATCACCAATTTACACGAAAAGCGTAGGGATTACAGCAATTACCCTCGGTTAGGGAGGTGAATATCCTATTCATTGGACCGTTACGGCTGTTTCGTGCAGTGACGGCGATATATTGTTTTATTTTAGCTTATTTTGTTGCATGATTTTATTTTATTACTAAGGTTAGAAAGAAAAAAAAAACGAACCATTTTTGTACGCATAATTTTATATTTAATTTATTATTTATATTGTGTATTATGTACGTTTCAAAAATATTACCTAACATTGTGCTCTTAAAATTTATGCTATGTTATTAAAATGTACCGAGTCCAGTTCATAATACAGTATTAAAAATGGTATTGTGCAAAACCTTACCTTCTATATATATATATATAATTATATATATATATATAATAATAAATTAATTTTAATTTAATTTTTAAAAATGAAAACGAACACTATAATATTTGAAAAATAACATATCTAAATGTGAAAATTTATTTAAAAAATATACATACATTTTTAAATAAAATCATGAAAGATAGTAATAATATAATGTTGTCAACTATGTTATCTACTTCACCTGATTGGCAATATTTGCATGTTGCACTCAAAATTTTACTTAATTTTGAAATATGCGGCATGTTTTTCAATAACTGTTGTATGCTTGACTGTTGCATAGACTTCAACACGGATTATTATAAAATTCGAATCCGAAAACATTTCATGGTATTTAATAAAATATTATACATATAGTTCGAGGTCTATTATATTTTAAGTTTGTACAAATGTGTATTTAATTCCATCCCACCTTTTCTCCATCACCTGGTTTAATAAAAAGATTTGATCTATAGTGCTTCGATTACGGCATAGGGTTCCAAACTTTTCAGAGGAACATATGACAAAATCGGATCCAATAGGAAATTTGTGCACCTCTTTTGCAACCTTTTTTGTGGACAGAGCAGGTACCCACTCGCTGTTTGTGGATTTCGCAAAAGCCTACGACAGTATTGATCGAGACGCACTATATTTTATTCTGGGGTACTTTAATATCCCGCGCAAATTAAACATATGATAGAAGTTGCTACATCGCAGTGCAGATTGCGTGTGAAGGTTGAAGGTAAGTTGACGGACGACTTTAAAGTAGTAACTGGATTAAAACAAGGGGATGCCCTGTCACCTATGCTCTTCAATCTTGTGTTAGAATACGCTCTGAGAAAGGTTCTACAAATGGTCGTTGGTGGTGAGCTAAATGGGAGGCATAAAGTGATAGGATATGCAGATGACTTAGTTCTCTTAGGTGAAACTCGTGAGGAAATCATGATAGCCGCCGTATCTCTAGAGGCTGAAGCCAAGAAGGTTGGGCTCAGAATCAGTCACGATAAAACAGAGTATCTCCACATAAGACGATACAAAAACACACACGTTCCTTGTGACGACCATCAAATTGGAGTTGCAATGTGCAGCGCAGCTCTTTACAAGGTGTTGACGTCCAAGCTTTTCAGTATAAAAAGAAAACTCCGAATCTATAATATCATTATTCGGCCTTTTCTAACGTATATATATATATATATATATATATATATATATATATATATATATATATATATATACATAAATGTTATAAAATAAGTATGTGAGGCTTGGACACTAACAACACAGGAAAAGAAGATACTTCTAGTCGCAGAACGAAAAGTTCTCCGAAAGATCCGGAGGCCAACCAAAAGTGATGATGACAGTTGGCGAAATCGAGCATCTGGTGGCCCAACTCAATGTAATCGAAGAGACTAAGGCTTATCGATTTCGTTGGGTCGCTGCGTCCACAAAGTTACTTAGTTAGTTTTAGTATTTAATTCCCTTATTTTTAATCCATGATTATAATACGATGAATTTCAAAACTTGTGCATTACTTATAAAAATATGTTTAGCCAACATTATTTGAAGAGAAAAGGGCACAAAAGTTATTAAAAATATTATTATTGTAGAGATAGATAAACGGGTCACCTGATGGTTAGCCAACGCTTCTGGACAGGTGTTAACGTAAATGTGTTACCGTTATCTTTAGGAAGGATGTAAGACAATGGGTGAGAAGTGATGTAAGGGTTGGGAAAAAGGAAGAATGGTTAGTTTGACGGTAGCGGTCCGGCTTTCAAAATTATGGACTGAAACAGTGCAACGAAGCTAACTATTCAAACGTCAGTATTTTGCGAGTGTATTTCCTAGGATAAGCCGATCAAGTTACGCTTCAGAAAATAAGCTGTTCGCAGAATCTCTGTTCTACAACAATTGATACTTACTTTGTATATTCATTCAAAAGTACGTCATTTATATAATAAGTTATGTGCAATTATTAATTATATTATAACATAAATGTTTGACTATTAAAATCGTATCAAATGTGCTGACAACAGTTATTTTTAATACTAAAAATTATTCAGATGTAGATTTAATTTCGATTATTGCACGACTGGCAGGCGCAGTAATATTTTTCTGCTCAATTTCTTGAGGATTAACTTTAGACGGTGACTTTGATCCTGATCCAACAGCAAATTTCATGATATGACCTGAAATATAGGAAAAATCGTATTTAATTACTTAAGAAAAGCATTGACATGCATACGTGCTGTGCATGCATGGTTTTTTTAAAAATATATAAATATTTGATTACTATTATTGAACTGAAACCATTTTTTAAATTTGTTACATGTTATTTATCAAACAATTGTTTTACTTTTGAGTGGTTAAACAGTTAGTTTAACTTATTCTAAGATAACAAAACTAATTTCAGACGGTAAAATCAATTTCTATATTAATAAATCTAGTTTACACCCGATTAAGCTGTTTAAGTAGAAGCGATTATTAGCAACGGTTATATTTATCGAGTTAAAGCTATCCCGCAACGTAATTAGCTAAACGTAATTAATTTCCAAATTGACAATTATATTATAAAGCATTTAGTTATTTGTATTAAACGATGAAGCTTAGAGCTGCTTAGGATTTATTGAAACTCCAAATTATGTGATTGAATTTGTAATCTATTCAAATTGAATGTTAAATTTTACCTTTAAAATGAAATACGAGACAACATATAGTAGTGAGTAACCCGACGGAGACAATTAGCCACTTTAATACTCCCACAATACGTTTTGGTATAAACAACTGATGTTTAAGCATTTTTACAAAGGTAGAGTTCAAAGCTATACCCTAAAAGTGAAGTTTTCATTAGTTTGAGCGACGATATAATTTTTATTTATTTTGTTGCTTTTATTTTTTAGCGACAATATAATTGTTTTGTTAGTTCATTTACCTCTTCAATCCAAAACAAGGGCACTATAGAGTCTGGTAAGTTTTTGCAAATATCAATTTTTTCCGTTTTTACTAGCTGAATATTAAACTGTACACGTTGCTTTGCCACCATTGGAGTACCCGTGATCTATAACAATTTGTGAGAGTGATATTTACTATATCTATTATTATTTATTAAAAGCATATTTTCATACGTATTATATTTTGTAAAGTTAATATTTATATATATTATTATATGTAAATATAATCTGATTCTACAATATAATAAATAAATTAACATACATTAAAGCAAATTAATGAAAATAAGTTAAAACTGTTATAAAGTAACATATTAAACCTGCGTTTACGAAATTATATTTATATCTATACTGACCGGTTCAAAATCAATAGAAATTTCGTGTTCGTTTACATCTGGATTTAATCCTTTCACATTTTCCAATAGCTTTGGGTCACAGTCGAGAAAATGTGGCAACGAGACAAACATTGGTGCTTTTATACACTTAATTAGCTCCATGAGACCCTTTGGTGGACATTTATCTGGCGAATCACAATAGCATTGCAACTCCGGATCTTTAGCAAAGTCCCCAATATTTGCGATGTACCGATTAGTTTTGATGCCATTGTATGAAGATGGCTTTTGATACCAAGGCTTAAAAGTTCTACAAAATGAAAACTTTGTTGTAAGTTAATAAAATTAGATAAATCCTATTTAATTTAGAAGTATAAACGTTTAAAATTATATTGAATAAACGAACAAAAAAGAGAAATTTATGAAGGTAAATATTATGGTATAATAATAAGAAGATACATTTCTTTTTAAATCTTAACATCTTAGTCAAAGGGCTATTTATATTGTTTGAATTAAATATAGTTAATGACTAACAATACACTTCTTTCATAATTACTAAACAAGTTATTTTCTTGTTAAGTCTTTAGCAAATAATGCACACCTGCACAAATCAGTAGAATATGATTGTAATCGATCAAATTGTGTAAGAAATGGCGGGAATATCGTGCCATCGGTACCGCTATAGTTATTGCAGGAACCTGTGAATAAATCCAACTGAGGGTTGCCATCAACTTCTACCACTTGGCCAACGTCCATTACATTTCTTATGCCCCTTTTGACGGTGATTACGTGGTTGTCAACAGTTCCATTACGCTACAAGTAAAATTGAATTTAACATTTTTAATGTGATTCATTTTTCTGTGTGTACTTTTCCTTCTTTATTCTTTCTCCCTCTCTCATTACATTCTTCTTCCTTCTCCCATTATTCACATCCTTATGATCTTTATAATGTTTTTAGACGGCGTTGGGTGCTTGCCATTAGGTGACCTCCTTGCTCATTTGCCTACATCTTCTGTGAAAAAGAGCACAGGTGTTATAAGCTTAAGCTCATTATACAAGCCTTCTTGGTGAAACTATTATAGCAATATCGTATGAAAGGATCCTATATTTAAATTAAATTATAATATAATATTTTGATATTTATAAGATTAGGTCGTAAGAAAAATCTATATACATACCATTCCAAAGAGAGAAAAAATGTATTGGTTATTAGGCTCGAATATCAGACTACCTGCTGCTTCTTTTTTCAGTGCCGTGCAAACGGCTTTAGGTGCGAATTCAGTCCTATCACAATTAATAGCAACACCTCTGAATAGTAAGTCTAGGGCTTTCACTCGTGCAAAAACATCTTGGGGGCTATCAAATATGCCCTTAAAAGCTTTACCAAGCATGCTAAGCATTGCTGGCTTTTCACGGTGGACCACCCCTATCATGCTCTGAAATAGATCATGTTAAAAAATATAATGATTACTTTTATTTTTCATTTTGAATGTAATTTATAACTTTTAGATTTACCAGCATAAACGGATGTGGTATGACAATTGTTTCTTCTCCCGTTAATCCTCGACCGGAGAGTTTTTTTTTAAAATAGTACGTATCAAGCTTCCTGTATGTAATAGTATCTTTTTCCTCGTGATCTTCTACTTCAACTTTTTCCTTCCATTCCCTATGTTTATTTAATGTAATGTGAGATAGAACATATAACAAATATTTTACAAAATGTGAATTTCAGATTACCAGCATCGTGTATTTTAATTACTTATTTGTGCATTCCGGTTGAATTGTTGCCATAAATCAGCATATTGGTTTAATATTTAACAATAAACGAATATTTTCAATATTAATGCAATTTGAAAGCACGCACATTCCGATCCTATTCACATATAATCTATTTCATAAAATACTTTAACCAATATATTTAATTTAAAACATTGTTGGAATTCAGCATTATTAACATCAACACAACATTACTCAGGTAAATTATGCTGCTTTTCTACTGGTATGTGATCCATTGAAAACAATGATTCACATATAAATTATCCCTTTAGCACTCGATAAAAATATTTCATATTTTAATAACATACTAAGGCCTTATTTAGGGATACTATTGCTTATTTTTCAACTATTGAGATTGTATGGAAATGAAGTCATTTCCGTACAAGTTCGGTACGCTCCGATGGAGTAGTGCAACTGAATTGCTACGTTAGTTCAAGCATAATCAATCAATGAAAAATCATACATTAATGTAAAAGTAATAGTGTGATACTATCATTTTTTCATAGCGCATATATATTCCACTGCTGGGCACGGGCTTGCCTATTGTCCCCATTGGAGAGGCTAGAAGCCATAATACAAATAATATTACAGTGATATTAAATGTGTTGTAAATGTAAAAAATGTAAATTTATATTTATAAAATTTTGTAATTTTACTAACACTAGATTATAAGAAAGATTGTTACTAAAGATATATGAGCTAGGCCTGAAATAAAGTTTTATTATTATTATTATCACTAGGCTTCATTTCCTTTCAAATTCGTGCAATAGCTTCGGAGTGATAAATATTCAATTCATGCAAAGCTTTTTCATTTAATACAAATGGTGATGTTACGTTTATATTATAGATTAAAATAGACAAATAAGAAAAATAATTGAAATTCAGTCAACTTACTTCTTGTCGGGTTTCTCCGCTAACGACAATAATCATGAACTCTCAACGTATTTTTTAAAATATGATTTTAAAAGTTACTTAAGTTACCTCTTCGAATTTCCTTATCTTAGTTGTCATACAATATACAAGGAGTTGAGTTACAACAAAAATAATATATTTTATAATAATTTAAAACCAGTTCAGATTAAGGTATTGAATCTCTTTTTGTTTGTAACTATATATATACTATGGTTATGTTAGGTTTAAGTAAAATAAACGGGTATATGGTACGAGTATTTGTGCTAGTCCAAAATAGTCTCAGTCTTCAAAAGACGAGTCAAAGAATGTTTCTTTCCTTATCGTACTAATTGTATAATCCTACTAATATTATAAATGCGAAAGTTTGTGAGTACGTATGTTTGTTACTCTTTCACGAAAAAACTACTGGACGGATTTGGATGACACTTTATAGTAATATAGGTTATATATCGAATTAACATATAGGCTACAATTTGGAATGATTATATGTAATTTTGGTCGTAATATAATTTTACTATTAAGTAAAAAAATATGTATTTATTTGAAATGATCTGTCACGAAACTTAATGTGGCAGACCAAATTCCACGTGAGCGAAGGCGCGGGCAAAAGCTAGTGTATGTGTACATTTGCTTCGTCCATAATTAAAACGTAGTAAACATATTAAAAGTATATATCGTCACAGTCACTGAATTTATACACTGGTACATTGTACTTACTCAAAATAATATGGACCAACTTCCTTTACAATTGGCACTGCACCATTTTGTACCTCTTCAGGGTTGGTATAATTGAAAAGATATATCTTGAAGTCAAGAGGAAATGGGATTTTTTCCCACATCTTACGAACATCAGTTTTCTTCGATAGCGCCATTTCCTAAGCAGAAGTAAATCAAAACATGACTTAGATGGCCATCAAAATTTAAAAATGTAATAAACTAAAAGAAGAAAAATGTGTATTTAAATATATATATAATTTCTACATACGATTCATATTGTGTGATTTATAATATAAAATGTTGGACACTTCACTTTCTGCACTAGGATAATAGCCGTATCTTGGATGCCATTATAAACACACCAATGTCAGGGACAGACACCAGACTCGGAAGAAATATTGTACTTGTAAGCTATACAAATATTTACCCTGAAGCGGGAATCGAACCCAAGACTGTTGGTTCAGAAGGCGAAAACTTCGCCACGGCGCTATTTAGTTTATCATTTCACAAGTGATTATTATATTCATATACAATATTATCACACTACCTGATGAGTCTAGTAATTTTGACCTTTAAAAAGTACATGTATAATCTATATTGAAGTAATATAAAATTTAGTGCGAAGTGTACAAAGAATATACCACACGCTACAAAAACAAATAATACTATAAGTATGGCAACAATCGTTTATTAGGTCACTTATTGCATTTCGTAGCAGTATCATCTTGAAGTTCCTGGAAAATATAGATAAGTAATATTGTTCCTACTAAAACATTATACCGCAAATTCGACTATTCTAATTTTATAGAAAAGAAGAAAATTCATTCCAAGTTAAATAGCACTACAAAGGAAGAAGGTTTTTCTACAAATTATAAGAACACGAAATCATTCGACATATTTATTTATATACAAGAAGTGCCTCTCAGGATCAGATAGGATTTTGACGGCAATACTTTTATCCCGGTCGCATCTTATGGATATCTTATAAAATCTCAGAAGTCTCTTCTGCGCGGGAGATGAATATATTTATGAGTCTTAAATATATACCCTGTATTAAAAATTAGTGATTTCATAACGTGATAACGTGCATATCAATTTAAATTATTTATTTGATTTAATAAATATTAATAATACTGTTAAATGTCAACAATCAATTGCCCATAAATAATCAAGTTTTTAAGAATATTTCGCAACGGAATTGATATAAATAGAGAAAAATCGGAAAAAGGGTTTCACAAACATATCTGTTAATTTAGGCGATTATATATATAATAACGGCGTGTATTTGTTTTGCTGTTAGATGTTTATTTACTGAATATAAATTCACGTTAGGACTGCGTTCTTCTTTGGATCAAATTAAAGTGTATTCACCCAAGAGCATACAAAAATTTTTCGATCATTCAGCATATGTAATTGCATATATGAGTATATACTCAAATTTTTCTACTTTAAATGGCAGACATACTAAGCTAGCGCTTTAAAGTCAGTCAATTCATATATTTTATTAGCCACATCAAGAGTAAAATAAACAAAATATCTGTCAGAGACCTCCGTTCAGTTAAATGAGATACCAAAATCATATTTGGTTAGCGTGACATTTACTAATGGCGGCTGAAATATGATCTGATTAATTAAAATATATGACATAAGTTGATGTTATCTTTATTAAGTATTTTTTGTCTTATTATAAAATTCGCGTGACAAGATAACTATTTGACTGCTTAATTTTTCATTTATTTAAGTATTTTCCTGATTTTTATATCTCCAAAAATATTTAATTGTTACCTTCTTTAACTGTCCTTTTAATACGGTGGGGAATATAATCCATCCAAAGATGATACCGAAAATCGCTACGCTGGTCGACCCCGCTGCAATTTTCATATGTTTAGGAAGTTGCATGATGGATATCTGTTGAAAAACGTTGAAACATGTTAGTAATAAATATGGAAATATATAGCATTTGTTACTATGATCTAATTGGCGAAGTGATGATTCTTTCGGAGTCAGTGGTGGCGGCTTTGATTTCCGAAACGGAATAAATATATGTATGACAGTCATCAAAAGTTAGTCAGTTAAAGTGTTTGTACTTTCCCGGATAAGCCGACTCATTCAAGTTGAACACCGTTTAACCAATTCATGGTATTTGGAAAAATTGTTTTCATAATACGTATTTTGAAAAAAATTTGCCGGCATCGGTCTTTATTACATTTTCCATTAATTTCCTTTCAATTTGTATGTATATATACATTAATTTTTATATTTTTATTAATATGTATACATTAATTTTTATATTTTTATCGTTACAAGTGATGAGCTTTTCAAATGCCTTTAATAATCTGACTGATACCACTATATGTACGAGTAAGCGACGCTATTTTCATACGTTTATTTATTGACATGGTTAAATTATAAGAAAAAATGATAAGGTAAACTTCAATGGATGGAAAAATCGGAATCGATGGTTAATCATCCTTGACGCTATTTGTAAAAGTTCCCACGACTGAAGGTCGTATTCGCCATAAGGTGAATCGGAAACTACAACTACATTAGTCATAATAAAACTATAATTGTGAGCTAAGTAAGACTGGTATATGCTATGTTAGGCGGTCTAAGTTACTGCAAGTAGAATTTTTACTTTTATAGTCATTGTTACGAGTGCATTCAATAACATTTGAATACCGTTTTCTCAGTACTGAAATATGGATGTAATCATATTACATAACAATATAAATATTAATTGATAATATTATAACAGTTCTGACCTGATAGGGTCTTTTTTTATAAAAATCTTTATTTAACTTTGATATTCTTGGCAGATATGTAATACAACTAATAAATTTTGTTAATGGTCTTTTAGAATGAGAAAGCTTGTAAATTATTAATTTTTAATGTCACTTTGCAAAGTGTAATGTTCGAAACAGAACTGATCAGTTCAGTTTGATTTTCCTGTTTTCCGAACAAATAGGTTAATTTTTATTAATATATATTTGATGGTAGAGTTAAAATTGTAAGTTGAGTAAACTATTCATAAAAGAAATGTATCAAAACTTAGAGATTCTCGACTCTACGCAGACGGCTTGTAATTTGTTTAACCCCCGTAAGCGTTTTTGTAAACGTGAAGCCACAATTTCGCAAAAAAAGACCTAACATTGTTAAATCTTTTATCGTGAATTTTAATTTATTTAAAAAACCTATTAAAATACGAATACTTAATAAATAAAACGCTTTATACTCATAGCGCAAAACATGAGTCGTCAATTACTTCACGAGTTCATCATAAACGAAGATAATATGATAATAATAGAATTGTTTGTCCTTAATATTTTAATTAAGTGTAAGAAACTTAAATTTATACATATAAGAAAGTTGTTGGAGTCATATTTATTTATTTTTATAAAGATTAATCTATGTATTAGATCAGGGCAAAAGTATTTTCGTATTTGTATGAACAATACAAAGGAAATTATTTTTTTAGGTATAATTTTTCATTTATTTATAATATGTATGTGCCGTTTTGATCGATGACTTGTTGCCATCTTGTGGGTAGTGCCATGATCCCATTCCTGTAGAAATGTTGAGATTTTTGATTAAAAATATCTGAGAGGTAGTGTTCACAATGTTCTTTTGTGGTTAGCTTTATGCTTCCTAAAGAGTTCTGCAATGATCGAAACAGGTGGAAATCTGATGGAGCAAGGTCAGGGCTATACGGGGGATGCATCAACACAGCCCAGTCAAGCTCTTTCAATTTTTGCTGCGTGGCTATAGATGAGTGCGGTCTGGCGTTGTCATGGTGCAATACGTAGCTTCT
>JASFAT010004352.1:0-228899 GCA_031353405.1 Baronia brevicornis | reverse complement strand
TATTTTTATACTACAGATTAGTATACATTTATAAAAATACGATGTACGTATTGACATGTTATGTGTTTAACTATGTGGTTGACAGAATAGAAAGACGCTGTAGCTAGGCCTATCTTGGCGACTATGGGTGCAAATATCTGCACATGGGCAGGTGATAAAAACCACCACCCATCATCATCGATCGCGGCACCAAGCCTAAATGTCTAGAAATGGACTGTTAGGATTTTTTATCGATGATGATGATATTATACATAGACTGATTCAGATAAAACTGCCGAGCTCACTCAAATTAATTAAGAATTTATAAACGGATTATGTACTTTTGCAGTTTTAAAAAACATAATTACTAAGTTTAAATTTAATTAAGTTACGCATCCAAGCGTATCTACTTGGAGATAACATCGCGAAAAAATCGCTGATAAACATAAAACGGAATAATGTACAGTACACCTACCTCGCTTCTTTTAACATTGAAATGCAACCCTGATCTCTCGATCTTGGCTAACGAGCCGTTGAAACAAGTTGCCCGATGTGGGGTATATTCATTTTATACTCTCTTTGTTAACACCAATTAAAGCTTACCCTTCATATTATGTCAAGTGGAACGTCTGTTGATGATAATACGCTCAATTTTTTAACTGATATTAAGAAAAAAAAGATGTTATTAGTCTACGGCATTACGGTCCTCGACATAGGCCTCTCCTAACCTAGTCTTATGTTTGCCATCTTATACAAGCCAATTGTGTGTCACGCTAGGTGTGTTAAGTTTTTAAAAAAATTGTAAATAGTTTGATTAAAATAATCATCAAAAGCATCAAAATTGGACGCGTTCTTTGAGCTAGACACGTAATACGGATAGACGAGGCTAGAGTACCCAAACACTTACTGGACTGTAAACCAGATGGTCGTAGAAGGCCTAAGTTAGGCTAGATGAAGTCGAGAAACGACGTAAAGGTCTGAGGAGCTGGAGAAAAAAAGACAATCTAAGATCCGACTGGAAAAATTTACCGAATCAGGCTATGGCTCACCCGCGGCTGTAATAACTTGATGATGATTTGATTAAAATAATTTTATCTATTATATTAATTTTAATGCTAATACGACGATGATGCTAATGACGACTAATTGGCTCAAAGTAACGGGGCTCCCTACGATTATCTACGAAGCCTACGAAGTCATCGGTCGTGGATTCGATTCCCTCATAGGACTAAATATATGTTTAAGCTACAAATTTATTCTGAATCTGGTTACCGCACCGTAAATTTGCATTGGACAAGCGTGGTGGGTTAACATCCTTTCTTCTAGAAATAGGAAGGCCCGCGCCCAGCAGTGAGACAGATGTTTGTACAAGGATCGTTAAAAAAATGCTATGAAGACCTCAAAAACAAAATAATGAAAGAACGGGTACACACTAACATCTTTTAAAACCTTGCGTTTATTATTTTTGCTATATAGAGCTATAAAATGATAAAATTAAATTTCAAGTCCCGATAAGTAATAATACTTAGTATAAAAACCCTTCTCACGTTCAGTTATTTAAACAGAGCAAGTAAGGTGCTATTTATAAATGTTCTTAACGCGATAAAAAGAAACAAAGAATGAAGGCAATTAGTACAAAAATAGAAATGGGCTATTTTTATAGTACTAGTATAACTAGGAGCAAGCATACAGGCTATTAGATGAAACGGTGTCTACACCTGCAGACACTGGAGACCGAAGAATTAAAAATAGACGATGAGTCAACTTATTTATCTTATAAATATATTCCATGGCTTTAACTATTAAAGCCATGGAATATATTTATAAGATAAATATGTATTAAAGGCTTAAATATATATTTTTCTATTCTTAAAAATTCTATAAAAACGCCATGTTTGTATATGAAAATCATTCCATTGAGTCATTAGTAACTATAATATGATTTTCATATTGCTATCAACCCAATTAATATTGTGAAACGCCTAATATAAAATTAAAAAGAAATAAAAATCGTTTCCATGTATTTTAACATATAATTATTTGAATATATTAAGAAAATATATGTACGTAAATTAAAAAAATAAAGTATTATAATGAATCTGAGTTACAATGGAAATACTTTTTAAACTATCACTTCATTTTTTTTTGGAGGATACACAGTTTTTTTTTAATTTTTACCTTAGATTATGCTGTCATCATAACTGTATTATTCAATATACCCTTTTAGGAAACAATTTGAAACTGTTTACGTTGAATAAACGACATGAACAAAGAGACTGTCTGGACCAAAGTGTTAAAGTCGCTCAGAGAGCTATGGAGAAGGCAACAATACAACCAATCTTTACATTGATTATTTTTATTAAAACAAATTATGAAATATAAAAAATAAATAACCAGCTTTATTAAAAGCAAAGATTCTGTGACAGTAAATATTTCTAAATTATATGCAACCTATTTCTTTTTTCCCATATTTATATTTTTCAGACGAACTTATTTGCTTTAATAAAGTTAGTGATGATATAAAATATGAATAAAATTTTAAATTTTTGCTCGTTTTTAAAAAACAGGTCTATTTGGCGTCCCGGATTTTTTTTGGGACAACGGAACAGGCAATCGAAAAAAGGGACAGTCGCTTTCAAAACGGCACGTATGGTCACTTTAGGTATATAACTCGTTTAAAGTTTTAATTAACCAAGTATACCGAATAAAACTTGATATTTAATAAACCACAAATTACTGATTATCCAGTGGCAAAATGCATAGGTACATTCCGAACGCTGTATTTAAACAAGTGTTGATGAAAGTATTGAAAAGTAGATCACGTTGTGTCATATATTTGATTTTAAAAGTTGGATTTCTATGGATAATCGTATGATGGGTTGTCCACTTCCTTTTTACATTGTTAAGGAGGGCTACCGCATACGTTAACTTGTGTAACAGGTGCTGCTTGCGGAGGCCAGAAAGATAAAATACAATATTCAAAACACACCTAAGCAGGTGTGTTTTGAATATTGTATTTTATCCTTCTTAAAAAAATAGATAAAAATTAATTTTACGTAATTGAAAGTTATTTTTTTATGGGATAGTAAGGCAAACGAGCCAGTGTGTCACCTGATGGACAACATTCAACGCCGCCCATAGACATCCGCTTTGGCATAAGTAAAATTATTTCCTGATTGTCTACAAGAGTATTTACAAAATACAAGTAAAGTGTGTCTTTGCATTACAATATTAAACTGGAGAAATGAGAATACTTCTGGAGTTTGTTTGGTCGTTTCTTCACCGTGCAGAGATACCTCATCACGAAATTATGTAAGAAGCTTAATACTGGCGTTTAACAAATGAAATGTAGTTGTTTTTGAAATCATAAAAATTATTTGTATTTGGAATAATTAATATGATAACATTTGTAGAATAGCATCACGGATCTAGAATTATGTAACAAAAAAAACTTACATAATGTTACAAATGTTTTTTTTTTTTGATAAACAGGAAACATATTGACAACTATAATAATGACGGACAAATATCACAAGTCAACAAATGGCGTTCATTATAAACTCATAACTCCCACAGCGAAAGTATCCGAAGCAACATACTTAACTCATAAAACAACCTAGCACATCTCTATTATACATAGATTACAATCAACAAAAACTCAATTACATTACTTTAAAAGATTTACACAGTTAAAAAGATCGCTGTTGATGAACCTAGTGCACATCACAGATAATACAATAATCATGTTTTTTATTGTAATATGATATTTCAATATCCAATATGATATATTTTTTTTTTATTCCTAATAAATTTCATGACACATATAAAATAAAATTTTATACCTTTAAAAATAATATTTAAAATAAAATAATCTATAACTTCCCTCACAATATAGAAAGCTAGAAAGAAAAGCTTTATTTGAAAATCGATAGTACATTACAGACAAATAAAAAGAAAATATAATAAGAAAATAAAAATTATGAACAAGCTAAGCTTATCTTCTTCATTATCATTCATTCTATTTGTAACGAAAAAAACGAAACATAAATTAATAACATTAAAATTATGACAGACAAACAAATACAATAATATTTTAGTTAACATTTAGAAGCTGCGACAAACCACAGCGTTGATTTTCAATGTAGCCTGTTGTACCCAGGCTGTTAGTGTACGGATAACATATTAGTATACATATCATAAGCAAAAGTACACAATTATAAACGAAATCAAGCAGTTAAAAAAAACAAACATGATGTTGGCACTAAGCAATAAGTGCAGTAGTAAAATAACCACAGTGAGTATCTGCAGTAGTAAATATCATCAATTACTTGGAAAATCATCAAAATAAGTTTTCACCAAAACATGTTTTGTGCCAGGCATGAATTACATCACGTCACGTCAATAGGTACCGCAGCAAATTCAATTGCGTTGCCTGCTCGTGAGAAATTGTAAGAGAAATTTTCCCTTACATCTAAATATATACAATATTCATGTTATAGAGTCGGTAAGCGGACTTATTAAAATTCCTTTGAAGTCCCTTGCATAAAATGTGGTAAAAGGAGTATATCTTGATTTTCTATCCAGCGGGCCCAAGGCGCGACGACACCCAGGAAAGTTCTAGAAACTTCATTAACAGGGTACCTTATAATATACATATAAATGTATGTTAAATTCACCAACTTTAATAGTGTCTAAGACATAGATAGATAAGCTTAAAGGTGAAACTTTATGAGGTAACATGTCGTTTAATAATTATTTAAATACCAGTGAATTAGTTAAAACTGTCACAGATAATAAATATTACATTCTAACGTTGGAGTAGGAAAAGACTTCGATTACTTTGCGTTTTTTCTCTGGAATTTAAATTCGTATTATAAAACCTTTAAGATTTATAAAACATACATAAAACCAATTTTCAAAGTCTTTAATTATGCCAAAGTATACTATATATAGATTGCTAATACAAAATATTACAATAATTAACTACTCTTACTATAAAGTTACGTCAGGAATGTTATCATAAAACAATATATCTATACATTTCTGAATATCCGGTAGATAAAAAGGTAATAAAAATTTATTCACATCTATTTATCACATCTACTATACATAAACATGTAACACATCTATTTTTATAAATATTATTTTATGCTAGTTTTATTCAAGCATCAATCATATAAATTTTATATGCCAACCGATTATAACATTTCTGATATTAATGCTACATTATAGTCCCGTTTTAGAGTGTTATGGGTAAACAATTGATTGTCTCTAGACTATATATTACAATAGTTCAATAGTTCAACAAACTTATAAAACATATTAAAATGTAATTCAATAGAAAAATGCTAAAAAATCTTTTTAAAAGATTGTATTTTGGTAGATCCCTTAAGTTTTTTTTTATTTTAACTCTTGCTTTTTCGATTACTTTTGCTGAAACGTTTCTGATGAAACTTTGCACACATTAATTTCTCGTGATAATACAACATTATGATAATTTCACCTTGGTAGCGAGAGACTTGAGACTTGAGGCGAACTATTCTTTTCTTGTACCGTTACTAGTAACCCCTCAATGTTAGCCCCATTTGATTTTTTGACGAGTCTCATGTGTTATACTCGATGAAGAAAAATAAACTAGAAAATATAAATAGGTACAAAAACGTTTAAGTTAAACGTTTTGATTAAATCTTAAAAATAAAAACGTGGGGCGGATAAGAATCTGTATAATAAGTGTAGATATAATTATTTCAGATTCTTATACGATCCACGTTTTTATTTCAATGTGCTAATAATATCGTTTAATTTAAAAAAATTTTGACCTATTTTTATTTTGTTATTGTTACAAGATGGGGTTCGGGGATCGGAAAAAATGAAATCGGCCACTTTACTTCTACTTCTTCTCTTCTGTTATTTTCTTCCGACATTCTTCCGTATTTAAACTTTTAAACTACCCTTCGATGCACTGTCGCACATTTACATAGGTAAAACCATTGAAAGTTCTAGCATTCCCAAAATTCGAAAATGCTCCAGCAATGCGTAGATTTTTTTAGACATCGTCCTGTCTCTTGTCCACGCGCAGCTATTTTCTATTAACTGTTCTCATCCAGCATTAACGGACGTCTTGTCAATTTATTTTTAAAAGTTTGCTTACTTGACCAGGATTTTGGAATTTCAAAATTAAGTTTTTATCGTTTCATAAAAAAAAGACTTTTCATATGTGTGACGTAACATTATTAATTTTGCATTTTGAAACATTAGTATTTGAAACATTTCAAGTTTTTAGTTAAACAATAAATATAAATGAATGTTTGTTTCTTTGTACCGTATATGTTTCTAAATTATTCTCGACATGTTGAATAGCTCAGTTTTGATGTGTTCGCAATTGCAGCCAAGGGTCACGGTTTCGATTGTCGTTCCATGATAACTATTTTACATTTCTTCCGAGAAAAACACATATTTCCATATTATTTTTGTTTAGTACATTATTACAACTCACAAATTATAAAAAGAATAATATATCTTCGCGACTTAAACGTTGAGATTTAAAATAACTATAAAAAAAAACATAACAATAACTAATATTCTTACATTCCAATATTGCATAACGGTTATATTGAAAACTGTCACATCACAAAATTTCCATATTAATTAGGCATTAATGTATTTGTAAAAAGCTTTATTGCATAATACATATGTATACATATATTATAAACTTGTTATTCTGAGGTATCTCTTTAAAAACTTATTTCCGTAAGTAGATAGCTACTTGAAACATACGTATTATATAAAATGTTTACATTCACAATCTTTGATGTCAATTTATTTATATTGGTTCACTTTAACGCTACTGACTCATTATTGCTTTCATAATACAGGGTGTCCTCATTCTAGCATAAAAAAGTACCTACTTTTAATCAATAACTTAATTAAATTTAATTTACGCAATCAACAACTTTTGTTTCATAAAATACCGTTTTCTAGCATGTTTTGTTTCATACATAGTCAAAAATATTGTTCCAAAAAATAACAAACGTGAGGACAGTCTGTCAATGTCAACGTGGACTCGAATCAATGGATGACGTCATCGGGTCAATTATTCGTTGAGCGTACAGTGACACACTTTATTTTTACGGCTAAATTTTTAATTTCAGTCGAATTATTTAAAAAAGTTTTTAAAACAAAAAGTCGTAGAACAAACGCTGTTGCTTTTAACTAAAACTTTATCTATGTATTGCTTGTTTGTATCAAGTCAGGGTATATACAATTACTCGGTATATACAATTTAGAAGCAGTTATTATACTGCTATAGGACTGTGTGTACCACAGTTTTCAGACACAAGCGCTGCTTAGTTGGAATGGTTAATAAAGATTGTAATAATATTATGACGTTTATTTTAAAAAATATACAACAAAACACTGAATTTTTGTGATACTGACACATGCTGTAGTGCGAATTTTTATCAAAAAAATTGTTCGTGAAAGTAATTACCACACTTACACAGAAAACCGAATTCTTAATCAGAAGTAATTAGGTCAGACTTCATATTTTTGGAATTCTAATTGAATTATTTCAACCGATCTTTATCTTTGTTCTTCCTTGAGAAATTTCATGAAACTCATACATAAAAGTCCAAAATTATCACATAAAAAGTTGCCAACTAAAGCTAGGCTCTATTTAGATCCATTCCATCGTTCCGCACTACATGATCGGAGAGTTTGCAGTTATTCTTTTCCAGTTATCAAACTTCCGGCCCAGATTTAGTTTTATTAAAACTATACTCGTAGATGTTCCTTAAATGCAGTACTTATATTGACTCTTTTTACTGCACTGTATCTATATCTATATGACGTGGCTAAAATTTGACATGACTTAAATAGCGATTAAGTGAAATAAAAATATTTTTACACGAAACAGAGAATCCTAATTTATAGCTAGGAAGTAAAACGTTTTATTATAATTTACATGAAACTTAAAAGTAACTGAAATACATATGTCTTGTTATAGAAATGTCATAAGAAATACATTCAAAATAATTTAAATGAATTTAAAGAATCTCAACTTCAGCGATATACGAATATAAGAATTTAAATGAAAGTAAAAGGCCATTTTATTCTGTACCATATTAATTCATCTTACTTATATAAGGAGAAAACGTTTTATCATCAAGAGCTTATGCCCGATCTACGGCATCACGCATCTAGTTTTAACGAACCGCGATGTGCAAATCGTTGCTTTATTAAGACATTTTTTTTTGCAAAGACGCGGTCTCCTTTTCGGGACTTTTCTACTACAATGGTTGTCGATTCTCCAATAAACTTAATCAAATCATAACCACTTCAAAACTTTCTCAAAAACTATGTCAGTGACTGGTTCCGTGGCGAAATTCAGTACAGTGAGTATTGTCTCGAAATGTGTTAATATTTTATTTATTATTACGTGATTATGCAATATACGAGTATTAATGTAAGATTTTGCATAGTAATTGTTTATATTATAGAGGAATGCAGACAGATAAAATTAAAAAAAAAATTACGGTTGAATTTCGACCTAGCACACCATTACTTGGCAACCTCCGGTATAGAGGAATTAAGAGATTATATAAATTATTTACAAATCTAAATTCCTCGTTCTACGTAATGTGTAAATGAACTTAGTAGCCATATTAAACCATATTAATGTTTATTATCGAAGTCTATGAATCCACTGACGCGCCTGTCCTTATTTGTACGGATGATAATGATACCGTTGCGTTGAATCCATTCCTAATAAAATAGCCATGTGGCTCAATTAATTCTAAGGCTGTCTTCACTAAGACTAAAATGGTGAAATCGATATTTTATGATCACATCGTAAAGCAATGATTTGCCTCTAATGAAAATCTACTTGTAATTTACTCGGAAGACTTTTAAAGTGTGTTAATTATATATCATTTCATTAAATAAAATTTATCGTAAAATCCTAAGAAGCACAAGAAATCTCTCTTTAGCATGATATAAATGTCCACTACATTTAACGTCTTATAGTTGTTATACTACCATGGTAGGCTTCATGGGTCACCTCGTTACCATGCATCTTTGTATTTAGGTATAGAAATTGACAATGTGTATGGCACATTGTCAATTTCTATACCTAAATAGCACGCAGAGGTTTTTGGGAGACTAAATTGAACACCTTATAGACCTGATAAACTTGCAATTGTATGCTTATCCCAGTTTTGGATGCTACGCTAACAAAATTTATAACAATTGCAATCCTGAAAATTGCTTTCAATCAGGCTGTAGTTACACACTAAAGAATACTATACTTCGGGAACAAATTCTCGGAACGCGCTTTGATATTGCGCATTTGCAGAACGCGCTTTGATACTGCGCACGTGCAGGCGCAACCGCGTCTCCCGCACCCCGCACTCTTCCCTCGCCATTCATCAGTTCTGTATATAATAGGTTCACTTATGTAAACAAAAAAGAGTATTAATCCAGACTCCTGTTGCATAATTTCTCAGTTAAGATACTACCTCTTACAAGGCGATACGCTTGCAGATTTGCCTGTCTATTCCATAAAAGAAATTCCATATGTATCTGCCGATCAACGCATCTTTGAATTGCGTGTTTTAGAATGCACTTTACCTAAGCATTTGAAGCAACAATAAGTTTTAACGGAACGCGTAATGCCTTTTATGATTTATGACAACGGATATTGTCAAATGGCTGTTGGCACATAAAATCCCCATTCCATCCATAGCGGGTAGTTGCGAACAATTTATATTAGGATAAAATTGACTTTAAGTACAAACACATTTTAATAGCTGTGGATGAAAGCCTTCTGGGCACGCGGAAATTGAACGCACATCTTTACGATCTACAACAATAGGGAAAGAATTTATGAGAAAAAGCTATAATTTGAAGGTAAAGTAGACTTAAACACAAGATTTTATAATAGTTGCGCAGTATATGTGTGTTAAGATAGTATACCAACCGATTCAGCTTCATCTTTGTAGCTGAATCGGTTGGTTCGTTTAAGAAAAAGAACGTCGAAATCGTTTTAAGAAAAAGAACTTTCAGCTCTCAAGTCTTGCCTCATGTCGTATATATATTATATTTCAACTTACATACATACATTCATGTATTTGTCATAAATATGACTTAAGAACGTTACGGTATATGGATAAGGGGAATGGGATCCTCATCATCATTATTATCAACCCTGCTGCAGCCTCTGCGAAAGTTTCACTCAAGGCGTATCACCTAGATCGATTTTCGCCTACACGCGGTCTCTGCCACTCTCCATCTAGCTAGGAACCATGCCACACAATGTTTGCTCAGACGCGATCTATACTACACCACTCATCTACTCCAACGGTTGTTGGTTATACGAAGCGAATGGCTAGGAATTACTTTTAGTACCACTTAATATTGATCTGATAATGGCCGCTAAACAGGTAGATTAATAATTACAGAATTTTAAAATTAAAAATGATTTTCTTTTCATAGCCGTATTGCAAGTATCTATGGGCGGCGTTAATTGCTTTCCATTAAGGTGTCGCTCATTTTTATGGTATAGGGTATACTAAGGAAGTCCGGTTCGGTAAAAGACGATACGATTTACTTAGCATTATCGTGGTAGAAGCGTTAAAATTATAAGCTTGTCAACATGCGCACATGCATACATGAATGTACATATATGCTTACAAGGAACAAAAATAAATCGGAAACAATGCACCAAAACCATCGCTTTCTACAACCGTACTCATAACCGCCCGACACTTTCGCGGAAACGTGCGTTAAACGGTTTATTAATCGATTATCATCAGAACGGTAACGTCCACGAATGTAGAATAGTCGATTTGGAGTGAATTTTTCATTCAGAAAGCAAAGAGAATCGATTTTTTATTTTTAGCATACTAGGTTTTTGATAATCGTTTCTGATCTGCCAATATATCGCTAGCCAATCTAGAATAAAACGTGCAAACGTATTTTTCACTAATTATAGAATCATTATTATTATTATTTGCTATTACTTTTGCTATAATTTACTAGAACGAACGACGAACGAAACGAACGAAAACTTCAATATTTAAATGACAGGAATTTGTTCAGTCGTGCACCGGTATATTGCAAATTACGTTTATGACTTAATCAATGCGCATGAAATCGCTTTAGGCTACTAGAAAATTGTAACAGCGTTATTTTAATGTTTAAATTTGTAGTTATATTTCAGCGTTGTGGACGATAACATGCAAATATAATTTCAATATACATTACATTCAAATTTAATTAAATTCAATAAAATAATTGCCTTATAATATCTGCAATAGTTTCGTTACTCAGCGCTGGCGATCTAAAGACTTGGATTGGATTCTTCTATTAGAATATTGATCTGAACTATATTTAACCAGATAGTTACCGGTGCTTGAGAAGAAAATCTTGTACTACATTGATTTTTTTCTTATGATATGAGTATAAATGGCTTTAAATTTTTTAACTTGATATATTTTATCAAGTTAAAAAATTTAAAGCCATTGTAGTGCAAGAATTTGTTATAAACTGAAAAAGTAAATAGGCCTTTCATTTGCGGCGCCTGACTCAAATGCAAGACTGAAACATGACTGAGACGACATATATACGCTGGTAGCGAACGTATTAATGAACAATGAATGACAAACAAAAAATCTAGGACCTAATATAAAATATTGCTGAATTTTTTTTTTAATATATATACTTAAAATGTACTTTAGTGTATATACTTAAAAAGTTTAAATTAGTTCTTCAAAAAAAAAACGTAAACTTAAAAAGTTTAAAGATAACAAAAAAATCCTATATGGCTTATACATAATGTTAACTTATTTATTATTCAAGGCACTGATTTTTTAAATATTTTAAATTGCGGATAACACAAAATCAGTTTTTTAATATTTTCCCCTTTTTTTAATAATTTAAACAGTAATTTGGCTTACCTCTGCAATAAATAGAAGAGCACAAGCAGATAACTTGATATAGCAATATTGTCACAAAATCTCGTTCGAAATTTGAAACACAATTTTTCACAGTTTTAGTTTCCCGCGTCGGCGCTCGCGCGTGGACGTGTCGTTGGACAGTCACGCGCACCTTTATGCGTTCAATTCGCGAGTGGCGCGCGGCGATGGATGCTCGCGTTTATACTGCCCACTTCGGGGTGCGTGCACTTTCGCCGTTTGTTGCAGGGAAGCTGATGCGACGGGGTGTTTTTTTTTTATGAAATACTAGGTGTTGTACCGAGCGCTAACCGGGTTAGATTCAGTTCCTATGATATCGATCTCTATAGTAACCGTTGTTATGTAAAACTAACTTCATGACAACCACATGTTAATACGTGGGTTAGTAAGTGCTTGAGTGAGTAGGTGCTGGCAACCTTCACGCAAGTGTCAATTATAATTAACTTTCTTCGCAATCTTCGATGACTGATGCACGAATGCATAGAGAAAGAACACAAAAACCATATAATACTGGACTTTCTTCTATATTTCTAGAGCTCCTTCCATTTGACCGTATGCAACAGGATTTCCGATAGACTCAACCTATTATCAGTACAATGGATTGTGTTATCATTCTGCGTGCTACATTTAATTCTTCCATTGGAGCTACAACCCGGTGTGGGTCTCTATATTTCTTCTCCAGCCAGCTCTATTGAGGGCAACGAACTTCCAATTGGTTTTTTTCTTAGGAAAGTCAGGTCTTTCTGGATGCAGCCCTTCGAACGTTCTTGAGTCTACCGCGTGATCTTTTCTATTGAGGTGTGCAATTAATAATGACTTAAGATTCTCTAAAATCACTAAATCTAATTCATAGAATAAATATTTTAAGCCATTTAGATCTTTATATTAAGTATGGGTGGATATCTACCCTTGTCATTTGTGTGTTTTCGAGGAGGCTTATGCCCAATAATGGACTAATGCAGACTTATCATAAATTGACGACGATAATAAATTTGTGTGTATAAAGCAAGAAAACCTACTTTGTAGTTGTAAGTATAAACCAGTTAAAAGGGTGATAATTATGAATTATACAACCACAAAGCGGTAGGTAGGTTAGGTATAATTAATTAAAAAGTTAAATAATTGATTCAGGGTTGCCAATACGTCTGTTATATAGATTGTAGGCAACTACAAGCTCAGTAGAAACCTATGTTCAGTAATAAACGATAAACTGATAATGGCATTCATCAAAAACGGCATTACTATCCAGTCAGAAGGGTTGTAGTTAAGAAGCAATCTCATCAAAATCTGTAACATTTCCTGCTTGTCACAGATCTTTTCTGAAAAGGAATTGCCATAATCAATACATCAGACGCGCTTGTTAGTTAAGTTAGGTGCTAGCCAGTTAGACCGCAGAGAAAGGCATCTCGTCCCTGTAACGCAGCTTCCCGTCACTGGGTTCTAGCTAATCCAAACGACACCTCTGTATGATATTTAATCATTTGGTCGATTCCTTATTAGCACCTTATTTGACACAACGTAACGGCTGCTAATTGACGGCCTGATTGGCTGAGTGGAGTGACTGCTTCTGGACTCACTGGATCTACGGGTATTTATTTATTCCGAGTCTGAGTTCCCGCCAATCAGTTCTGAAACCCTTTTTAAACGTAAAAACCTAAGCAGATAGGTTTACAAAAAATTGCAATCCCTCTTCTGTCGAACATTCATGAGCTTGTGTGTATTTATTACCACATAAAGGGTGTACAGTGGCAGAATAAGGTTTCCAACATACTTTTAAAAAAACAATATTCGACCATATTTTCTTAAAGGCCAACAACACTTCTGCCTATGGCACTGCGGATGTCTATGGGCGGCGTTGATTGCTTTCCATCAGATGATACACCTGCTCATTGCCTTCCTATCCCATACAAAAATATATTCATGATTCATGAATATTCTTGTTTAAAAGTATTAGTTAAGGTTGAATACCTAATTTTGTCATTGGAGACCCATTATTGGTTTAGCAAAAATTTGTGGACCAGTTTGTTAAATGATGTTAAGGAGGAAGCTGTTCTTACAAAAAGTAGATCTCTTTCATTTCGTAACGACAAGCGATCTTCATTTTACTTTGGATGATTCCATCATTTTTTACTCAAACGCGAAAATGTTATGTCACATATTAAATATGTCTTTAGTGTGTGCAAGGTTCAAAAGTAGGTGGAATAACCTTTAAGTAATGGCCTGAAATAATTTAAACTAAGGTTATCGAACGTGCGTAGAGGTCAACAATTAAACATAACGACTTATATTGGTTATAAAAAACCAATCACGGTTGAACTGTTGTTATTTTAAGTACAGATAGATAGCACTTTAACAATCACGTGTAAGTTTGAATGGTTAATCTAATTGAAATTGTATGTTGATTTTGAAAAAGAATAATATTGGGATTAAACCTAAAGTGTTTTCAATAATAATTGGATAACTTTTTTGTTGAGAATCTAAATTTTTCTATTAAAACACGATAAGTGATCACGTAGGCAGAAAACCGTCGTCTGTGTAGTGGTAGCTTAGCTACCGCGCTTCGTACGGTGAGCGGCTGAGTTCCGGAGGCCCAACACGCTTCCCCTCCCTCCCCCTCTCCTTTCCCATAATGACACTTTCCTTAAAGGACGGCAACGCTTCCGCACCGTCTATGGCGCTGCGGTGTCTATGGGTGGCGTTAATTGCATTCCATCAGATGACACACCTGCTCGTTTGCCTTCCTATCTCATAAAGAAAAGGCTAAAATATCCCAGCCATAAAAGGTATAGCTAAAGCTATTAGCTTATCAAATTTAATAGTTTTTGATAATACTGACATATTGCGATTCTATACTGAATTAAGATTAATATCTTCTTCATCATCAACATCAACCAAAACTTACAGCAGTCCACTGTTGGACATAGGTCTGTCCCAAACAATACCATCTAGCTCGATCTCGGCTTCTCATAGCGCTCCCGTACAAACCGTCGCACCATCTAGCCGAGACATCCCACACTATCCTATGATAATAAAATTATCTTAACCAACTATAATATATATCATTTTGAGTAATAAAGCATTTGATAAATAAAAAGTGAACACAACAAAAAACATGTTCTTTCACTTAACAAAACAAGTGACAAAATACATTGAATCCATCTTGTCAGCCCATTGTATAGTCATCGTGGGTTTTGAAAAAAAAATCAATTTGTTAGTAAATCAATCTGATGATTGATTTACTTATATAACTGGCACTCGAATTTTTCAGATGGGAATATTCTAGCTTTCTATTTCCGGAAAGAATCTTCGACATCTCATATCGGTTCTTTCACTTTATATTTTGTTTTATCGGATGAAAAAACGTGAGAGAATTTTGTCCGGTTTCTGTAACGTTACATTATGTATAATGCGATAAGAAATAATTGAAATAATGTGGTTATTTATTTCCCATTTTACATTTGATAACACCTTACATCTATATTTTTTAAAAGATCTACATGTTTTTTTGATGATGCTAGAACTTTTGTTAACCACTTCTTTTAAGTCGTAAGTAAATAAATGTCGATTACCGATAAAGCTATTGCAGCATATATAGACATATAAACGGATATATAGACGGGCATATAGATGGATAGTCGCTATTAGCTGAACTCAGAGGGTGGCCAATGATGTGGTCCTCCGACAAGTCAAGCAAAAACGTGAATCTGGGTCATATCATGAGACGTGACAGGTACAAGTTACTGCAATTGATCATGATAGGAAAAGTCGCGGGCAAAAGACAAGTTGCTCGAAAAAGAAAGTCTTGGCTACGTCTTATCAGGGAGTGGAGCGGACTAGAACTGCTGCACCTCGTGAAGGGGGAGGAGAGTTGTGCTGAATTGGCTGCCAACCTTCGCAAGTCGGAGAGACACTCCTAGAAAAAGAAGAAGCATATATAGAGTTAAAAATAAACATAATCGCATTTTTTTTAATACGGGCCTTTATCTTCCATCCAGGTCCTAGTGCTGAACATGGGGTCCCATTTCTGATGGAATGGACATTGATCCACCACATTTGTTCAACACAGATTGACAGGATACCTAGGTTAATATGTATACCTATATGGGAACCGAAACCACGTCCATGAACTCTGAAAGTGGCAGCTTCAACATTGAGCTCATCAATTCCTAAATTCACCTATATTATACCTGTTTCATTATATTTAAACTATGTGCAAATAAATTTCGGGTTTTTTTTAGTATTTGGACTTATCTTACTATCGATGTTTAAAAAGACTAATATTAATTTTCTAATACTGTCTGGCGTGTTAATGTTGTGTACATTTTGAATTAAGGTTACATTTTAATATATTTTACGCATTAATTACAATTATGTATGTAATCTTTGTAACTCCTGTTGATGGATCATAAATAAATTGAAAAAAAAAAGGCTAAACATTTTTTATGAATTACTGTTAGGCTGCGCAAAAAAAATTTATATGTCATTTGGGAATAATCTAACAAAACAATCTACGAACTAAAGGCAGACAGACTTTCTTTTAATTGCTAATTTGAATAAATTAAACGGGCGAGTTAAACAGATAACATTTTTAAGGCTTTATAAACTTATAAATAATTTAACATATATAGTTTTATTCGTAATTCCTTTATTTGATAATTTCTTTTCACTTTAACTATGCAAATCAACATCCACAGTCTATATTCGACTACTAGACATAGATTTCCCAATCTGGGAGGATTTGCTTGCAGTAGATACTCTGAATGAGTGAGTAGGCAATCGCAGTCAGGCACTGATAAATCTGCTGCTCGTTACCAGTCTATTTCAATGTTCTTTTTAAGGAATATTGATCCAAAAGAGCAAGCAAGCTACCTGATGGAAAGCAATCAAGGCCGCCCATAGACATCTGAAACACTATGAACATCACAAATACGTTACTGACCTTTTAATTATGAGTAGGCTTGTTTTTTGAATGTTCTAGTGTCGATTCGGTTCGTAAATACCGCCGATAATAATCGGCAACTTATGCCTAGTCTTGATTTAAGAAGATGCTATGTGGCACAGAATAGAACCGCTCTATTTCTTACCATGGATGTCGTACAAAGTAACTATGCGAACAAATACCATTGGATGGATGGCAGCATATACTTGAAGATAAAACCAATCTACCATACATACATACATATCGTCACGTCTGTCTCCCGTAGGGTTAGGCAGAGACCACAGATCTCCATCCGCTGCGATTCCGGCATACTTTCCTTGCTTCCTCCATACTCATCCATCTTTTCATCTATCTTTCCTCTCACATTCATCGTAACCAAACGATTTTCCGTTAGTCGCTTCTCGCCCTCGTGGGAATCAGGACGTGACGGGTGGCGAACCACGTCGCCGTTATTTTTTAACGAATTAGGTCTATTAAAGTTCGTCATAGTGAATCCCACGAGCCGCACCATTGCGGTCAGCCCCAGCAGAGACCCGCATGCTGAGGTAAAGCACTACAGCACCCGGATAAGGGCGATCCCAGGACTGTCGGATTAACCCGTTTAAATAAAATAAATATACTGCTTATCTTATTATCAGAATTATTAAGTTCATATGAGTGAACTTTACAAAAAAAAACACTGAACCTAGTTATCATTTTAAGAAATTTTTATAAAATCGCTCTTACTCAAAGTATAAAAAGATTATTTTTTGAGGTTAATACAAAGTATTCCAGCGGATACGCTTCAAGATTATCCGTTAGATGACATCAAAAGTGAAAAGTGAGAAAAGCTTTTTTTTTTGGAGTTATGAATTCTGATAATTTGGCCGACCATAAGATTTAAACTGGTTATAGCAAATCATTCGATTTACGATATAGAAACTAACTCTGGTTAAGTTTTCTATATTATATATTTTTATAAATAATTACCTCAAGTAATTATTCACAAAAAAAATGAGAATAATGAGTGTGGAGGAAGCAAGGAAAGTATGCCGATATCGTAGCAGATGGAGATCTGTGATCTCTGCCTACCCCTATGGGAGACAGGCGTGACGATATGCATGTATGTATGTATAAATAATTGCTATTATGTTATCCATATAGACTTCAACAATTAAGGAACGTATAAATTTGACTGCGTAATCTTAGTCATATTGCCATTTTTGACATGAGAATATAATGTATAAATAATTTTAAATCGCCACAATGATTTCAGCATAAAAACAAAAGGTGGATTTCAAAACCAATTGGATATATCACTCGAGGTAAATTACTGGCCAACTCAAAAGTTTATTAATGGAGTCAGGCGTTACTTTGCGGAAATCCATCACTATATGGACAGTCAAAAGTTTTACTTAGCTAAGATCCGCGACAAGCAAAACAATAACAGAAAATTAATAATGTGTGTTTTTCCGTTGGGTTAAGTGGATCCACCTAACCCAACGGAAAAACACACATTATTAATTTTCTGTTATTGTTTTGCTTGTCGCGAATCTTAGATAAGTAAAACTTTTGACTGTCCATATAACTCAAAAGTGTTCAATGTGACCAAAACAGATGCGACCACAATTTTTTAGTTTTTAACCAACGTAATAACTCAATCATTAATTAAAACTAGGAATTGCTATGCTAAAAGAAACTTTATACGCCTAAGAAAATAAAACATTCAAAAGAGCTACAGAAAAAAAGGCATCTCTTTGCTACCTAATCTTGATCTAAATACAAACAGGAGACATCTTGGTCCACCTGCAAAAAATTCATAACATATGCAAATTTAATTTGAGATGTAGTATTTCGACGTACTTAATGCCTAACTGTGAATTTAACGTTAAACAAGAGTACTGTTTTTTATTATTTTTTATACTTAATAATAGACCCAAAAAATTATTGTTAAAAAATAACTGGTTTATATGTGGCCAGTTTTTGTTACGTCGTACGTAAATTGATAGGCAAATGAGCAAGTCGATCACCTAATAGTAAGTAAACACCGCCACTCATAAACCTCTGCAATTCTAAGGATACTATTATACAATTATATTGCCTTCGTTGGGTCAGAATATGACTAATGGATAGGGAAGGAAGATTTAATGGTAAAGAAGAAGAAAACAAAGGCAGGGGAAAGGAGTAGAGCTTTCAAATCTTTAAACGGTGAGTTTATGAATGAAGCGCAGTAAGATAAAAAATGTTACCACTTAACGCCAATATTAAATAAGGGTGTGGTATTTCTACGTTCTAACCAAAGTAGCAGCGAGGAAACTTGACCCCGAATAACGGGATCAGGGACTGAAGAAGAAGAACCTAAGTGGATGTTGAGGAAAGAAAGGGTTTAAGTTTCAATACGCAGAAATTATTAATTGTGCTTAAAATGCATAAATATGTCTCTTCTCCTTATGGTCCTATGTCCCCGAGGTGGGGCAGAGGGCGTCTACAGTGCTACTCCATTGGGATCGGTCATGAGCGACGCGCTTCACTTCAGGCCACGTCATCCGATGCATTTCATCTCGGCCGTTACGGAGCGCTTCCAGGTGTGTTTGGGTCGGCTTCGCTTCCTTTTCCCTTGAGGAGTCCATTCCAGCGCCTGTCTGGGAATGTCAACACGGTTCCTTCGAAGAGTATGGCCTATCCAAGTCCACTTGCGTTGCAAGATTTGAAGTCCAATCGGCGGTTCGTGACAAAGATCCAGTTGGCATTCGTTGGATATTTTCTCGGGCCAGAAGATTCCGAGAATTTGTCGACAACATCGGTTAACGAAGACCTGAAAGCCTTCGCTTCAAATATGTCTCTTACTAATAAATAATTTTATTTAGAGAAAAACCTTGCTTTGTACGTTAAGCATACGAACAACTAACAAAAGTTTCATTGCAATCCAATAAATGATATAATACAAGGAACAAACAAACATACATTTTGATATATTGTTATATATTATAGACATAGATAACATTAGAAAGCGTAATATTTCGTAAATATTTAAATCATATTTGCATGACCTCAAAACTTGCAAACATTTAAAACTCCATATAAAATAAAAGTGTGATCTTTAATTAATTTGCCCGGCAAAAATAAATTCAGAATTGCAATCGTTTAAGATATTAATCTATTTTTTACTTGCGTTTACGCAGGCTAGGTTTTATAATTATCTTAAAACGCTTTTTGTGGTATAATTACTACTTAAGTACTAAATTACTCAAAAACATTTTTAATTGTTAAATTACATGTATATCTCTAAAAAGTCATGTCTAACACTTTATTTTTAAACCAAGTGATTGTATGCTAGTTTTGCAATATTTGGGTAAAATGTAATTTGCTATTTATCTAAATACCTTCTCATGAAGAAATTTGAATAATTTGAAAAATAAATGTAATTAAATATGCGTATATTTGTTGTTCTGTGTTACAATGCATAAACGAGTAACATATACCATATAGCTTTGCGGGGCGCGTCCAAGCTACGTAAGCGTTTCCGGCTTCTGTCTAATTTCAGCAAAATCGGCCCATAAATGAAGAAATTAGGTTTGTGTGGCGGCCATCTTGTTTTTTTTTAACATTTTGTATTTTTATGACATATAATATATTTAATCTGAGTCCGGGTATTTGTTCTTATCATTTGTGTGTTAACAATTATACCCATGACACGTGGAATTTTAAGCGTGAAAGTGTTTAATTAGTAAATAAATGTTTTCATTTTATCGAACGAGGTATTAACTACCAAAATAGGCACTCAGATGGTTTTTTTTAATTCGAGTGCATTTATGACCGTTGTACACATTCGCGGAAATATCTATCCCGAATGTCTCGACTTGTGACTCTCACAGTAACGTTCTAGACTCGGCAAGAAGCCGTGGCAAGCCAAAGAGCTAATTTTTAGTATAATCTGTTGACACCAATCTGGTAGTGCACTGATAACTTAAACTTTAACCAATTACTTTTGAATACGTTTCAAACTATGGGCAATACATATGTAACTAGTTTAAATACTGAACAATAAAAATATAGAAATACTCTTGACGATCTTTTTACAACAATCACGACCCTGTCCATTTGATAGATATACAAACGGATTCATTGGCAATATTTCGACAAAAAATAATCATATCAAAAACTGTAAAAGTATTATTATATATTATATTATATAAGAAAATATATAAACATCAGTAGCAAGTAATACTTTTACTTGATACTGATGTTTATATATTTTCTTTAGTTTAGGTGTCTACATATAAATGCCGTAAACATTTGTTATCTAATGTAATACTAGATAACAAATATATTTAGGAATAAAATAATTTCATAGTGGCACTCAACTACGCTGTCATGACGCTATAATAGAATTATATATAATATAAAAGTGATAGAGCGTTAAGTCCTAGCGCGTTTCAGATTAAGGGGAAAAGGGAATTTAGTCTCTGGATCCTTGAACTTAACGAAATGCAGTAATTTCGTACGTTGAGTGTAGGTATCCAGAGGCCCAACTTCTTTCCCATTCCTTTATTCCTTTTATTGACTTTCTTTTCGCATTCGCAGATGTCAATGGACGACGATAGTTGCTTACCATCAGGTAAATCGCTTGCTGATTTGCCTATCACTCACATAAAATAATAAAAAGACTAGAAAGTCTATAACCATCATCAGTGTATAAAAAAAACTCATAATTCTACGCAGGGTGAAAAACAATCATATTTCTGTCAACTAGTACGTGTTCTACTAACAGCGACATCCGCCCCTTTTCACTTAGTACGTCTACACCAACACACGAATGGCCTGATAAAAAACCACTTGGATAAGCAAACGACGGCTTAAAACAAAGAAGGCCAAGGTAAACCATTAACAAGGGATACATTCAAAAACCATGTACTAAAGAATCTTAGTGTAAGCTAATTAGCCATAAGTGCTACTCGACAACTATTACCCTCGTTTTTCGAAATACTACTTTTGTAAAATACCACACTAATATTCTTCAATTACGATATTGAAGGGGAATAATATTATTGAATTATCATTTGTTGTTGTACCTATACAATAATTTTCCTATTAACTCTAAGGTTGACCGTAGAAAATTTCTTTCGGCATTAAGTCCGCCTTTGTGGTAAAAATTTTATTTGTACTATAAGAATATATAAATATTTTCATCACTACTCAGAATCTCCTTAAAATAACACCATTATCAATATTCACTTAAATGAGTTAACGGTTCGTAAGCTCAATTTGAGTGAATATTGATAATAGTGTTATTTTAAGAAGATTCTGAGCAGTGATGAAAATATTAATATATACCTTGTGTGATTCCCAGTATAGAATAGCGCTATCCCATTTCCTCCCTATGGTGTCGTAAGAGGCGACTATGGATGAGCAAGTACCAGTAGATGGGTAGCAACGTCTACCCCAACACCTTAAACATAAACACACACGTTTGTATTTAAGGTGTTGGGGGACGTAAATAAAAAAATATATGTAATACCATGGAAACCAACGATAGACAATAGTAGAGTCCAAGTATAAAGAAGTTATATTAAATGCGTAGAATCAACGTGGACAGCAACCTTAAGTGGCCTACGTCAAATACAACGAAGATTTCTATTAAGACATCTTTAGGAAGATTCGACTATTATTGACAATCTGTGTTGCATTTTAGTGTTAAGAACTTGTATTGAAATTTAATGCCAACCTTGTTTTAGACGCCTGCTTGAAAATAAAAGCAAGAAATTTATTCCCTTAAAAAATATTTACTAAGGAAACATCACAAAAAGTAGTATATAGTAAAATGATGGGATATGGTTATGTTCGCGCTGATCATTAAAATATTATGTTTTTAGTATCAGTCTGAACATATTTTTTTTCTTTTACATAATACACATAGTCTCTTCCAATAATATAATCGCAATAATCACCAGTAATTAATATTTTATTGGCATAGTAAATGTTTCGATTATGATGTTATGTCTAACTATTCCTTAAACTTAATAAAATTGTTTATATAATACAAAAAGTTGTATATTTTTATTCAGTAACAATGTGAATTTGATACTATTATTAATACTAACCTAACGTCTACAGATAATGTTTCAATAAACAGCCTTGCACATGCTGGCGCTTAATAATGTGGATTGTTGTAATGATTATTTTATGGCATGCGTGAACATAAATTCGTTTCATTTGATTTTTTATAAAAAAAAATATTGTTCCGCGTTCATTTCCAGAAAAACACCATAACGTTTGTTTTTGTAGGTAATCTATAAATTTGACGATAAAATTATTGTGTGTAAGTGATGAATTAAACCATCAGTGTATTGCCTTTTTATTCTGACGAATGTTGCAAGCAGGTAAATTGATTTTAGTCAGACACGGGTACACATAAAGGTAAGCTTTAATGATGATAATGTTATACAATGATTTGTCACTTTCTTAAAACTTCGCGAAAGTTGATAAATCTTTAAAATAAAGGGTGATAATAAAGTTGAGGCCAACAACTTTAAAATACTTGTTTTTCCTAAAATACTTCTGCACAATACATTTCATTTGCTGAAAGAATTACACATTGTACACATTATAAATCGATCAGGTAAAAATCAAGCCAGTAAACAAAAGTAAAACGAAATGTTTTTCGTAATGTTTGTGTATCAATTGCTGCGTTGTAACTATAAAATAAGGAATGATACGATACTTGAGGAGTTCCTTTCGCCGTTTCTTTCGCTTTCAGAGGGACTTGACAATTAAATGATGGTGGAAGCTTCATTGTCCATAGAATTTGAATGTTCAATAGGAATAATTAATGTTGAACACACTAAAAAAGTAATGAAAAGCAAAGTAAGCTTCTAAGAGTTTAAATCAACTAGCAGCAACCAGTTAAAAATAAAAACAATCTATGGTAGTTTAAATGAACTAGTTACAAAATATGAAAAACATAAATCATTAAATCAACCTAAAGCAGTTGCATACTATGTTTTATGTAGTCCAATAATTGACACGAATATAAAAGATGTTCAGGTCAATTCGTCATTCACGAATGGAGATGCCAGTCACGAACTCTCAAAGGCAAATTTGATGTCGAACAAAAACTATGCGATGATCCGATAGCAATGTTTGTCTGGCATTTCTGGCACCCATCTATTGAGACTTCGCTTTCATTTTGCCAGCGTCAATTTCAATTAAACTCTATTTATTTTATTTTATGAAATTAATATTCGAAAGCTCTACTGAGTCTAGTTTTTATTCAATATGAGTGGGTAGAGTATAGATTTCAGCAATCATATTGCATAAGCATAAAGCTTTTTAATATATTCGTCTAAGATACCTCACTGTGCGAGACAATATTCTCTTTATCTAGTGATTCATACTTAGGTATGTATGTATGTATGTATACATTTTTTAAACCTACACATAAAAGAATTATAAAACTATATAAGTGTTGTTTTTCATGTTTAGAGTAAGAAACCCTGAATTTATATGGATTATGTTACAATATTTGAGTACAAAGAAATCAATTTATTCTAACAAAGGACAAATTAATTTTATCTTAAAAGAAGTACCATACATATTATTCTACAAGTAACATATATATGTATTACACGCAAACTTCAAAAAATAGTAATTTTTCGAAGATTTTTATTTTTAATTGCGAAAAATTTTTAAGGAACAAATAGCCCAAATTTCAATTTAGTATCAGATATAAGTGTGTAGGCACAGTAGTAACACACGGCTATGGTGATTATGCTTCCCATGAGTCTGCAAAACCAAACGCAGCCCAAGTCAAAACATACGGGCCGTTGATTTAGCTCCACATTCTTAACCTTTTTTTCGTTATTCGCAGTATGCACATATCTGTAAATTTCGAAAAACTGTAATGAAGAGTCATTTATAGACAGAATTACACATTTCCATATTACATACATACGTACGATCATCCCGATTTCCTGTAGGGGATGGCAGAGACCACAGACCTTGATCTGCTACGATCCATTTCTTGACCAAATTATTGATGTTATCAAAAACGGCCAGGTTAAGTATCCTTAACCGACGAGCTCGTATGTGGAAAGTGATGAGTGTGGATAAAGCATAAGAAGTGTGTTGGAATCCATGTTCCAACTCGAAGGCATAAAAACATTTCTGACCGCCATCCTCCCTTGCGGCTCGTGGGATTCACAATGATGAATTTGAATAAACCTAATTGGTTAAGAATGACGAGGGTGAGAAGCGATTAACGGAGCCGTTTCGCGACGAGAGGTTTTGAATGTGAGAGGTAAGATGGATGAGTGTGGAGGAAGCAAGGAAGGTGTGCCGGGATCGTAGCGGATGGAGATCTGTGGTATCTGCCTACCCCTGCGGGAGATAGGCGTGACGATATGAATATATATATATATATATATATATATATATATATATATATATATATATATATATATATATATATATATATATATATATATATATATGTATGTATATTATTATAATACTTTTTTTGCTCTCTTTAATAATGATAGATAAATGGGCTTTGGATTGGGAACTTAGGAGGGCTGGGGAAACTATATTTTCATAGAATATCGGCGTTAAATGATAGCATAATCGATATTACCATGTTTTATACAGTAGAGAAATGATCCCGAGGACAAATGCGTTTCCTCATTCTCCCATTATTCACATTCTAATCCTAAGATAGGCAACGAACCTTTAGTGCCCTTAGTATTGCAGATGTCTTACTTGCTAACTTATCTTCAGGTGATTCGCTATGTATTAAATCCATGTTAAAAAGCTATACCTTAATTTCAGTTTTAATTGACTTGCCCAAATATCATTAAAATCGATTACAACATACAAATAACAAATGATTGATCAAATCGAGAATAATATCGTATATGGCTTAATCTGGTATACCTATATGGCTTTATTGCGTCTTTTTTTCATGTGATTTACTTACATGGAAACATTTCTTCCTGGATTATGTTTTTTCATAAGTTTAACTTTGAAGCAACCAAGTGCCGTCCGCCATGTACCTAAGTTGAAAAACGAAAAAAGTTAGTTACCTCCAGCGGTGTTTCCCATACGATGCGACATTGGAACCTATAAAAAACATGCTTACACATTTCTCAAAGACTAGCAATGCTTCTGTAATGTCTATGATGATGCAGGTGTCCAAGGGCGGTGTTGATTGCTATCAGGTGATACGCTTGCTCGTTTGCCTTCCTGTACCATAAAAAAGGAAAAAGTTAAGTACACATTGTACTAGAATTTTAAAAACATCAAAAATACTTAGAAATTCCAAAAACAAATGTCATATAATATATTATACTATTACGTATATATGACAGAGTATATAATTATACTACAAAATATAGTTCTGTAAATTCACACAGGAAAAATTCAACCTTGGTAGGCTATAAAAAATTCAAGACCAAAAATTCTAGGTAGGCTAATACCAAATCGTATAAGTAGACCAAAGTAGTAACTTAGATCAAAACTTAAGTATGTGAAATTAATTCAGAACTTGTATAAATTACATAACCATAAAGCAGCTCCTACGGCTACTGAAAGACTAATGTGAGACGAAGTACACCCATAATCATTATTTCCATAGTATATCACATATTCACAGCTATTATAAATCATGTGAATATTATATTAAAATATATAGTGAAAGTTACTTACTTCTGTCTCATATCATATCTCACGTTGTAAGTAACGTAATTAGTGCTAGCCAAATGCAAAAATAAAACGAAAAATGCCGCTAATACGATTGCGAATACAAAAATCTCTATATACCACAATGAATTCGTAAATATTCCATGCATTTTGCACGCAAACTCTAATTTATTCTTCAATTCAAAAATAAACACATTTATAGGCTTTCTTTTTAATTTTGACATTAATGTGTCCCGTTATTATTTATGATATCGGAAAATATTTAAAACTCTTTTGTTGTTATATGAACGTATATTCCATGATTTTCTTTATAATTTTTACAAAACATTGTATGTGGAATTGTAAATTTCATACCAAATTGATATTCATTTAACTTAACGTAAGACACAGACAAGCAAGCTAACATAAAATCTCCTCCATTTACATTAATTACATACGCCCTTTTGACACAAGAATTTTAACAATAATGATATACGCCGTTATAATATTTTGAAAATAGTGATATCGTTAAGCCCTCTACCTCTACCAGAGAGCCTTTTCTCTGTATATCATAGGTATGATATATAGTGATCATATCATAGACATGCATTACGATATTGGTTAGACTTTATATGCCTATGAAGTTATTCTCTGAAATTAATTTTCCTGATATGCCTACTTTCTTTTATTTCACCGCGGATAAATTATTTATTTTTTAGTTCCTATCTAATATACCTTACAAAAAAAATAATTAATAAGGAGTTCGAGTTAAGCAATTTTATCACATCATAAAGCAGATAGTTTTTAAAATAAAATATTAGTTTTTACTCCTAAATCAACAAAAAAATGAATCTTTTTGATTTTTTATTATTGTTTTTGTTATTAATTATTAATTTATTTTATTATTCTTTTTTTGTCTTTTTTTGTTTTGTGGCAGCAATAGGTCTGTTTTTTTTCTACACTGCCTAATTTCCTATCCAATTTAATATTTGTTTATTGTATGTGTAATAATAGTTCGGTACTGAATATATTTTTTGAAATTGCATAATATATTTATAATATAAATAAATTGTACAGTTGTATCCTCGCGCTACCAGATTGAGACAATTAGGCTACGCTGAAAATCAGCGCCATGGGTTGCCGTGGCTTTTTGCTAAGTGTGGACCTTATACACAATCCATACTGCAGTATTAGCTCACTGGCGGGGCCCTCTGCCCACAGAGTCAATGGTCGCGAGTTCGATCCTCGCATCGGAATAAATATATGTATGAATTACAAATATTTATTCCGAGTCTGGTAACCCCGCCAATCCGCATTAGACAAGGGTGGTGGGTTAGTGTCCGTTCCTCCAGAAATGGAGAGGCCCGTGCTCAGCAGTGGGCCAACATATATGGGCTGTTAAAAAAAAAGAAATAATGCAGTATAGGTATATAACACAATATACTGTAGTGTAATGATTTGTATTTTTGTTTTCTTTTTCTATTAGTTTTGTTTGTAATAATTTAAGTTTTGTTTGTAATATTTGTTTGTTAATTATAATTTTTATTTATTTTATTTTTCTTTACTTTATATGTTTACTGTGTCCTAAAGTATTCCTTGTTTCTTTCTAAAGATTATGTACTAAAGTATTCCTTGTTTCTTTCTAAAGAAATTTAACCAGATAAAGTAATCTCTACAAATAAGTTAAATCCATAAATACAGTTTTGGAAGTACAGGAAATCAAACAATATCAACGTAATTCGTTTCTCTTAGTATTAAAACTTACGCAAGAAAACATCTGGCCTTATCACGATAACTTTCTGTTTAAGTGATACATTTTAATAAGCTAATAGCATTTTAAAACAACTAGCTACATTTAAAATAATTTCGAGCATTATTGAAATGAAATTTAAATAACTTAAGTGAGAGTTTGTAAATAATAATTACGTGCTGCGCTCTTACACCGGATGGATGTACGAAGTCTCTGTGAAGCAATTTAAAAAGAATACAAAATGAGAATATGGCCTGTCCAGTTTCATTTTATTTCTATTACATTTTTTTGCACAGGATGTCCGTAAGCAGAGAAAACACTCATATAACTTCATCAGCCAGTGAAAGCTAATGTGCAATACTTTTTATTATTCGTATGCAATTAATGTGAGACCTAGTTGCGATTCTTTTGTTAGCGATTTAAACATAACTTGATTAATTACAAAGATGTAATGCTTCAATTAAAAATGCTGTCAAGTCAACTGTCAAAGAAATGAAGATATTCGTTAAGATAAGCTATTTAATAAAATCATTTAATCTACACGTAATGAATATAATATTCATATCTGATATTATCTACGTATCTGATCATTTTTAAAATCCGAACGCAATTAATTCTTTTACAACCATAAGTTTTACTTACTACATATATGTATACATATGTAAGTACATACATACAAACAGAAACTATATAAAAGATACAAAAATTTGAAAAACCAATTGCACTGAGTTGTACATAAAGAGAATAAATAGATATAAAATTTAAAATCATATATAACTAAAATTTTAAAATAAATAAAATAATAACGAAATGTATTGCAAATATGCAATATCATTTTTTTTATAAAACGATTAAAACCTCATTTTGAAATCTCAAAATCCTGGTCAAGCTAGCCATTACAACTTTTTAAAAATAAATTGACAAGATGTCCGTCAATATGTGAAAAGAACTGTTAATTGAACATAGCTGCGCGCGGGAAAGTGACAGGATGATCTCTAGAAAAGACTTTACATTGCTGGAATATTTTCGAATTTTGAGAATGCTAGTACTTTCGATGGTTTTACCTATACAAAGGGGTGACGGTGCGTCGAAGGGGAGTTTAAAGTTTAATACGGAAGAAGATCGGAAGAAAATAGTAGAAGGGAAGAAGTAGAAGTAAAGTGAAGTGAAATTAGTGCCCGATTATATTTTCCGATCTCCGAACCCCACTTCGTAAAAGTATTAATATTCCTATCTTCCTTAACTTTTTATCATTCATACTGTTAAAGGGATTTCGATTCGATTCCGTTAAATTGATTATATAGAACAGAACTCTGATACCCGCATATCAGATTCTGTTTCATAAATAATTTTACTTCCCCGGTCTTAGGAGTTACAAAACAATTTCATTAGCTGCCTATAAAAATCTACTGCTGAACAAAGACCTCCTCTAAGGAGGAAATATTTGATCCACTCCCCACGTGGGGCATAGGATTGATTTCTAATCTTGGACATGTAATAAGACTTACTTTTAACCTAATTCAACTGTTATCATTCACATGATGATCTTATCAATTTCAAACCTCGATTATCTTGAAAATTAAAAAAAATATAAATCTGTGAAATCGAAGTGAACTATCTACCTGTGTAATGTCAATCTATCTGAGAACAACAAAAACATTTATTGATATTTTTTTGTTCTCAAGTAGGCGCTGCTGCTCTCTACACACAGATATTTTTGCTCTCATTGACATGCACGGGAAGAATGATCAATGAATTTCTAGATTGGTTTGAAAGTTTTTAAATAGTCTGTAACTTGATGCAAATTGTAAGTAGAAGGCTAGTTGTCTGTCTCAAACATTAAATAACTAAAATTCGAGTTGTTAAGGTTACTCAAAGTGTAAATATTTGTTGTACGGTACTTTGACACAAAAGAACTGAGTTTGATGTAATATGTAGCAATTGTAAAATAAACTTGAACTTTTAAATACTGAAAATCTTTGGTTAAATATTTTATGAATGTTCATAAAAAAAGACATAATTGCTAATTTTAACACAAAATTTTCTAATTTGCTAATTTTAGCACAACTTAAGATCCAGCTGTATTAAGAGACCTAAAGGAAAAGCTGCTATTAAGTTAAATAATCGTAATAGCAAGAATGGAATGACAGCGGGTAGATAAATATTTTTTCGTAATTGCGATAGACTTCATCATAAAGAATTCACTACTATAAAAGACATATAACATATATGGTATAACTTGCTCACTTGAAGATTAGATTTAAAAATGACATCACTTCTTAAGTTATTTGCACTACGTCAGTTTTATTTTCAATCTCATTCTACTTATCTATGGCGGTTATACTTGTTTTGTTTAATATCTAAAACACAAATTTAAAATCTTTGTTGTTTATTTTATGGTTTATATAAAAATTGAACAGGACCTTAATTAAGTAATATATAAGAGCCTACACTTAGGGGTTTTTACTGGAATTTAAAAAAGTCTTGAGAATTTATTTTGGTAAGGGCTGGCAACACTAGTAAAGTCAAACCAAGTTGCAGATGTGTCAATAAATTACCCTGTCATTTCATTATATTCCAACATAAAATTGTAATCAATTTAGTCATTGAAGATTATTTTCAAAATGTTCCACATGTTTACCACAACGCCATCCTATATACAACGTCCCTTTTTCATTCCAAAATTCAGTCAAGAAACTTGTATATTCCGTTGTTACTAGTATTTTTAAGTAATTTGTGAGTGAGATTAGTTAATTATGAATTAATTTGTTTTACGTTATGTATGACTATTACGAATTAGAAGATCGTAAAATGAGAGGCACATTTCGTGACTGGCGTAAGGCTCTTCGCACTCCTGCCACGTATAGAGTTGGAAATGCAGTAAGGGTCCAACCACAATTCGTCTATCTCATCACACTAGTCGGTGTATTTTTATTAATTTTATTTTATTATAATTGGTGGACTAGTAGTCAGAACTATGTGACACACAAATGGTCGACTTTATCAAGATCATATAATGCTACATATCCTTTAACACCGCCAATAAAATCGGGTGATATAATAACATATAAGATAGGAATAGTTGCTGATTTAGATACTAATTCTAAAAGTAATTTAAAAGCACATACATTCAATAGTCACTTGAAAAAAGGGTTTTTGATTTATAACCCTGTTAAGCAATATGTAAGTGTTTCTTGGGAGACAAATTCAGTTGTACTGTCTTCAACATATTCCCACAAAGGAAGAGGAATGGAACTCTCCGAACTTATTGTGTATGATGGAAGACTTCTTACTTTTGATGATCGATCAGGCATGGTGAGTGAAAATATGTTTATAGAAATTTCAAACTTGCAATAACTTATAAGTTAAGTTATCATTATAACCTTCATAGCTAATAAAGGACTTGGGAAGCCACAGTTTGATTATTGGTGTTTAGATTGTTAATAATTTCTAACTATAAAATGAAAGAATGCAAACACAAGATAAATTAATAATAAGTGTGGAGATAGCAACACTACAATTTTTGTATTGAAAAGTATTTTTTAAGTCAGTGATAAAACTACCTGAAAGAAATTTATATATAAAATATGTTATAGTGACTAATACTTCATTGTCTCTCAATTAGGATTAAAAAAATTCTGCTTCTAATTTCCATATTTTAGCTAACTGTTGTTTTTAAATAATTGTATTTACCTCTAATTTCTACTTTTTCAGGTATTTGAGATTACAAACAATAGAGTTGTGCCATGGGTGATCTTATCTGATGGTAATGGTCATATGGAAAAGGGCTTCAAGTCAGAATGGGCAACAATAAAAGATGAGATTCTTTACATTGGATCAATGGGAAAGGAATGGACTACTGCCAGTGGAGAATTTCAGAGTTACGACCCAATGTGGGTCAAAGCTGTCAATATAAATGGAGAGGTGATTATAAAATCTATTTACTGATGGTAGATGGTGTAATGGACTGGTTTCCGCAACTCTACATCATCATGCCCCTATTTTGCGTGTTGTCAGAATGTATAGCTCCTAACTTCTCTCCTCCTTTAATTAACTATATATTTTTAACACAAGAAAAGTTACCAAGTTAATGTCGAGTTGTTTCAAGTGGACAAGAAGTCTAGTTAATAAATAGCATTGCCACTCTTCTTTTGTAACTAAATTAGTTAAATTGTTTGCTAAATATCAATAGTTCTATGTCCTATGATCCCACAATGTAAATTATGGGTAATTAATCTAACTATTGATATGCTGGTACCTCACTAGTTATTACTAATATTTGAATATTTCCATAAAAATTTCTTCTTATATTTAGTAATTTAACCATAAAAGTTCCCATTAATCATCTTAATATAAAACCATTAATAATAAAAAGCCATTGTCTATTTCACTTTTGTCTTAAACTAGCTCTGTAATAAGGGTTATATCCATAATTATATAAACCTCTTTAGGGTGCATTAAAGTTGAATAATTACTAAGAGTAATTGTTTAGTATATATTATTCTTACTAATTATTGTAAAGTGGTGCATTAAACGTAAAATAAAATGTCATACACTGAAACCACAATATTAAGTTACCCCATTATGGGTGGGTATTACAGACAACCCAGATTCAAAATAAAACCTGTAGGTTCTATTCAATGTAAATACAACCCACAACCCTTGGCTCAGAAGGCATATATTTTGTCAGTGCAATATTTAGGATATATTTGAATAGTGGCAGAACCATGGTAGTCGGAACTAGACTGGCTTGACTGGGGTGGTACCAACCAGAATAATGCTTAAGTTGTAGCATTCTATATTCTGTATTATTTTATCATTCTACTGCATTTTTTATGGTGAGTAAAGGGATCCAAAGGCCCGATTCCTTTCTTTTATCCTTTCCCCTACTCATTACATTCTTCTCCAATTATTCACATCCATACTCTAAGGTAGGCAAATCATTTGCATTGCCTTAAATACTATGAATGTTCGTGAGTAACCATGATTGCTTGCTTTCAGGTGAACTGTTTGCCTATTTCTCATTAAAAAAAAACAGTTAAAACTAATATATTGTGTTGTATTTAAAGGTGCAACATCTAAGCTGGGTGAATCAATACAAAGCAGTAAGAAGTTCAATTGGCATACATTGGCCTGGCTATATGATACATGAGTCTGGAGTTTGGTCTACAGTCACACAGAAATGGCACTTTTTACCACGAAGATGCAGTTATGAATCATACAATGAAACAAAAGATGAATTGAAGGGCTGCAATTATTTAATTACTGTAGATAGTAATTTCAAAACTATTCAAGCTGTGGAGGTAGGAAAAAGATGTAACATTTCTATCGAAAATTGTAATGTAAGTGTGAAAGATAAAATGTGAAAGATATAGATATCTATTCCTTGGTTTGGATCACTAGGAATATATCCTACTAAATATTAAATTATAATGTACAGCTGTTTATGAACATAACCCAAATTGTTCATTTTCATGATTTTATGGTTTCAAAAATTTATTCATTATTTAAGAAAAAATCAACACATGTTTGCATATAATCATATTTACAATATAGATTTTTTTAAAGGTAAATAAGTTCCAACTATCTGGAATTAATGCACTACACTGATGTGAATGTTGCTCATTATATTGAAATATACTTGCAACACTGCTGGCAAATCTTTGTTAAAAGTGAAAATTTTATCTGTAAATTGAATGCCCCAGTTTGGTCCTGGAAGTACCACTCTTCTAAAAGCTGACTTTTTAGTAGTAGCAAAAGGGCAATAGCAAATGCCCCTCATTCAGGGTTAGTGCTGAGACCAGTCCTTTATAAAAGTGAACCTTTTCTTCTGTTATTGCTTACATTTTATCCTAAGCTACACATTCAGTGCCACCGGCACTGGAATAAAAGTAACTTGAACACGCAGACGAGTCGGTGGCACTGAATGTGTTAAGCAACACAATCTGCTTAAGTTACTGGATGTCCACAGGTAACAATCGTCATATCCTTTGATGCAATTTGTAATTATTCTATATAGGAGAGTTGTTCTTGTCAACATAAATAAATATAGGCGATATATTTTGTGTAATTGATGCTCCTACTATTTTTTAGAATTAGTTTATGTTGCCATGATAATATTTACAGGGTTTTTACTCCTCCATCCTTTTCCAGATCACAAAACATCAACCGAAGCATGGCTTCTCTTCGTTCAAGTTTATACCTGACTCCAACGATGAAGCTATAGTCGCTTTAAAAACTACAGAGTTTGAAGGTCACACAACTACTTATATAACTGCATTCAAAACAGACGGAACAGTATTGTTACAAGACACATTAGTTGAAAACTTGAAATATGAAGGCTTAGAATTTCTATGAGAATTTATTTACTATAAAAGATACTACCACTCTGTAGAACCAGTTAACCTTCCGCCAATGTCTTTTCCAAAGACCAGTAACAAAATCTAATTGAATAGCTTAATTATTTGGCATTGTGGTGGGCTGTCTCATTGCTCAGCATCTTTTATCGCATTTACCATGGGAAGTGATCTAAGGAATTATTTGAAATATTTTCATACAGCATAACTCACTAAAAATTTCATCCCTACGGTCTGCATGAGTGGCGATTTAATATGATGCGTTTTTTTCCGAGATTTCTATCCAGGCACCACTGCTTTGTAATACTAGCTACATTCAGTGATATTTCCGAAGCTATATTACATTGGCACCACCAAAAACGAAGCTGGACATTTCTCAAAAACTAGCAATGTCTCAACAACTCATGTTGCGTTATAGATTTCTAAAGGCGACGTTGATTATTTTCCATCAGATGATTCGTTTGCTCGTTTGCCTTCCTATTCCACAAAAAAAGATTACATAATTTTGTAAATATGTAAAATAAAAAGGTTAAGTTTAGAAAAGTGTTTTCATTTAAATATATCTTCCTTTATTACACAAAACAAACAATTAACAAATATTTAATTATGATTTCTATAATATACCATAACAAAAGCCATCATTTTTCAATTCGACTATCAATTGGCTAAACACAAAGAGAAATATAACAAGATATTTAATGTAATGTAAAAACAAAGTCATTTAAAGGCTAATATTCCTTACATAAGTAAACAAAGCTTATATAGTTATGGCCTCTTAAATAAGATTCAAGACCAACAAACAATAAAAACGATCACAGATAACCTATATCAGCGTTTAGCTATTACTAAGGAACTTGAACCATACAGCACATTGCTTCAAAAGCAACAAATTTCAAACGTGTGCCTCATTTTCAATGAGAGTAGTTGTGACGTCATTTTAAGCCAATAGATCGAGTTATTTCTTCAAACACTGTCCACGCCATTGCTGCCATTAGAGTTCTGCGCAACATTCTAGGTACAGCCCCTTTGAAGTAACCCTGTAGTCCATAGGTCTGCAAAAACAATTAAACTTGTAAATAAGTTATAGTTGTATTTGTATCGTATATGTATATTTTTAATGTATGGTTGCATATTAGTGAAATCATGAGTAAAATGCTTACCTGGTGAATATACACTGCCGCACTAATAGCATTAGGAAACTTGTCAGGGTAAAGCTGCATTTTGGTTTTTAGTACGTCTGCCGGATTCGTTGCTAAAGATGCCGCTATCCCAGCGACTATCCCGCATGAGAAATGAATCACACTCGCTGTGCTGGGTGACTGCAGCCACTCTGAAAATATAAAAATAAATGACATTAGCATACAGTTAGCTGTCTTTTATTTTAGTAATTATAACAATTAAGTAATTATAATATTATGCCATTTTTTAATATTTTTAATTAAAGTAGATAAAGTTTAAAACAGTTATGGCATAGTCTTTTGAAGTAAAAAATAATGATGCAAAAAGTAACTTAATTCACGAAAATAAAAAAACAATAATAATAAGAGTTCGTAAAAATAAGAATGCACAATTGGGGCTAAAATTTCTAGTTTGTCGTTTGTCTTTAACTACACCATCTCAATCTATAGCGCTTACATGACTAGCAGAATATAATCTACTAAAAAACTAAATACACTATTAATCGATTAATTAGGACAATTCTGTCCTAATTAATTGATTAATAGTGTATTTAGTGTATTGTATCTTTAATAATTCACTACTGGACATCTTTCTTTATGGGGGTTGTCCTTAAGTGGGTTGGCGGCTGAAGAATACCTCACTCGCCACCGGTTGTAGGTTGGTTATATCTTCATCTATCGCTCACTAGTCTTGTCCGATAATGATGAAAATAATCGAAAATAAAAAGTATGGTTGAAAAATAAAGCTGTATACGTTGCTATGCTTCCTGTATCCCTATCATCAACAAAATGCGTGAGTCAGAATGAGTTAATAATGATTTTTACTACGCTATTTAATAATAACATAGTACATTTTCTATTTAATAATATAGTAAATGTAAAGTTGAAGTTGAGCAATAGATGGCGTTGGTATAAATTGTTAATTAATGATAAGATATCTATCGGTTATATTTTATGCTGACTTTACATACCAGAGATGTTAAAAGTGATTCTTTTATATATACATTTGTCGATAACAATTCACAAAAAGCGTCAAATATTGTTCATAATTCAGTGTAAATAACCAATTCGCAGAGTTTATACTAATTAAGATACCAAAAGTTAGTAACAAGGGTCACAAGTATTACATAAGTTGTGATAACACATGTACGTGTATCGATTAAGTTTACAGATCATACACAAAGGGCTTTTCCGGTTCCAAATATACAGATAACATAATTGAAACCGGAGACATGTGATAATTCCATTGAGGTCGGGGAACGAGAAGTAAATTATAATAACGTGTCATTTTGAAGTGAAAATTTCTCAAGCTCCCTTGTGATTCGAAAACTAATAAAACAAAAAGAGACAGACACATACATCTATAGGTTTTATCGTGGGAGAAAATGAGATAGAATATTGACGGTTTAACTTCTACCGCGTGTGTACCGCTCACACTTTTTTTTATTCAATTCACTCAAATATTCTTTTCAAATCAATTATGTACATATGAAATGTATTTGTATTATTCTAAATGATCAAAACATAAATAAAATCCAAGCGCTTGGATCTTAGGCAGAGTTACCTATGCTTATTTAATTTAATTCTAATTATTTGTATGAGTGTATTGTGTCCATATCGACGCAAAAAAGCGAAAATGCTGTAAATAACACAGAAATTTAAAAAAAAAACTATTAACTTTTTTATAAATTTTAATAAACCTAATTTGTTAAAAAATGACGGCGACGTGGTTCACCACCCGGCATGTTCTGATCCCCAAGAGGGCGAGAAACGACTAACGGAGAGCCGTTTCTGTGAGAGGAAAGATGAACGAAAAGATGGGTGTGGAGGAAGCAAGGAAGGTGTGCCGGGATCGTGGCGGATAGAGATCTGTGGTCTCTGCCTACCCCTACGGGAAACAGGCGTGACGATATGTATATATGTATTTTCGTAGTTCGTAGGGGTGTCAGGTAGGTCAGAAATCTATTATATTCTTTTACAAAAAAAGTTGAACTGACTGTGTGACGCACAGGAAGTGGCAAAGAATTCACTTTCTGTGTCGAGGGTTGTAGACTCGATTTCCATATCACGGTAAATATTTGTATCAGATGTTTATTCTGAGTCCTTGTCATTTTTGTGTTTAATATAATAATAGTAGAATTGTCAGTTCCCTTATATTATTAGTGTAATGTACACAAAGGGAATTCAACTGTAGGGTTATGTAAAATAGTTTGTCGCGTGTACAGTGTAAGGCGTTTTTCAATTTTTTTTTTAATATGTTTTCTCAATATGGTCAATGGTAGTATATTTATCGTAATCTTTTTAAACTATCATCGCATTTAACGATATGCTCTTACACCATTAAAACGACTGCATTAAGTTTTTTGGTAATTATTGTTGGCATGTTTCGAAATTTCTTAATAAGTACAACGTTTTCACAATAGGTGGCGCAAGAGATTTTAGTTTAAGGATAGCTCAAGAGTTTCTACGTATGAAAACATAAAATCTCTTTCGTATAAGTAACAAATAAAAGATAAAGAAATAAAAACTAGCATTAAATCATTTAAACTAATATATTCACCGCACCTTGTATGCATCGATAAAAATAGTTTTATCTCACAAATTTACTTAAGTCGTCATTATTAATAAATATTCAGCCATTATTAATAAATGTCCACTCATTATTAAACAAGACTGAGCAGTATAATAAATTTTATTACTGTCACGATTCAAATATATTTACAAGGAATAACTAATGACATGTTCACGATGAAAATACAGAGGATAAAAGTGAGTATAAGTCACAATTATATTAGAATAGAATAGAAAAAACCGCCATGTCTATCCACCAAATATTTTTTTAACAGTTCATATGTCGCACTGTTGAAAACCTCTTCAAGGATTTCGGAGTTTGGGAACTTTCATGATAAAGATATAAGCTTTATTCGATATATCACAATGAAGTAGAGACAAATAAAAAAATATGGGTTTTTCTACGAAACCTAAGTCTCAGGTGTGTAGCCAGCTTTTTGTGAACACATACGCCCATCAAGAGATGCCCTTGAATCGTATTCATGTGGAAACACAGCAGATGGCAAACCGTTCATTTCCACAATTCGTGACAGAAAACTGCGTCTAAATCGTCCGTTGGTGCACGACCAGCGATCAAGGTGATGGGGATAGAACCTATTTATAGTACGCGAAGTTAGTGTGGCAAAGAAATATCTTTGGCGATGTATGTGTAAAACATTACTAGAATTAAACGCTTACCGCTAGGAACTGCCTGCTTAGTTTGTGTGTAGAACATCAAATAGAGGCCGGAGAAGGGCGCGTCCCTTGCTAAAGTCGGCCCTAGCCCGCAAACAAGCCCTCTCGCTCCCTCCGCTTTGTATATAGCCTTCAAAGCACCACTCAAGCTGTTGTATTTATAAACTCCAGATTCGTATCTGTAAAATAATATTCTGCTATTATTATTATTTTCATCGGATAGATAGGCAAACGAGCGACCAGATCACGTGATATGGTAAGTAACAAGTACCACCCATGGACTTCCACAATACTAAAAACACTTCGGTGTAAAGATTTGAAAATTGGTAACGAGGTAACCAAACTCGAAATAAATATCTGTAGCCCATAGATATTTCGATACGGGGACCGAACCCGTGACCAATGACTCCGTGGTCGAGGGTCCCCGCCACTTTCATCCAACTAGTTGTTGTATAAAGAAATATAAAGAGATAAAAAATTGAACTTAAAACTGACCTTGTCTTAATCACAGTGATCGGTATCAAAGCAACTCCACTCATGGTCCTCGCTATGACGCCCAACGCGACCGCTTCCATTGCGCTGAGGTCCTTCTTCCCCAGTTTGTTCTTGAGCCACTGAAGCGAAGAGAAATATAGACCGACGCCGGGCACGCAGCGCGCGATCGACGGTACCATCCCACGCCATAGTCCCACTATATGTTCTTGGCGGACGATGTTGGTGAAGATTGTTATCATGCCAGGTTGTATTCGCCCACTGTAGGGATTAGAAAATTTCTTCGTGTTAGTTAAAAATTACTACGCCTCCAATATCGGCACTACTCAACTAATCTCACCGGCCGACAACGCTTCTTCAATACCTCGAATGTTGCGGATGTCTATGGGCGGCGTTGATTGCTTTTTATCACGGACACGCTTGCTCGTTTAATCAATATAAATACCTCTACGTCTCGCGAATAAGCAAATCGTGCTCTGTTAACGAAGTAAAAACAATGTAAAATAGCAGCCCATATACACCCGACAGCTAGCGGTTTAAATACATATAAATCAATACGATAATATAATACAAATCGAAATGTATATTTGTAATCTCAAACTATTTATTTTGAATATCATGGAGTATAACAAATAAGAAAAGAGGAAGTCAAAGAAGGAAGTTTATAGACAAACAAAAAGAACGAGCAATAGTAGAGGCGGAAGGAGAATTGAGGGCGCTAGCTTTCGATCGAAAATAAAAATTTCTACATCGGCAAATGCTTAAGTTACGGATGTATTGATGGATCTCTCTTTTGTCCGGGCTAATATCGAAAGCGGCTAAATCAATTAAAATGGACCCATAAAAGATTTAGACTAAGAAATTACGGAAATTAATTAGTGAAAAAGTATTTCAACAAACAGGTAACCCAAACAATTGACCTCCCGATAACAACTAAAAGTCGCTGTTGACAACCAGATTATGAGATAGTTTCACCTAACAACAATGTCTAGATAGTCTTAATTAATTTTAAGATTTAATTTTTTACATTAACAACCGTCAATATGTGGTTGTTACATCATATTTGTGCAAGGTATTATTATATTATATTATTATATCCCGAATCGTACAATGTGAGATGATGACCCCAGATTTGGAACCGTAAACAAAGAGTTAATTAAAAAAATAGAATGACAATATCACAATTATAATGTATTAATAAAACACCAAAGCTGTCAAAACCATCGACAAGTAGACCCCGCAGAACCGAACTAGAAAGCGGTAGCAGAAGCGTATCGAGGAAGACCTTAGGAGTATAAAAATGATCTACTTCATCTAAGGGAACCTAGAAACAGAGTGAAATGGAGAAGGATCATTGAAAAGACCAAGACCCACAATGAGCTGTAGCGCCGAAGAATGAAAAAAGCGTAATATCTCAGTAAAATCATATGTAAAGGAAATATTTATGTCATACTTTAACAACGTAATTAGGCTTAGTAATGGATTTTATTTCCGTTATCTATTCCGAGTCTGGGTGCCCCATCAATTCATGTCCATCAAATATTTTTTATGGAATAGGAAGGCAAACGAGCAGGCGTGTCACCTGATGTAAAGCAATTAACACCGCCCATAGACAACCGCAGTGCCATAAGCTTTGCAGGAGCTTTGTCGGCCTTTGAGAAATGTGTAGGTTTGTTTTTTGAACGTTTCAATGTTTTTAAATAACATTAGTACTGTATGATTTGCTCTTTCTCTGTCTATCGAGTCTTTATCGAGATCTAGTCTAGTATAGATATAGTTATCACTTACTTAACAGTAGCCGCAACAACATGCTGGCTAGAGTTTTGAAGTCTAGTCTTAACCAGGTCCAGTGGCTGGAATAGTATCGTGCTGAAAGTCCCCGAGAAAGATCCCGCAAGGAACGCCTTGAACACAGGGTGATACTGAAATAAGAAAATTTATATTAATATCAATTGCATTATTCTACGTTTAAATTAAAATATACACTTTAACTTTGTCATTTATCGACTCATGTCGTTACAAAATTTGATAATTAAACGATGTTACTTAGCTTATTAGTCATTATTAACTAGTCTTTTAAACAATAAAGAAATTTCAAGGAGTAGGTAAACTTACATTTGCCACAATATCCATTTGTCAAATCCTTGGGATAATGGAAAAGGTGATATTCCGTCAGGTGATATCTTTGGAATAAATTCCAAACTTGAAATATTCGAAATTATAAAGCCAATGGCAAAGGCGAGATTTTATATGAAATAGTTTAGAAGGGCAATCTAGATCGTATCCGAATAGTCCGAATAATAAATAGGGTTGACTCGGTATTTTAAAGAAATTGTCATTTTTTGCAGGAGCTCGTTCATATATTGATACATGTATGCTATTGCCAGTGTGAATTTTAAAGAAACTTAAACTGCTGGTTTACACTTAACGCCTGGAACGTCCAATGTCTTTACGCACACAAAATAAATCAGTAAGGAGAGAGAAAATCACTGTTATCAAAAAACTTAGCCATGAGGAATTAAGAAATATATAACGCGAAAACAGAACGTTAAATAGAACACAAAGCACATGCGCTTAGAAAGGCTCCCGATTGAATACTGACACTTTTGGATCGTATCGAACGATAGTGGTGGGTAATTTATATGACGCCTTATCTCCAGCAGACGGCTACCGCGGGTGACCGAGGGCGAAGTGCATGCTTGACAACCCCTGCTGATAGTGTCTATCTGTACTGTGCTAACTAGGGGGTAACGAGTGCGCGACATAATTGACAGCAGAAGATAAAACACAGTATCTCAATTTAATTGGACAAGGAACGGCTTTATATTATTTTTATTTTATGAAAAAGAGGAAAACGATCAAACGAGTCACCTGATGGTAAGCAATCACCGCCGCCCATGAGTACCTGCAGGGCTAAGAGCAATGCTGACGCGTTGCCTACCTTAGGATGAGAACGTGAATAATGGGAGGGAAAAAAGGAGGTAATGGGAGTGGAGAAGGAAATAAAATAAGGGAAAAGGAATTCAGCGTCCGGATCCCTGCACTGTACGAATCGCGATAACACTGTGAAATGCTACCACTTGACGCCGATATTCTGAGAAGTTGTAGTACTTCTCAGTCAAGTCAGCTTTTGGTAGAATAGCCATCATTTTATCAAGACAATGTGATAAGTTGACTAGTTATATTTCAAGAGATTTGATGTTATCATATTTTACTTGACACTGGCATAATAGTTATAAATAATTGCCATCAAAGAAAAGAAAAGAACATTGACAATGAAATAATCGAAACAAACCTACATATTTATTGAAGGTTGATTGTGACATATGGTATTGTAGATGTCCATAAGAGGTGATCATTCCTTTCCATCAGGCTACATGATTACTTGTTTGCCTTCCTATCCCATAAAAAAGTTTCTTGACATTTTCGCCCCCATTTGTTTGATAACTTATCATGGCTTTATTTTTATTAATTATATAAACACAATCTTTTTATCTATTCATTTTGCCTCTTTAAATGAAAAACATTTTTAGCTAAAAAGCTGCAAGCTCAAGTTTCTCACAATAAAAAGATAATATTTTTGCCTAGTTTTTGGATTTTAATTTCTACTTTATTAAATTTAATTACGTTTTATACATAACATACTGTAAAGTACTAGTTCATAATAAGATGTTTATGTTAAATGCATTGTACCATTGGCTGTAAGCTGTTAAATGCCTTGTTAACGTCATCCATATTAATAATTATCTAATTCACATATTGTTATCATGACTGATGCAAATATTTTGAACATAAATATTGATGTACGCAAGTAATCATGCAAATATTGATTAAGTCTAGAGGTAATAGTAGTGATAAATAACTATAGTTTCAACTAAAATACAATTTACAGTGATTATAACTGATAATTTTAAGGTTCACAAAGCTATTGTTTTCATACTGATATATACATACATTTTCCTTTGTATCTAACAGTAGCAATCATAAAAAGTAAGAAATAAGTAAATAGTAATATCAATTTTCAGAAACCTCCAATTTATTATAGAAAAGGAAGACAAATGAGTATTAGTGAATGAGTAGTAGTTGTGACTAAGAATTCATTTTAGTTTGACTCGTTAATCAGAATCAACACAAAAAGTACACTATGATGTGCATTTGGTCTCAAGGGTGTTTTCTCATCGAAAACATACCAATAGTACATAGTAACATCTTATCCTTAAGTATCTTTATCCTGAATTAGAATATAGAATACAAATTTTCAGATTGAATCTCAAGGGCTTGAAAAATGTAATGGAATAAGTCTACTTATTCCTACAAAAAATCAACAAATTCTTATAAAACAAAAACCTTAAAAAATTTTTTTTTAATACACAATAGTACTTCAAATCCTCTTTAAATGACATACCTGGCAATAAATTTCCATTTTTTAAAAGAACAAATAAGACTTGTTTCTATCTAGACAAGAAAAAACAAATGACTTATTGATACTTACAAACCATCCTTTTTAAATACTAATAAACATTGATGACACATTGAACTGAGTTACAGGAGCTTTATTTTGATAACTGAGGACGCACAACTCCGGAGGCGGCCTATAATGATAAGGTCAGAAAGGACGGCGTTATCACAAGACAAACAAGTCTGCAGGGGGCTATACTTACATTATCGTTTGAGCTGTTCAGGTCAACAGGCGCTGTTGTATCAATTGCCCATCCATTAGAGAATGCCTGTGATGGCTTTAACATCGTTTTTTACTCTAAATATTTTATATTTTCCTACATTTACATTTTTGCGTATTGACGCAAATCACTCGTCAACTAAAGTTGGAGGTCATTTCTATATTAAAACAATATTGTTAAATAAATATTTGCACCAAAATTATAGAACATACATACATTTATGATGTAATGAAAGGTACGCTACTGTATAATGCGAATATATACTAGTACAGTACTTTTCTGTCCTTCTAGAAAGTGAATGTTTTGTTTTGTGATTACGACAGGTTTATTTACTTTGCTTTATTTGACAATTTTGACAATAAAATGATAGGCGAGAATGACGTTTATTATCGCTATGTTGAGAGATAAGAGGAAGAATTAACTGTTTTCATATAATAGGTAAAGGTATTAAAAGCATGCAGCCAGCTAAGTGGAAGTATAATAATAGAAAATACTAATTGTTTTAGTTAATCTAAGTTAAATTAACCCAAAAATAATACTTTTTAAATACACTGTACACTAAATAATATTGTCTTATTTGTATTAAATAACTCAGTAAAAAGGTACATAAAGTGTCTCTATAATTGGATATATTATATAAATATATATTTTTTTTCTCAGACGTGTGTGGTTTAAATAGAAATAAAGTAATAATTCTACGTAAAAAATTTTGGGTATCAATGTACCACTCCTACATATTAGTAACTACGTAATGGGTATTTACCGCCGGTTTGTACGAAATATTTTCTTTTATTTCTATTAATCAAAGTAATCAACCATAGAATCGTTACTAGCGCAGTGGCGGTTTATCGATGCCTTTCATACAGGATTCGGGAGGTAACAAACTCTTTAAAAGCATTTTGATTTGTCTCTCGGGTATTGAATTATTTTTCCGCCAAAAAGTTTTCCGAATTCTGAAAAAAGTGTTTAGGCACAAGGTCTGCTAAGTACGGTAGATGATGAAAAACTTCCAACTAAGCTTCAGTAGCTTGAAACAGAAAACCAATACTGTTTTGATGCTAATGTCGAAAGCTGCTGCTAATTTAGTCGTAGATTTTGCGTGCTTCTATTCTACATATTTTTGAAATATGTAGAATAGAAGCACGCAAACCAATAACGGGTTGTGCATTCGAAGTGAACACGTCGTTGATGTTGGATGCCGTTTGTACCGCGTTGTTACCACGACGGTACTCATATTCCACAATTACTCGAACTTTTAACGTATACATGATATCGAAAAAAATTCATATGTAATGAAAATATAATGCTAATCAATAAATAAAAGACTGATTTCATTGGTTAGGTATATTCAATTTTTACGTCTCGAAAGGTAATAACATCGTACGAACTAACATTTTGATGTCTATTCTTATGCGTATTTTATCTTAATATTGGGATATAGGAAATTAAAATCACATTTTTTGTATCTCAATTGATAATCTCCCCTTCACGCAGTGTACCCTGCTGAATAGTAAATAAGGCATAAGATTTATTAAATTATGCTAGTTGTAAATCAATAACTACATTGAATAAAAATAAGTTTTCATAACGATCTTGCAGAAAAATCTATTATAAACTTTTTGAATTTATTTCAAACAACAATCTTCATGCGTCAATATCATGACGAGGTACCCCCAATGAAAATATTATCGGGCAACGTCAAGACCTTCGATAACCCCATTCGCAAGGGTATATAATACAAAACATTAAGATCACTGCCGGCTGGCAACGTTATTTGCGTGTAATGCCGTCGCTGATACGAAATACAATTTAGTTAACTTGTCTTTTAACGTTTTTATGCTTTTAAATTACTTTAACTGGCTATTTTGTATGTGTATACGTATATGGTATAATAAAAAAGAAGAAACTTGAACTACCTCATATTAAAAGGCTTTAGAAGTTTTTAAAACTCATTCAATTTACATTACAATTTAGACAATTTCATAACATTGTTTTTTTTTAAAGTAGGTACTTAATGTCACTTCATAAGAGTACGTAAAAAAATGTCAGTTTTAGGTTGCTTTTCCTTTAATTATCCATTGAAAATTTTGGAATTTGTTGTTTGGACTGTTACTACTGCTTAAGCATCACTTAATAGCCAAACTTGCCTATCGTTATTTGCTTACCAGCTGTACAGCTCTCTACAGATAGTCCATCTGCCGTAAAAACTAGAAGTATCTTCACCACCATGACGTTTTACTGTCAATCTCCAAGTTATTCAGTCACAATAGCCTAATATTTCCGAGGAATACGTCACTATGCTAAAAATGCCCGGTATATCCACCAAAGCTCAGTAAATAATTTGTAATATCATTGATATTGCGGATGTTTATCAATTGCTCTTAGGCGATCTGCATTCTCGCTCTTCTAAAAATAAAGATTGCTCACTTTTGAATCTGTTTTCATTATTTATACTGATTTAGAGTTTATAAATAATTTATACACGGATATCAGGGTATTGTTTTCATCTAAACAGTACGCTACTGTATACATAATGCATTTTTTCTGCATGTATCGTGAGCACGGTCTTATACACAGGTCTCGAAACGAAATCCAATTGCAGTGATTAGAGATTAGTACAATCGTTTCATAACTTTTCTTTCGCGTCAACGCTGCTGTTCGTCATTGCTGTCGACGGCTGCACGCCGGTTGTGTAACAAGCGACTGTAAGCAGCTTGTTCGATTGGTTTATCGCTTTATTCGTATCATTGTAATTGGTTATATTAAAAGGCATAAAAGAGATAGAATGTTATTCTGTCTTCGTTGCACAGCACATCCATCTATCGCCATGCCTCTGGCGGCCGTAAATTGAAAATAATTGCGCAACCATTAAGCCAACGTACCCCCACGTTTGTTGATGCAAGACCTGTGTATAAGACCGTGATCATAAAGGAATATAATGCTAGTCACAAGATAAACAAACAGCGATAAATAAGGGACTGCAGAGCGACTAAACTGCTCATAGTTTGTCCCTAGTCGCAGATTTATGACAATTTAAAACTTTAGAAAACATAAGACAAGAGTGGTGGTTCACTGTCCAGGCTTTTAGAAATGTGTAGGCCAGTGTCCAGCAGTGGTTAATGTATGGGCTGTGAAAAAAAAAATACGGTTTCAGATTGTAAAAGTGAAATAAAGTTCAATAAATTTTAAAAGCACTATAACACGAAATAAAAATAAAGAAAGAATGATAATTATCTTACGACACTCATTAATTATATACAATTATTATAAAAACAAACTATAATATTATTTATCTTCAATGCAAAAAGTATACTTCCTTGACAAATGATAACCTTAAATAACACTAAAAAAACATAGCAAAACATAATTTCCGATATCGAATATGTGAGGATACTTTTTCCATCGCCAAGGCCAAATTCCTTAGACAGATAAATGATATTAAAGAAAGTCATTAACAAAGTTATACGAAAGCATCAAAACTCACATGCTTTTTGGGGCTTTCTAAAGTTAATAGTTTTCTTATATTTTAAGACAGCTTAAAATTGAAGGACGCCACATTTCGAACGTGAATATAACTTTCAGACTCCAAGCCTTAAAACTGATGTTTAGAATAAATAAATTTGTACCCAAGCATTTTTCTCCGTCCCAAAACTATTCTTTAATAAGAGTGGCAAATGACTCTAGACAAACTGGCTCATTCATACATACGTACATATCGTCACGCCTGTCTCCCGTAGGGGTAGACAGAGTCCACAGATCTCCACGTCGTCCACGTTCCTCCAAACACATCACTATCCTCATCGAAGCCCGCTGATTAAGGGTACTCTTGACTTGGCCTTTCTTAAGAAAGGCCGTTCATGCAACACACAAAAATAATAAAACTTAACATTTTGTCAATTTTGTCAGAAATTAATCAGTACTAATACTAGTGTGTTATAATAGCAACCTAGAAATGATTCTAATATAACTATAAAACTTGTACAAAGATATCAGGCGTATTTCCTTCTTCTCAGTTGTGAGATGCAATGCATACAGGCGAGACTGATACAGGCAGTCAAGGCGTAATTGAGATCTTTTATATTGTACATTAAGATTTGAATTATTAAAAATTGATTTTGAATATTAATAGAAAGAGTGTTTATTTTAAGTATCTAAAATAGTCGAAGTGATCTAAAATCTTTTGAAGTAATTGGTGTAGCGGTGTAACCCTCTCAACGATCACATGGTTCAGTGGTTAGAGTATCTGATTTTTGAGACAAGGGCTCTGACTGGGACATAAAGATATATTTTTATGACTTAAAGTCACTGAGGAAGATCAAGAAAGGAGGAATTCGGTGAAGTAGCCAATCGAATCGAAAATAAAATGGAAGATTCGGACGATCGTCTTCTGTTTGCGCATACACTTAAGGCTTTAAAAACATATATGTATCCTGCTCATTTACCACTTTTGAAAAAAATAGCCGAATTGGGTTGAGGAGGAGGGTTGAAGTCATCTTAATCGAATCGGCTAAGATGACGTCAACCCTCTCGACGAACCTACTTATCCGAATAATATTTGAATTAATTTAAAGCAGACTTATCCAGCAGTTTCACTTGTTGACAATAATAAAGGTAAGGTAAATAAAAACATGATTCAAGATTAATTATTTTATTTTACGTACTTCCATAAAGTTACAATGTACTTTATGAAACTTACATTTCTGTAATTACTCATCGTCTAATACATAACTATAAGAATAAAGATGTATTTATAAAAACGTTAATCACAGTATGTACTAACATCATATAATATGGAATGAATTATTTTTTTTTAATATCAATAAATAAGTTGATCAAGGTATCCTTGATTTAAATAGAAGGAAAAAATATTTTACTTTTAATAATTGTTTTCGAAGAACAAGTTTCAAATCTCCTATGGAGTTTGAAGGCACATCATTTATTAGAATAGACAATAGGTACAGAATTAAATAGTTTCATAAACTTGTACTTTATTATCAACAACTAAATTATATTGTGTGATCAAAATTGGCACAATTATGTAAAGACATACATGACTTTTCACAATAAAACTATTGTTTTATTCGCTTAAACTAAAAAGAAATGCTTGTTTACTTATATACTAACAGTAAGTTCAAAAAATACTTAAGCTGTAGTCAATTTTAAAAGGGAATAGAAAAAATATTTTCAAATATGGAATGATTTTCAAATTTGGAATGATTTCATAACTCATACATTTTGACCATTTTTAATACACTCACGACCAATGAATAGAGATTCAAGACGAGAGTCTTTTGTTCATGAACAGACATACATATCTATTTTTTACCTAAAAATGTTAGTATTTCTTTACCTATACTGACTTTTAAATCCTTAACAAATAAGTACAATTGTTTTTGAATAAACAGTATTATGAATAAGTTATCGAATTAATATAATGAACTATTGAAAATAATTATATGCAGTTTAAATTCGGAAAAGATTTAGCAGGGTGGCTATCGGTCCCATAAGGTACAAATCAGTTAATTCGATAAATGTAATCAGTTTTGTGTCCTTTGAGATTAAGGCACATTTACATGTGTCTCGTGTTACCGAAGTTGATCCCGCTTTGGTTAGCCCCCTTATTGGAGCCGTACTGTAGTGAAATTACACCTTGGCCTGCTCTCAGCTGTTCCTCCGTGAAGTTACGTACATTTTTCTCTGCTTCCTTCGGCCCTATCGATGGCTTGCCATAGTTACCGGCCTATAACAAATATACATAGGTTAAGATTAACTTTTAATAGTGACTGTATGCATACAGCGCAGACATATACTGCTGTCCTTATCTCGAACGCTATATCATGTAACTGCATGACGATGAATCAGTTGATCGTGGCCGCCGGCCAAGTCAAAGGTAGAAAAGTTGCTTACCTGTGTCAGGTACAAGTTACAGCAACTAATCATGATAGGAAAGATAGCGGGCACAAGACAAGTTGGTTGAAAAAGAAAGTTTTGGCTATGTAATATCAGGGAGTGGACCGGGATAGCGAGCCTTCCAGAACTGTAGCACTTCGCGAAGGAGGAGGAGAGTTGTGCTGAATTTGCTGCCAACCTTCGCAAGTTGGAGAGGCACTCTTAGAAGAAGCCGTCCAAGTAATATGTAAAGGCATTATAAAACGATTTTCGATATTTTCTAATGTTGACCAATAAATCACTTCCTGAACCATTAGTCTTGGGTTTGATTTCCGTATAGATAGATATCTGTATGGACTAAATGTATTTATTTCTAAATCTGGGTTTTTGCCCCTGTCATTCGTGTGTTGATAATGGTATAAACGCAGGCTCAGGGAATCTTAGCGAGGATCTATAGCTATATAGTTATATATAGTTATACAGAGGATCTATATTATATAGATCTATAGTTATAAGTTCATGTTTCTTAGGCTCAATGACCATAAAGTAGATACTAAAACCAATTCACTTAGGGAATCTTAGTGAGGAACTACTAGTTCATGCCTCTTGGACTTAATGACCATAAAGTAGATACTACAACCAATTCACTCAAGAGACTGTCTGTATAATGTTAGATAAGCATATTCGTCAATGATATTATAATAATAGCAGCATAAAATAATTGCAGCTTGCAATTTGCTTGGAATATAGAAAATATTTTATAATGTATTTAAATTTATATAACTAGACTTTTTATTATTAGCTGTACCACCTCCCTAGCAATTATCTCAGTTTCGCCCACAGGTTAAATGGGAGTGATTGCATTATGGCATAAAGTTCACCTGTTTGTGCTCACTTTGTGTAAAAATTTCAAATAAATAAAAATGTAGAATTTAATTTAATAGTGATAGAAATAAGTACCATACTGTCTAAAAATATCGGCGTTCAAAAGTAGCATTTTACTGTGTTAAAGCATCTCTTTCAGAACAAAATCCTGCTCTTAAACGAATGGCCTACTACTGCCCTTCCCCTCTATTTCCTTTTTCCCCACCTTCCATATTCCGGACATCTATGGGCATCGGTGGTTGTTTTCCATCAGGAGATCCGTTTGCTTATTTGCCAATTTTTTTTATGGGATAGAAAGGCAAACGAGCAGGCGTGTCATCTGATGGAAAGCAGTCAACACCGCCCATAGTTATCCGCAGCGCCATAGAAAGTGCGGAAGCATTACCGACCTTTAAGGAAAGTGTCATTATGGGAGGGGGAAGGTGTTGGGCCTCTAGAACTCAGCCGCTCACCGTATGAAACGCGGTAGCTACCACTCAGACGCCGGTTTTTTGCAGGAGTAGTTTAGTACTTCCCCGGGTACTATCAAATGCCAAAGTTAATATAAAGTAAAAAGAGATTTTATTGAACTGACTTTTCTCCCCAGAGACTGCAGACAAATAACCACAGAGTTCAAGTTCTGTCTCTCCCAGAGGTCGACGGTCTGGAAAGTCTCTTGCGCGGGCACTCCCAGCTGCCGCGCCGCCTCTAGAAAAGCGTTGATATTCTCCATGCATTTGAATGCCATTTTGGATTCGTTCACCTTCTTCACCATGCCGGGCTTGATGGTATTGATTAGTCTGAAAATATTTAAAGTTCGAATGTTTAATTCGTCTTTTCATTTAACAGTTACTTAGTCCACCTTTTATTTTTAAAACTGACCTATATATCAGAATTTTTGAAAAACTAATAATTTCTATATAACGGAACTTTAATGTAAAATTAGTATGTTTTACATTTTTAGCTTTTTTATTATTAGCTTAGTTGATTATACATAATATAATATGTGAAGATAAGATAATTAGAAAGAAAATAAAGCAGGAAATGCAACATTTTTAAACAAAAAAACAAAAAAGAATAATGATTGTTTTTATACAATCAAAGTTTTGTACAAGAAACAATACTTATATAATCATTTCTATAAAAACGTGTCTAAACTAATAGTAAATTGTGACAAACTAATAGTGTTAATGATTTTTTATTTATTATTATTTCACTTAGTATGTTTTACATTATTAGCTTTTTTTATTATAAGCTTAGTTGAATGTACATAATATAATGTATGTACCTACGTAAGATAATTAGAAACAAAATAAAGCAGGAAATGCAGTTAACATTTATTTTTTTTAACAAATAAATAATGATTTTGTTTAAACAATCAAAGTTTTGTGCAAGAAACAATTCTGTTATCATTTCTGTGAGCACGTGACTAAACTAATAGTAAATTGTAACAAACTAATAGTGTTAATAATTTTTTATTTATTATTATTTTACTTAACAATCAATTAACATAGTTGGAAGCCAAATTATTATTAATGACACACTTTAAAAGTTAGATATTAGCCAAGTAGGGAGAATTTTTGCATAATCACCAGATAGAGGGCCACTACTTTGCCATTAAGCCAATCTGTCGTTCAAATTAATCTTAATATTTTTATAATCTGCTATTACGTACTTGCATAGCAGCGTGCCGTCCTTGAGTACTTCGAAGAAGTTGTCCATGTCCCCCGAGATGTTCTCCGGTTCGCCGGTGATCTGACGGATCCACTCTAAACATTCTTCTGCCAACTCCTCACTGTATTTGCTGTTAATCTGTAAAATGTGAAACAAAACATGAGATAGTGTGTCCATCTAGACATATAAGATGCGATTTATCTAATCTGCACTACGTTAGACGTTGATACCCATCTATAACTAATATTTATTCCCGTAGTTGCTTCTTATGGCATTCACGGGAATAGATTGGTTGACTGTGTTCTATACAGGAAAACACATTTGTTTCGTCCTTTAGTCTTTTTAAAATATATTCATTCATTGATTTGAATTAATAGCTTTCAACAGTGCCAAAATAGCACGGATGATTTCGCCAATGTCACGTAGAAGGGCGAAGACCCGAAGTAGGTTAATCAGTGCGGTTGAGATAAGGAAGGAATAGAATGCACAGGACACTTATAAGATTGAACGGTGCGGTCCTTTTTAAAATATGATAATTGTAATTAATTTATATAATGTGACAACATCATTCATTATTACAGGGCCTCGTTGACATTGACAGATTGTCTACACATTTGTAATTTTATGGAACAATATTTATAATTTTGTACGAAAAAAAAACAAGATATGTTAAAAACAATATTTCACTAAAAAAAAACGTTTGAGAGAAACTACAAGTAGGTATTTTTTTATGGATATCCAGTATATATGTAGTGTATCGGATGTAGTATGCACAATGTCAAGGGAAACGTGTAATGGTCTGAATGTTAAGGTCGAGCTAGGGCTTCCATCCGTCCGGTATGTTGCGATTTATTCTGGTAACTATAATAAAAGGTTTGTTTTGAGAATAACTAATGCTAGTTATTTATATAAATTTCAAGTTTCGTATCTCTTGGTGCTTTGACACATTGAAAGTCTTTTTATAGATTTTATAATCAACTTGCTTGTAACACTCAATCAATATAGCCCAAGCAGTACACTGCTGTCATTGTTTTTTTTAAATGAGGTATTTCCGTAATCACCTCGCTTGGTAGCAGATTGAGTATTGCAGGTTGGTTTTATTCTCAAATAGTAGTTGCTACCCATCTACTGCTATTTGCTCCAATAGTTGCTTCATATAACACTTCTAGAAACTAATTAGGTGATCCTTATCTATGTTCATATACAAGAAACTTGCACAAATATTCCTTTTTTATCATTTCTCCTTTTCTTTATGTACTAGGATTTAGATTATTATAATAAAGGTATTTAAAATACGTTTAAAAACACGTACCGATATCAGAATGGGCCTATACACGGAGAAATAAAAATAGAGTAGGCTATAATAGATTTTAAATATACTGTAAAGATTCTCAACAATTTCGTAGTCTTTAAAAAATTATTGTATTTATGGATTTCCTATCAGCTGTTTATCCTCTTATTACAGTAATATGATTCTAGACGACAAATTGGATTTTCACCTTTATTCCAGTGAAGATCTTATTTTAAAATAGATTTAAAATTATACACTTAACACATACTGAACACTTGAGTAACTGAATAAAAAAAACCATACAACTATATCTAATTATAAACTTAGTTTCATAGGCTCTACCGTTAAGAGACTGACATTTACCGAAAACAAATGTATTTTTTTAATTCAATTTAATAAAAAAAAAACATATATCCCCATTGATTGTTCGTCACAATTGTGAATATGTAATTGGGTTGTTTGGTTTTAAACGTGATCCCTTAACATAACAGCCTAACTTAAAGTTATTTTTTTAGGACTAGCATTGTTTTGATTCTACTAATATTCTTGTTAAATTTATACAAATTAAGTTTACTGAGCTTGTGCTAGGAAATATGGTTTACAGTAATAGTCCAATAGTAGAATCGATCCCATGACCTTAGATCGTAGGTGCAATCCTTACCAATTGAGCTTTTGTACTATTTCAATGTTACGATACCAATGAGCACAATAGGTATATTAAATTCTAGGATTGAACAAACAGCATTGTAAAGTTGAAATCCGACGCGAGTGTGTAGTCATATATTTATTTACGGAAATGTTTTATGCAACATGCGGCGCAAAACGAAGGTCACGTTGATAACGCAAGGGCGAATAGGCTGTTTTATGTTATGTGCTGATATCACTGAAATGTGAACGTTACAGTAAGGTATTCGCTTTAATCACATTTAGTTTGACTCTATGAATAAATTACGATATACGAGAAACTTTTGTGTACAAATACCTATTGACTAAAATGCGTTTTTTCTTTTCTTTGATGGCAATTAGTTACAACTATTGTGCTAGTGTCAAGTAAAATACAATAATATCCAATCTCTAGGAATGTTGCAAGTCAGTTTATCACGTTTCGTCTTGATACATTTTACCAAACCCTATGGACTTTTTCAGTCAAATTAGAAAGTTACGATACACGCATTTATTTCATATCACTTCACTTATACGCCTTAATGGAACTATATTGCATAATACGCTACCACAATTAAACAATATAACTGATAATAATATACGATTATGGAAATGAAATAAAAACAACGTCACTATATTAAGTTTGCGTCAAAAGTTTGAAAACTGCTGTTCTTTGCGTCAAAGTAGGAAAATATGTATCACATCAATAGTCCACTAGCAGAATAGAATTATAATACTAGTGGTGTTCTAAAGATGTAGATGATATACAGTATATTACTTATTACAGCAAAACATAGTTTTATTTTAATCTATGTTAACTTAATATGTTAACACAAAAATGTTTTTGATAAACATTCGTGACATTGGTAAAAATATATTAAATGTATGCAAAGGAAACAATACAAGAAAAAACTGTGTCAAGATTGTACAAGTAACACATAAATAAAATAATTAATTTTACAGTTGATATAAGAAAGGTATTGTTAAATTTGACACATTTAAGAGTTTTCGCTAGTAATTACTTAAAAATGGACCGTATCGTGAAAAAATGTAGTCTAATTTGCCTTCCTATCCCATAACAAAAAAAAAGATCTAGGACACAAACAGGCCAAAATTAAGGTATTTGCATGAAGTAAAGACATTTTATTATGTCGAATATAAATATTTTATATGATAGGTTATAGCAACTCATAACTATGAAATAATCCGATGAACATGGCAGAAGTCATTCAAGACTTGGAACTGACTAAAACTCCAATTTTATTTTAATATAAAATGATTTAATAGGTTTTCTGTCTCTAGAATAAAGCTCTTCTGTTTTAATTTGTAACAATTTCTATGGAATCGGTCTGCACAACACTGTCTTATCTGACCTTCATATATCTATACCTTACTCAGAATAATGTAACCAATATTCGCATCTCTATTAAAATCTAATATTACTTCTAAGAATGTTGCGTTAAGTCCTGTTTTATTTTCACTGCGGTTACCGTTTAAGGTATGCGATTCGATATGGTTGTATGTATAACTAAAGTAGACGTTTTGTAATAGTATCCGCATATGAGAATATTTCAAAACAAATATTGAACTTCATAATAATAAATACTGAAAACGATATAGGAATATAAATGTTCGTCTTGTAATAACTGTTTAATTCAATTATTATAAATATTTACATACCACTTATTATTGTAATAACTAATTTATGATATAAGATTAAGTTCTTAAAAATAAGGGAGCTATTAAAAGATTTGTCACGGTGATCTTTTATTCGACTGCAGTTATTTTTGTCAAAGTACAAGGTGTACTTGTAACCTTACACAAAAAATATTAATTAAAAAATTAGGTTGAAATTATAAAAATAAATTATGTTTAAAAAAATACCATTTAAAATATTATTTAAAACTTTCATAAACATTTTTTTTACCTTTTCAGTCACAATCAATTCTTCCAATACTTTTTATTGGCCACAAATACTAAACGTATTTAAAAAAAATAGGTTCATATGTGTCTTGCTGCTAAGGTCTCGTTATTTTTATAAGAAGTTAAGTAGTAACAACGCTTCCTGGCTACTGTAACGGTCTAACACACTGCGTCAATTTATTTGTTAGACTCAATTATAAAGTCAATTTATTCAAGACTGAACCCTAGGCGACCGCTATTTTATTATAATTATCTCTAGAAATTATTCCACCTTTGAATGTTTTTCTGGTAAACGGTAGAATAAATACGTGAAAAAATTTTTGCTTGAGTGATCAAGGGTTATTTATTATTTGTAAACCACAAAGTCATCAAGTCCGTTGGGTTGTTATGACGTAATATAAGTTACTCTGGTTCGACAGGTATATAATAACTTAAATTTTTGAGCACGGAAAATCGTTGTTGGCACTAGAGCCTTTACAACTTCATTGGAAGGACTCCAAAGGAAGAGGTCCGTTACCTAAATATAAATGCTTACTTCTTATTATATTTATTGCCATTTTTATTTGAGTATTTATTATTTGAGTCAATAAAAATCTCGATTGGCATGGAGGGAAAAAAACCAAATGTAAACTCCAAGAGTCAGGCAAGTGAGAAGGAAAAAAACTGGCAATATCAAGCATTGCCTTCAACATTTGATTTTTTTTGATCAGGGTGTTCCATCTCGGAGACATTAAGTGTTTGACGAGATATGGACAGTCAAAAGTTTTACTTAGCTAAGATCCGCGACAAGCAAAACAATAACAGAAAATTAATAATGTGTGTTTTTCCGTTGGGTTTAGTGGATTTATTTGGAACTTAAACCAAAAACTTACCGAAAATCGGCCATCAACTCTCCACCCACCAACCACTATACACAACGCCAAACACACACTATCACTTTTCCATCTTGTACACGACACGTGTTTCGCCCCAACACGAGGCATCTTCAGGTATAGTAGACTCTACGGAAGACAACCGAAAAGTATATAGTGTATAGTGGTTGGTGGGTGGAGAGTTGATGGCCGATTTTCGGTAAGTTTTTGGTTTAAGTTCCAAATAAATCCACTAAACCCAACGGAAAAACACACATTATTAATTTTCTGTTATTGTTTTGCGGATCTTAGCTAAGTAAAACTTTTGACTGTCCATATAGTGATGGATTTCCGCAAAGTAACGCCTGACTCCATTAATAATCTGTTTGACGAGAATAATCGCGATATTATTGTTTTTTATTGCCGAGTTATTTACTAGATTTTACAGTAATATTGAAATATGTACACATATGGTGTCACTATTTATTGTGATTTTGTAAAATCAATATGTTGTAATGTAAAATCTTTACAGAAATCAGTAACTTGGTAGTGGCATATATATATCGTCGGCCAATTTATAAGAGATCGTAAGCCCGTAGGAGTAAATTTTACTGGAAACACTAGAAACTACAACCATTCTTACCTAAGGTATAAAAAGAGGTATCGTATAGTCAAGCATTTAAAATAAATAGTCAAAGTAATGAAAATATTGCGACGAATGGTCGAGTCAGTCTCACAGCTCTACGACTAGGAGAATTTTTATACAGCGTTGAAAGTGACTATTTTTGAGTGCTCAGATACATTTTTTTCAGAAATATTAAGTTTTGTTGGCTCTGGTTTTTTCATTTTGCGGTTTACTACTTTTACTTGTTTTCGCTTTTTTGCGTCGATATGTAGATATGTATATATGTACATACGTGGTCGACAGACAAAAGTCGCGCATGCGATGACGCAATCAACTAAAGATTCAACATGAGTCAACGTTCTCTTAAGACGAGTTCCACAGACCATAGAAAAAAACCTAAGTAATATACCATAAACTTACATTAACAAGGTAAATTAACTCCATGATTGTCCATGAGAACTTTGTGTTGGGTGTCATACATTGCAAATGCCATTTCGTCGACCTAATTATCAAAATTTGTAACTTCAAAAATACATTTATTTTCTCTTCTTACTTTTAAAAAACTCACTTAATCATAAGGCATATCCACCGGAATACGCTGTATTAACCCCAAGAATACTTTTTTTAATTTCTATTATTAGATCTCCCTATATATCTTTATGTATCTTGTTCAAATTTTCAATCGTTAATAAAATACTTTTTTATTCATCCCTTCAAACGTGAAATGTATTTTTTTTAACTAATAGTGGATGATACTTGATGCTCATGCAGTTTTTTCAAATATTAATTCATTGATTAAATTTTAGTTTTATACGGGAGAAAAAAATTCTCTTATAAAAGGTATTTAGCAGGACATATAGTAGGATTTGACTTTTTTTTTATATTACTTGTTTATATCTAGAGTACGAATAGTTTTATAAAAGTTTCTCAAACTATGAAAGACAATAATTAGGTTGCTCCTATGATTAAAAAAATTACTAGCCACATGCTACATAGGTACGCGTATTTGGTCTATTCATTTATGACTGTAACGTTTTTCCTGCTACTACTTAAAACAAGGCAGATTTTGCAGGATAAAATATTTTTTTTTTTTGATTAACATTTTTTTTTGCCAAGGATGTGATTAAGTCAAAATATAATATTATATGGATTGTTAAAAGAAAAGTAAATAAATAATAATAATCCTTGTTTTTAGTTTCTAATTATACATCATTTTAATAAATAAACAAATATATTTACTTAAGGCCCCTTATACGAAAATTTTAACTTTCTTTTATTTATCGCCTTCCTCTATAGCTTTCTATCGAGACGAAATACTTCGTTGACCCATCTTTTCGTAAAATAATCTCTGGTAATAAAAAGAAAAAGCCTTGTATAAATATTTTATATCACGGGCTATGTATGGGAATTAGAAAAGTCTAATTCCAGTACCTGCTACTATTTTATGGCTGGATATTATTATTCCGAAGCGTTATCTAATTTGTGTTCGAAGACAAAGGAAGTGGGTTACTTGTAAGCGCCCTCTTTGGACTCGGAACACCTGCCTTATATTGGGTCGTATATATTTTTTTATTTTCGGATCACCATTAGGGCGCGCACGCATTTTCGGTTAAATACACTTTCGACACGTCTTCGTATGGCTTTGGAGGTCAGAATACAGGTTTGAGACCATTTTTGTCCCCATTCAACGAGTATTCAGATATTTTATTTACTTATACAGATATTGGCAAATACATTTGATTTATGTTTTGTAAATACATTTGGTTCATTTTTGTGGCATAAGAGTTCATTTTTATTTAAGTTGGAGTGTTCTATAACAAACGTAAAGAACAAGTACTATAACAAATACATACAAATATATATTTCTATCACAGCCCATATATGTCCCACTGCTGGACACGGTTCTCATAATTTCTAGCGGAATTAATATTAACTCACCACGTTCAACATAAATACACGTAGAAAATACATATATATATACACATATATTTTGAGAATTATTGAACTAGCGACCATTGACTCAGTAAGTAAGCAATTTCGTCACTGAGCTACTTATATAACATGTTTTTAATATAACAATAAAATGATTTAATGATGCTTGTTAAATCATTTAGCGTTTGAAACTTCGAAGGATCTTGGTTGCTCGCGAAGGTACCATGGACAATTGGTAAATATTACATTAGTTTCGTCATCCTTTAACTTTTTTGTGTGAAAAGTGGCAAACGAGCAAATGGATCACTTGATTGTAAGTAGTCACTGTCGCTCATGTACATACATCTGCAAAACTTAAGACACTGCAGATGTCTACTGTTTATACATCTCGTTTCAAAATCCGAAAGTGTGTCAATGTACTTATCCTAACATTGTTGAAGACTGTCGAATTTGTAAAAACTAAAAGGTGCTGCTAATAGTTTGTTTTTTTAACAATTACTTTTTAATCACACTGGCTTGACTCCTATCAATATAATGTGGGTAACTGAACTCATTATTCGTAGTGCAAATTAACGACCTCGTTACCACAAGTGGTGAGATAAACATTCGTTATTCAAACTAATTAAGAAGATAGAATATTTTATAAATATTTTTTTAAAAATATAGACAGCCACAACTGTATACAATTTAATGATACCACAAAACTAAAAATGTTAAAGACAAGCGCTATTAAATATCTAACGCTAAAAAAGAGAAATAATCCTAAACTCTTCTTCTACTTTCTTCTTCTCATTCACACCTTATTGTTGGGTAGACAACACATTTTTGATGTCGATGTTGTAGATGTTTATGAGATGATTACTATCAGGTGACTTGCTTGCTCGTTTGCCTATTTCTACACAAAAGCATTCAATAATAAGTAATCTAGTTTTAGAGATGAGTTTCCGCATCGGAGTGACACTTTGCGTAACGTAAGAGTGATACGTCTGTCATATAGAAGTGTTGAGTGTCACTCAGGAAACAGGATATTCCAGCATCCTTTCAAGAACACCAAGGTCGATTGAAGTACTCTTTCCTTTGGTGCCATTAAATTTTATGCGTAATGTGTAGGTGAAAAAAAATTGAAGCCCTTTTTAATTGTACACTGCACGCATGTAGGAATGCGAGTATCGCATAATTCATATGAAAAAATGCAGTGATAAAAGAAAAAAAATAAAGAAAATAAATACCACGTGTTTTTATTAGAATGGTAGAGCCACACTATAGACGAATACTTTGTCAAGAATGGCATATAATCTGTATGTAGCATGAATGGGCCGGCTCGCCCGGGGAAGTACCACATTTCCGCAGAAAACCGGCGTCTGAGTGGTAGCTTAGCTACCGCGTTTCGTCCGGTGAGCGATTGAGTTCCGGAGGCCCAAACCCCTCACCCCTCCCATATCGAAACTTTTTTTAAAGGCTATTAACGGCGCTGCGGATGTCTATGAGCGGCGTTGGTTGTTTTCCATCAGGTGACACACCTGCTCGTTTGCATTCCTATCCCATAAAAAAACTCAGGAAATATATTTTGCAACGCATCAAACGAAACTCAAACGACTATATTGTAACTGAAATACATATTTATATGATGCCTGAATATGACTATCACTATCACTAAGATGGCACTTTAATAAAATAACACGATATAGCATAAACAAAGAACAAAATTACACTATACACATAGTACCCTAGTACACAATGGTATACTATCATACACTAGCCACACCCAAACTCTTCTTCATAACTATTTTTTACCAAAACTCGTTATATACCTGTATGCCTTACCATCAATAACATCACAACTTTTACTATGACATGTCTACAGAAAGAAAATAAAAAGAATTTATATTTAATATCCAAAGTTATGAAAAAGCATTGTATTGACAATTTAAATTAATTCATAGTTTTGACTAATAGTGGTTTTGAATTATTTTTGAAAGTCCAAGGAAAGTTTAAAAGGTGAGTAAATATGATAAAAATATTAGGAATATAGTAAAAGCAACAATTTCGTTTTCCCTTAAAAAATATTCCTACGTGTCAAATATTTGATGTTTGTCCCGTCGTTCAGAAATCAATTGAATTTAAAAGTCGTTCAGAAATCAAATTAAATTCAAAAGTGAAGTTTTTTTTATTTTTATTCTGAGGCGGTACGAAGTTTGCCGGGTCAGCCAGTAATGTAAAAAAAAATGTAACCAAAAATATCCCCTTTGTTTCTGGTCGTATAGCGAATTCAAATTCATTATTTAAAAACGAGAAGTAACGCCATGAATAAAAAGATTGCAGTGATACATTATGATAATCGATACGGATTTAAAGAGCTCATTCATCGTCCATCTGTGTATTCAGATGACCGTAGAAGTCGGCAACAAAAACGGTTGGTTACACAAATATAGATATGACTCAAGTCACTTCGTATCTGTTTCAACCGTCTAACGACCAAAATTATTTCTCGCACTTCTATGGCCTCTCTGTCTCGAGGTCTGTAACTAATGTATTATATTCTCCTTATCGCCGGCCCTATCGAAATATCATAACCCCAAAAAGAAACAAACATTTTTTTTCTCACTTTTGATGCCATCCAACAGATAACCGTAAAACGTATTCGATGGAATACTTTATATTTATTTATTTATTCTTAATGTTCATTTTGGCCAGCTATGCCAACTACATTCTCTGTCAGTCAACCTTTAGGTTGATGGACAAGATAAAGTAGGTACAACAATTTTATAAATAAAAACATACATTTATATTTTATCAAAATAGAGGCCCAGCTTTGAAGTAAAATTCTTAAATTTTACCTTTAAAACAAGGTTTGCTAAGGGCTTTCCTTATGTCAAGGGGAAGCTGTTCTTAAGTTTAATTACTGATTCTGCGAAAGTATTGGAAAATTAGAAAGAAAATTTTACTACCCAATATATTTACCGAAAAATACCTGTATATATTACTTACTTAATAATGGCGGCGGTTATTATACATTTTCCACGATCACTTACTAAGTACAACTGACATTAACAACTGAATTGAAGTTTAAATAAAACAAATAACACAATCTTCGCACGCCACCGACAATCGCTCCAACAACGCGACGCATAAGGTGTCAAGAATGGGGTCAAATAAGGCCGGCTGTCCGACGGGGTCAATGCGATGGAGTCGATTGGCAGAAATGTACAAATATACGACTGTGTGGCCATATGCCACGTGTGTGTTTGTAAATTCCTTTAACCCTTTCGATTTACGATTTTATTTGTGTTACATTATTTTTCAGAGTTTTGAAGTCATTAATAGTAATTTTAAGTTGCTTTTGGTTTAGCTGGACTACCCTACAGCATACCAAAATCGTAGACTTTGTGGCCGGTGCCAAAATAATCAGAGAAACAAAACTCGGTCACCTGGAGAGAATGGAAGAGGATCGTGCGGTCAAAAGGCTATACGTGGCAATACCGTCCGGTCGGTCACCCTAGGTATCGAAGTAACACTCATGTCAACGATCACTCGTTGACATGAGCCATGAGGCAGCCCAAAAACACGACCAGTGATGAGTTCTCGTATCGGAGGCTAAGTCACAAGGAGTTTGGCTCGTAATGCCGGCGGAGTAAGTTTAACGTATGTGCTAAATAGAAGGAAGGAAACAAAAATGAATACATGTTCAAAAAACATTTTAAAAATAAAGATATTATTATTATTATTATATAATATGTATCAACAATGCTTGACATGAAAATCTCTAACTAAATATATCAGGCGGATGGAAGTCTGAGATGGAAGCAGATTTATCGTCGTGTATACACGTTAAAGAGCATCACGATGGTCACCAAGGAGCAAACAACCCGAGGACAAGAAGGTTAACGTGTTACATTGATTTGTATTTTTTTTTTCTATATTTTTTTCATTTGTGCTAAGAAAATACGTCACAAACTTTATTGTTTAATTATAAGACTAGCAATGCAATATTATTAGATTTCACTATTCGCGAAACCGCTCCAAGCTCAAAATCATGATGCAGTATTGAGGACAATACCACTCATACAGTCCGCCGGTGTCTTTGCCTATCGACGAGATCTTTGCCTTAATTTTTCCTGGTTAAAAATATGTTTCTAAAATATGATATGGTTGAATTTAATTCAGATACATAAATAAATATTTATGTTTTTAATAATCTAATACGTAATATGAACGTTCTTCTATTTAAGTGTTGAAACTGAGTATTACGCGGAAGGTTGAGCTTTGTTTTCCATATTTTACTAATCACAGCTAGGTTGCAGTGTTCGATGTTTATTAAACACTGTACCATCACTGTATCATTCACCGTCATCGTTGTTATGTACCACCATATAACATGAAACGTTGTCAATGTTAAAGTCAAGTTCCTTGTATATTTAACATATACATATTTTTTTTAACAGCCCATATATGTCCCACTGCTGAACACGGGCCTCTCCATTGTCTCCATGCTTATTCAATGCGGATTGGCGGGGTTATCAGACACGAAATAAATATTTGTAATCCATACATATATTTATTCCGATGCGGGGATCGAACCTGCGACCATTGACTCCGTGGGTGAAGGGCCCCGGCATTGAGCCAATTGGACTTCGTAACGTAACGTAACGTAATGTTCATTAATTCTATTTTTGATGGATTTATCTCATTTTCTAGTTTTTTTTTGAAAAAAATAATTGCAAAAAATTAATAACTCCTACATCATGACGAAACTTATGAAAGTAAATTTTAAATTTATATTTCCACTAAAGCACGAGCCACTCTTGTCCTACATTACTGTATTTGCAACATCAATAGCTGCTTCGTTTTCTGATGATTTCAGAAGAACTGTTTCTAATATATACTTTATACTAAAAGACAACTTCTAGATGAAGCAACAATAGTTATGAACCAGACACATGCGTTTTTAACTTAGTAGGAATGGAAAACATTCAAAAATAAGAAAACGCTTCGCACTTAGTAGTGTCGTAGTTGCTTTTATTGACAAATTAATAACAATAAGTCAAAAATAGGTGTTTTCATATTTGTAGGATTATCTGTTTAACTTTTAAGATTCTTCTTGTAAATGTCTAAAGCCTAGGTTCCTAACCTTTTATGGACTACAAGATAGATATTTTAGACGTATAGACAACATTTTTAATCAAGAAAATAGAGGTATTTCATAACGCAAGAAAAAAGAGGTATTTCATAACCATATTCAATAACTATTAAAAGGTCCTTGACAAATGTCGGATTTATAACTGACATAGCTGACTGATGACTTCATATTAACTGACGCACACATTGACTGATCATAAAGAACAGGGTAAGCCCCATTACTGAAACATATTAATCATAAATATTTTTTAATTTTTTTCAAATTATAAAAGGGCCAACTGTTACACTTTTAAGTAACACCATTCGCATGTGAATATACTTGAAGAGAGATCTTCTCAAATTTATATAAATAAAATATAACTTTTATCTAGGATCCTTTTGATAAATTCAACCAGTACATTTTTAGGATAAATAAGAGCGTAGCTTTTTAAGTACAAACTTACACGTTGTTTTAAATTTTTTCGAGAGCTCGAACTGATAAAAATTAAAAAAAAATGCATTTCGATGCGTGCATATACTAACCTGATTGTCTTTTTTTAATATGTTTAGCGTACAAACGCCTTTTTAAGTTTCATAAAAATTATTTAACTTTAAATATTTCAAGCCTCACTCTTGGGTAAAACATAACATGGACTATCCTAAAACACGGATTACTTTGAAATGTTATTAGATACTAAAAGATAAAAGCTTTTTAACGCGAAAGCTGGAAAAGGGGGAAAGAGTGCGTTTCATTGGGGCACATAATGGCTTATTAAAAATATGTGTTTTTTCACATTGAAAACATAGAAAAATGCGAGAAATAATCTAGCTAGACATTTGGATATCAAACGTCATCATCATTAGAGGGGTCCACTACTGGAGATGGACGTAACCACATGGTAGGCCACCTAATCGGATCTTCACCTACACGAATTCAGTTTTTTCCAGCCGCTCTATCTACAATAGTTGGAATGCGTTCCACACTACATCTATTTCAACGGTTGACGGTTCTCCGACAAACGTGTCCACTCCAACCCATTGAACACTTAATATATGTATTACTAACAATATAAAAAGTAGGCTGCCAATCAATATATTATTCAATCCATGCAATCTACTAGCCACAACAATCACACGCAGCAAAAGTAAGTGAAAATTGGGCAAGTGTCAATCTTCAACATATGGCGTAGTTTTGAAAGTAGCCTATATTATTTAAGCCTTATAAATACGTATCGCGTAAAGGCCATGCCTTATAAGGTGCGGTTTGGCGTGTAACCGTGCCTTCTGAGTCATCGCCCATTGAATTAGTACAAAATAAATTCTTTCACACTAATTGAACATCTGTTCCTGTGGATGTATTTGTACAACGTTTGTGCTGTAAGCATCACGTATGTAAATTTAACGTCACAATAGTATAAGCAATCGTAAAGTAGCAATTATATGACACAACTATAATACACAACGCTTTATTTATTTATAAATATGTCGTAACGTTATTTCGAGAACAAGGGACTTTTGATAAGTATTTCGTCAGCGCGTTCCTAATATTTAATTTGAAATAAAGCGCTGTTCCATTCCTGGAAATGTTTGTGGAGTTGATGAGTAAGCGATGCAAAATCTAAAGTGGAATATTCACACTTAATACATTACGCTTCTTGTTTATTCGAAATGGAAATCAGTGTTTGGAAGTGTTGACTCCTTCGTGAAGATATAATTAGGAGGGCGCGCTATCATAAAACAGTGGCTGATAAACGCATAACTTCACGTATGCCTTTAATGTATGTATGGAATTTACTTGACATTATAATAATTATAAATAACCTAACAAGGATTAAATTGTTGAATATGAATCGGAAAAGGGTTAATAATAATATGAAACATTTAAATAACATTCCGAGAGGTGTGAATCAGCAAAAGCAAGCAAATTTTACATGGCATACTCTATGCTTTTATAATTATAAGAATTGATTTATAATTACTTTGTGAATTTCTTATGTATATAATTTTATAATGTTATTTTTCGAATAAAGAAAATTTTTAATAAAAAATGTGCAAATTTTATTATTGTATAATAAAAAATAATTGACGTAAACTGCTAAAAAAATTACACTATTATTATATATACTAGTATTTTAAAATAGACCTTTTCCCTCCAATACACATTACTGACCTCATGTTTTTATTTTATTTTTATAATTTCATGCATAATCCGTTGTTTAATTCTGGAGGCGTATTATTCAATGAAGTTTGAATAAAATGTAGAAGTTAAATAAAATAAATGCGTGTAACGTAACTTTTTAAGGTGACTGCGTCCATAGCAAGTTTTTTAATACAGCTAGCATTTTATCAAGACAAAGTTAAAACCTAACTTGTACATTTCGAAATACTTATGTAAACGTACATATTTTATTATAATATGTTACTTCACACTGGCATAATAGTGATATATCATTACCACTAACAAAGAAAAAGAAAGAGGCCTCAATTTTCTTTTGTTTGATGGCAATTATTTAAAACTATTATGCCAGTGTCAAGTAATTGGAATAATATCAAATCTCTTAAAATGTCTAGTCAGCTGGTCAAATTACGTCGTGATTAAATGGTGGCTATTCTACCAAAACCTATGGACCTTTTTAATCAATTCACTTTTTAGTCACGATACATGCATTAGTTCATATCACTTCACTTATAAGTCTTAAACGAATAATATTGTATAATACGCCACCACAATTAAACAATATAACTGATAATTATATAAGATTATGAAAATGAAAAAAAAAACACAACGTTACTAATGTAAGTTGGCGGGAAAAATCCGAGGCCTCAGTTGTAGAAAATCATACCTTTCATAGATGATTTCAAAAATGTTTCAAACGCTTATGATGGAAATAGCTATTATGTTTGCAGCCAAATAAAAAGTACTTGAAGCTAATTTCCTTTATATTTTCTAGTAAATTCAAATAGTAAAATAAGCAACAATATTTACAGCGCGTTTAATATTGTCTGTCTATAACATTTTTTGACTTACATTTTTTAATAATAATGCATCTGGTGAACTTGATTTCGTTTTAAGCCCAAACGCCCAGAATAAATTCTATAATTCACGTTTAATTATTTTTTTCATTTGTATGCAACTCTCAAAAAAAAAAAATATAAAATTGAGAACTTGTAGAGAAATAACATACAATTCTCCTTGACCTACATAAAAGGCTGGTGTTGTATAAAGCAGGAAGCATCAAGACCGGTGTTCAGACTTTACCGTTACCAAAAACTGATGAACGGGAAATATTTAACCTAAATATATTCATAATAATTTTCTGCGTATAGAGAAAATTATAGATAAATATATTATAACTAACATATTTCATCATTAAGATGCTATCCCGAAGAAGCCAATTGGCTACTGTAACCTCTTCTAGAAAGTTTCAGAAGTGTTAACTGCACAGGATATATACATGTATTTAAGTGTTTTAAATATGTGTAAAACAAAACAAAAGCAATAACCTCGTAAATCCTGATTTATCAAATATAATGATTTTATATTCGATACGATTGGAGGAGAATTTAGACATGATGACTTCGAGGCACTTAGATATAATCAAACATCATAAAGAGACCCAAAAACAAAATATATGTTTAAAAAAATGTAGTTTTTAACCAGCATTTGAACCTAAAGAGCATAGCAATTTTTCGCTCAGATAGTATAATATTTTAAAACCTTAAGTAAATGAACACAAATAATGAATTTTTAAAGGCAGCACAAGAACTTGGATGTCAACCTGAATCATGTATTTCACCTTGTTCTCAAGGCGTAGGTAATCGTGCATTTAAATATGTCATTACAATGCAACAGTGTTGCTATTTGATCACACTACACATTGGAATTTTCTCCGCAAATGGAGACAGCTAATTATACATCTATATATTAACTATCTTTTAAACTTTGTACCCCTTTTTTCAGCACTTTGAGTGTACGGAAGAGTTTGAGTAAAAGTCCATATTATTCATAGATGAAATATGTGTATAATGTTTGTAGACAGAAAGATACGTTTATTTCATTCTGCAGTAACACATTATTTATTTTCAAGACACAACTTATTTAAGACATATACACACACATACATATAATATACCGCAGATTGAAAATTGGCGATGGCTCAGTCAAAACTTCCACCAGTTTTTATTACATATCTACCAATAATAATTCAAATGTTTCGCGTGTAATAATTCACATATATTCAACATTGTCAACAGTGATTCACGTGTGTTATGTATGATTAAATTACTTAATGTCCAAAATAAACGATGAAGTAATGTATAGTTGATAAACTCCATTGATATCAGGCAAATATGTCAAGCGCCTAACCATTATTTTAACGGATAAAATTAATAAAATAATTTCGATACCTCCAAGGAATACTACGCCAACTTAAATTTAAGTATTTTCAGTTTTTAAGGGAAAACCGCTCAATAATGTCTTAATTTTATGTTCTCAAAATTTCGATTATTACTACTTACTTACGATTTTCGACTTAGCGTAAGTATTCTTTGAAGGTAACGAATTAATTTAGAAGCGATACGGAATTATCGTAAGTTCAAATAAACAAACAAAAAGCATTTCTACAAAAAAAGCCGGTCTCATTGAATATTTGAAGATTTAATAACTCGGAAAAAAGGTTGTTCCTCAACCTTGAAAGGCCGTTGAAACGACGGAATCCTTATCATGATAGCAAAGGAAGGAACCTAATAAAACCATATACGATATAAAATATCATTAGAATTATTATAAATACACAGCAAAAGTGGCTTGATTTTGTAAATTAAGAAAGTAGCTACCTATATTTCATATAGATAGGTACATATCATATATGATTATATTGATTTTGCAAATTAAAAATACACAGGCACGTACAAAAAAACTATTTTAAATGAAAAAAAAAATAAGCGTTAAAACGGTTTAAATACAATTCAAGTATTGGGACGCGTTTCCGAACGTACAAATTCGAATGTTATTACGTCATCAATATTTAACGGTATCAAGTAATTTTAAGTAACACATACATATCGATATCAAGTGATTTGTAAAAATGTTTATCCATTGTTTTAGTCTAAATTTCACACAGGCACGCACGATTAAATTGATTGAGATTAAGAAATAGTCGTTTTTCCGAGGTATAAACAAATATAAATACCTAATAGGTGAAAACATGAGGTCAATAATGACACATTCGATAATGTAATTCATGTAATATAATAAAATAGAAGATGACTTTTTGTATTGAAACCTGTTATTCATCTTTTGAAATACAAACTTCACGGACATATGTAGATAGGTATAGGTAGGTATATTATTCTTCCGAGCCTAACAAATCTTGGTGTGCGTGAAATATCTACATACCTACAAATGTAGGGTTAGAATCAGGCGGAAAGTTTTGATTTCGGGTACGGGATATATGAAATCATTTTATCGTATGAAGCATTTTTTTTATTTGATAACTAAAGAAATCTAATTAGAATCTTACTTTTCAATTATTCCAGTGAAGAGTTCAAGTATGTCTCTTTCTATAGGCGGTATTCTACAGGCTGTAAGTAGGTCAGGGCCGAGTCCTTGTAACAATTTCTGGACCACACAGCATCCCAAATCAATATCTAGCCTACATGAAATGACCTATTTAAAGTTATGATGCTGGGCCGCATAACGACTTCTTATTATGGTCGGTTAATAACCCGGCAACTGGAAAATTTGAATGATTAAAACTTAACAACATTAACTTACCTTTCTCTGTGCTTCGGCAGCTAATCCAGATTTTGCTGCTCTGTTGTTGGCCATTTTAAACTAACAACTAAGTTTATATAATAAATAATAAATTAAATCACAGACACGGTATCTCGCCGTGAAGTCACTGCGTGCAGCGTAGAGAATAATCTGGCGTTTCAAAATGTAAACAGCGGCGCGGGTCGACTGCCGACTACTTTAATGTGTGAGTGTGTGCTGATGAATGACATCATGCAGCGCGGCAGGCCGGTGCACGACACCGGGGTAGGGTTTAGAAATGTCCGTTAGGCTATTATCGATAGATTATCAACCCCTTTTTCAAGTACAAAAAATTATTACAAGTTATATGTATGATCTACCGATATATTAGGTCGGGGCAAAAGTATTTTCATATTATTCATACAAAGGAAAATATTTTTAGGTATAATTTTTTATTTATTTATGATATGTATTATTTATTTATTTTTAATATGTTTTGATCGATGACTTGTTGCCATTTTGTGGGTAGTGTCATGATCCCATTCCTGTAGAAATTTTGAGATTTTTGATAAAAAAAATCTGACAGGTAGTGTTCTTTTGAGGTTAGCTTTATGCTTCCTAAAGAGTTCTGCAATGATCGAAACAGGTGGAAATCTGATGGAGCAAGGTCAGGGCTATACGGAGGATACATCAACACATCCCAGCCAAGCTCTCTCAATTTTAGCGTGTTTATAGATGAGTGCTGTCTGGCGTTGTCATGGTTTGTCTCAGTGAGATCATGTGCTACCCAAATGTCAAGTTTTTTCTTGTACCCAGATTTTCGTAAATGACGTAAAACTGTTTTACGATCAACATCCAGTTCTACAGCAATGTCGGAACTACTAATATGTCGATTTTGCTCTACTTTCTCAAAGATGGTACTGATTTTATCTGTCCATCGCGAACCTCATCTTTCACACTAAAGTTTTCAGACTTGCTACTCTTATTGATACCGCATTAGGTTCGTAAATCGCACAAATTTTATTCGCGGCGTTCGTTGCATTATTACCTTTGTTGTAATAAAATTTTAAAATGTACCGAATTTCTTCGTCACATACGTTCATTTTGTTTGCTTGAAAAACAATTGAAAAATTGCGGGAACTAGTTTTTTTTTTATTTATTGCATCTTCAGAATGTCTAATGAGGTTTGATTACTAATAATACGTTCAAAATAAGAAAATACTTTTGCCCTGACCTATTATATACACATACATACATACGATCACGTACGTCACGTTCACGTTACCCGTAGGGGTCAGCAGAGACAGACCTCCTCTGATTTGCTAAGGTACTGCCACATTTTCTGTACTTCATCGTCGGATCCTTTTGACCTGGCCTTTCTTGAGAACTTCAGCAATTTGGTCAAGTGATGTTTTCCTTGGTCTTCTCCTACCGCTATTTATAAGCATGGTGGATAAATCTTAAGTAATTTAAGAACATATTCTTAAAATTTATTAGTGATTAATAAATTATTAATGTATGGGATTTACTTCGATTATATTTATATGATTGAAATAAATCTCATAGTAAATCCTGCATGACATTTATTATCTTAAAAATGAATGATCAACAGCATTCAAAATATTTTGAGTTATTATTTACAATAAATTATCTCTAATCCTCTTGGTAAACTTATAAAATCCTAGTAAGCTTCGTCTTGTCTACGTCACATTACATAGCATGCTATATATACAGAAACAATAAATATACATAAAGTGACTAATTGACTTAATATTGTCATAATAGAGAATCGATAACACGAAAAGCAATGCACGACACTGAACCTTCGAATTGTAAAATGAATACCAAGTATAGCTATGGAGTACAAGAAGAGTAAAAGAGACAAATACATATTTTATCCCAGTCAAGCGTCGCGACGAAATGGCGGCGGAGGAGCCGAAAAGTGTGGAGGCTCGGTGGAGGCTGTATGTTATACCTACTTACCCATATACTCTTTTTAAGTTTATAATTCCTTTTAATATCAATATTGTTACAATAATTAAAAATTAGTCGTGTGTCCTAATAACAAAATTGGGTATGTAACAGGACGGAAATGGACAAGAAGGGAAAATAAGTGAGAAAATTACAGATTTAAAGTATTTGCTTTAAATAACGTTCGTAATATTTATACGAATCTAATAATTTATAAAATATTATATTTAATTTATATTAAAAAAAATATTTCTGCAATTTTATATAAAATAAAAATGGAATATAGTGACATCTATCGACGTTTATAGTAAAATCTTTAAAAGTAAACTTGACACGAGTTCATTACGACTGTATTTAAGTTTCCTTAGCGTTTTTAAAAAAGTACAATAGATGGAGCTAACATAGCCTTGTTCAATTTATTTTTTGTTGTTAAATAGACGTTTTATCTCTCAAATATAATACTATTTATCTAACATTACATATTAATAATTGATAATTAAGTGATTAAAGAGAAATTATTTCAAAACATTAGATGATGTATTACGGCAGAATATTAAGCGTGGAAGCTATTTGAAGTCATTTGCAGCCTGCAGACTAGAATTTCTCTGAATTTATCTTTATTGTAAATAGTTCTTATAAACAAAAAGACTGGCCATTTTGAATGAAATTGAAGAAAAAATTAGTCAGACTTATCATACTTTGACAATTACGTCTGGCAATCAAATAAATAATAGTAATCTGTGTAAAATATGGAGCATCACAAAAAATTATGATAGTGTAAGAACCAGGATTTTTCTGTATCATAGAATACATCATATCATGTTGTTTACAAAATAATATAGAACAAACATAAATTCATATGAATAAAAAGAATGAAAATAAACAGAAAATTAGAAAATATTAAAATATATTTTCAATATGGAGAGTAATAGAAGATATAGAGAAAGACGGGGCCGACGCCGGAATGATTTCATAGCATATGCTTTTAAAAACTCCAAAACGCGTAATTCTTCACTTAGCTTCAACAACTTTTGCAGTGTCCTTGTCGCATCGGGTTTGATTGCAATTGTTTACTTGTTATTGGAATATCATTGTAGTTCTTGTCATACGAAATGCGACTTAAAGAACATCACCAGGAATATAGAAAATATAACGGTACATATAGTGTTTTTACTTAATTTGTTGAACTTTGTATACGTTTTTGACAATAATATAGGTACTAGGAGTAAATAGTGTTGCCTTTTCACTGTTTTTATTGTAGTCATGGTAGAACTCCAGTGGGTGTTGGTTCTCTGACAAATGTGACCAGCCCATTACTACTTTAATTTTTTAGCTCTGACAAGTATTTCGGCATCTTCCGGCAGATTATTTCATTCTAAATCATATCCACCGGAGAAACTTCAACACAACCTTCTATATAGCTCTCTGATTTATATCTGTTATTTCAGAGTCATTTATCAGATATGAAAGAAAGTTATGAGAGTTTAAGGGAAAAAGTAACAAAATTTTCGCACGAATTCCCCAAACTTGAAGGACAACTAGAGATTTTAGAGAAGCTCGCAAATACTCTGGAGTCAGGTGAAACTGGATGGAATCCTAAAACACATTTGCCTTTGCCTAATGTCGACGTTTCTATCAAAAAAATAAGTAAACCATAAACTACAGAATGCACAGTAACCAGTTCACGGTAATTTATGGTGTATGGATGAACCATTTGTGTACATGTATTAAAAATATATATATGGAAGTACAAGTCTGCCTTTTCATTTATAAAAAGTATCGTTTATAAAAGGTATCACAGACCTTTAGTCCACTACTGTCTATATGTACCCGCTGTAAATATGAGATAGGCCAAGCGTGCCGGTTGACGGAAAGCAATCAATGCTGTTCATAGATATCTGCATCACCATGAACGTTGTAAAAGCGTTGTCAGCCTGAAGATGTGTAGGATTGTTTTGTGGAGGTTCGTTGTCGTATCGTTTCGGGAAAACCGTTGAAGATAGCTGGCTCCACAAAATGGTATAAATTATAAAAGGTAGATAAACTCCTCTAATCGTTTTTTTCTTCCTCACTCTTCTAGATATTTAACAATGAAAATAAGATGCACAGAAAACTTTAGTGAATAATTTTATTTAAATATATTAATACAAATTTACCATTAAAACAAAATTCTTAGAATTTGTACTGTTTTAACATATATTTTTATAATATATATTTTAGTTTAAATTTGATTTAAGAATGGTTTATAATTTTTATATGTATGTGATGTATGTAATATTCCAGATCTTTTAGCCATTAGAAAGTATTCCTGTTTTCCTTTGTTCATAAGTTCTAGAGTAGTCTATTTAGTAATTCATTTTCTCAAAATTTCATGAGACTTTCAAGTCATCTTTGTTGGTTTCCTTTATTGTGTTCATTTTCTCAATGATGTTATCGTTAGTCATTTTTAAAAGCTGAAGAGTTTGCTAAAAATAAATATAAATTATAATAATAAATGAATTTGTCCTTGCTAATTACTTTATTTCTTACCGCCAATGAATGCAGGCCGCGATGGATTTTACTTAGCTGTGAACGTATCATAAAATGTCTCCAAATAAAGACAGTCAAATGTGCGGCTATAACGAAAAGAGCAAGATAAACACCTATCTCCGTATAAAATAACTTTAATGAGTTGTGGTCGGTAATCTTTTTATGCTTTGTATGACTTTTTGCCATTTTTTTGTATATATTAGTGGTATTAACTCTAATTTTATATATTAGACATTTGTCGTCTTTCTATCTTTTCAGCTGTTTATTTTTTATGATGTTTAAAGAATGTAAAATCTTTTTTGTACATAGAATATTAATAAAGAAAAAAAAACACGATTACTAACTTTTATGTACAAAGAAAATATAATTCCTTTTTGTGAAGGAGAAGAAATATATTAAAATAAAATTATGGTTTGCATATCTTATTTATATTTAATCCTTTTTACAATTCCCGTATTAAATCACATATTTGTATCACCCCATGAAGTTAGGTTCTGTTTTACATATATTATAAAGAAAATGATTAAAACAAACTTGTATTTACGTAAACCTTAGATTTATAAAGTTTTGGCGTTAAGATATCGGTGATAGAATAAGGTCACACTACGCTTCTCATAAGTGTTATACTATTGTAGTAAATACAAGTTGATTGATAAAACGTCTAATTGAGTAATAAAAAGCAATCAGCAAGCCTCAATCCGCTGGCTGAGCATAGGGATTACAGCAACACCTTTCCATTTTGAGGGAAGTCATTGTCAACAAAAATAATAAAATTCATTTTGTATTCATTTTTTTTTTAAATTTTAATAGTCATCTTATATTTCACATTACATTTTTATTATGAAACATTTTGATTGAATGGTTGAGACCGAAAATCCTGCAAAAAGAAAAAGATTATTACACAGTATTCTTATATTTATAATAGGCAGTACTTTTAGAGAATACTTCTTGGTATAAAGTTCGCATTGGGTACTTCATAGGAGTATATATGTACATCAAGGCTGGCAACACTTCTGTTATGCCTATGGCACTACGGATGTCTATGGGTGCCGTTGATTGCTTTCCGTTAGGTGACACGTTTGCCTTCCTATCCAATAAAAAATGTTTATTTATGGGAAAGAGAAGGCAAACAAGCAAGCGTGTCACCAGATGAAAAACGCTCAACGGCGTCTATAGTCATCTACAAACGTTCCCAACCTTTAGAAGTGTAAACAAATAATATAACTCACGTTATACTCGGTGTAGAGTTTCATTGAGACGTAATAAACGTTGGAAGAAATTACTTTTTTTCTTCATTTGAGGAGGCGCTTGTGGCATGATGGAACGAAGACATTCGGAACACAATGACGGACATTTGCGTGGCTGTAAATTGAACATTATTTTAGATATGGCAGCCACATATACATGTACATATAATGAACAGGTGTTGCTTGTAGCAACTGCTCTGCTGTACCTTCATTTTATTAAAAACTTCGTGGCAGAAAAATTTTAATATAATTATTGAAGAGATAGAATAACGGAACGCAATTATGAGGAAGAGAGAAATAATTTGTTTTATGTGAGATAGGTTAAGGAAGTGATATAGGAGAAAAAGAAGAATATAGTAAAGATGATTATGGCAAAAGCAAATGTTTTCTTTTACAATTTAGTACATTTTGGAATAACTGAATAGCATCTTTGATAGCGTCACATCAAGTGATCGCCTTTGTTCATAGACATTTCGAACACCATATATGCATACATATGATCACGCCCTTTTCCTGTAGGGGTAGGCATAGACCATAGACCTCCAGCTGTTACGACCTCGGTACACTTTCTTTGCTATTTACATCCACACTCATCATTCTCTTCATACAAGCTCGTCGATTGAGTGTATTTTTGACCTGACCTTTTTTGAGAACTTCAGCAATTTGGTCACGGTATGTACTCCTTGGTCTTCCCCTACCAACCCTTCCATCCAAACCGAACACCAGAAATATTAAAAGTGTTTTCAACCTTCGCAAGACCCACACGCTTGTCTCTTAAATATTCCAATGTCGTAATTATTTGGGAACACCAAGTAGGACTGAATTACATGGGAATGAGGATGGTATTATGTATAATAAATACAAAAAAGTACTATAAGAGATGAAAATATATCTCTTCGTTCATATATTGAGTTGCGCCTCTCAGTAATCGAATCTCTCTCTGATAGTTACGGTCAAATATAAGGAGTTGGTGCTTTGAATACCAACTCTTTTCGATTGATCAAATATCCTTAAATCCCCCTATCATCGGCATCCCCCTATCGGCATTACCCCTAAAAGGATCAAATATCCTTTTAGGGGTAATGCCGTCGGGACTGTACGAGTGTATTAAAGCTTTCCCTTGGACTCCAAAATGGTATCCTAAGGAAAATAGTGGGGTCTTATTCATTAGGAGTCAGATATAATCAATTCGTTGCTTCCCACAAAGATATTATATAGATCGTCTTCCACATGTATTGATAAACATCTGATATTATGCAAAGGTATATATAGAGTATCTGTAAGAATTTCTTAAAAAAAATTCAAAAATCATCACCAAGGTTCCTTTTAAAAAAGAAATTGAGTGGGAAGAATTAAATGTGTCTTATCTATCAGACGAACATGACTATATTTTAAGAACATCACCATGAATGTAATCGACAGTGTCATCAATAAAAGTACATTTTTCATGATACTAACCGAATAGCTTTCTTTATCTTTTAAAGTATAGTCAATGGAGCAAACTTCGTCAGCAACATTTAAGGTAGTCAATTCCGCGTAGGTTGCTTCGTTCTGCAATAAATTAATAATTTCTTTTTCTATTATTATTTTTTATTTCTTTTTTTAATAATAATAATATAAACGTAAAAAAGTGTTCAGGTTAATTTACTAGTTTGATTTAATATGCTGTTAAGGATAGGAGTAAATTTTTCAACGACAATTTTAATGATTGTGAAATCTTTTTATCTTAACCCAGAAAAAATCCTTTATGGATACTTGTCGGTCTGGGAGCGTTCACACTCCTTATACTAACTTAAATACGTGGGTATTCTACCTTTTCACTTGGACCGGGGTAATGGAAATGCTAAGACATATATCCGTAGCAAAAAAGGCGTTGCACACAAGTATATCTTTTAACTGGTATCTACTTTCTAGCAGTTTTCACGTTCTACGGATAATTAAAAGTTAAGTTACGGTCGAATGAATTTTCGAGAAAATTGTTCATATTACTGAAGAGTAACATGAAAAAGTCAGTACTTATCATCTTGAGCCTATATTTACAAAAGTCTAAGCTCGCTAAAATTTACTGAAAATTTCAATAAAAAAATGAAATTGATACATTTTATGATACCTATATTAATGAAAAAAGGTTTTTTTAGTTAATAATTCTTTCTTCTGAGTTTCAGCTTCGTGCCCTGCGCTAGCCGTCTTTCCATCTAGCTAAGCGGTATCCCACATTACTTTTATCAAAGTGTGGTCTCCACTTTGTGCTTATTTACTCCAACGCTTGTCGAATGTAAGTTTTACATTACTTAGACTTTTGGGATAAATAAATATTATATTATTTGTCTTATGGGCCAAATGAATAAATACATAAATAATTAAGTATTTTTAATAATTAAATCACAAGTTAAATGTTTCCAGTATAAAACGGTCTCACTTTTACGAATGTGTTAAATATCCATTAATAAACTTTACATTTTTTTTTAAAACAAATTAGATATATTTATTTACCGCCAACATGTCATGCGTATTCTTGAGTTCTTTTAGTTCTGAGTTAGCTTGTATCGTTCTCTTTATAGTGGGGAAGAGCAGAATTAACAAGAGTACGGCGAGTACTGTTATGATAGGCGTATATGTTCCATAAAACGAATTGTATTGTATAAGTAAATATTTTTTTGTGATCTTTGCCAAACACTTCAAGTTTTTTGTTAATGGATGCGTAGCCAAATAACGCCGAACTGATGTTTCACCGCCGTTTCGCCGCTGTGGTGAACTTGTATATACGCCTGTGGACAAAAAAAAAATATTATAAAATATCCTAAGGGCTTGCGTACACGGGTGCTATGTATTTTTAATTGTATGTATAGTATAACCGAACATTAGAACTTACACATTTATTTGGACTACAAATATATGAAATTTGTTTATTTATATATATATATATATATATATATATATATATATATATATATATATATATATATATATATATATATACATATATATATATATATAAATATATATATATATATATATATATATATATATATATATATATATATACACGCCTATCCCCCGCAGGGGTTGGCAGAGACCACAAAGCTCCATCCGCTGCCATTCATCGCAGCGAAACGGCTCGTCATTGGTCGCTTTTCGCCCTCGTGAGAATCAGGACGTGACAGGTGGCAAACCACGTCGCCGTCATTTTCGACAAATTAGGTATATTACATTCGTCTTAGTGAATCCCACGAGCCGCAAGGGAGGATGGAGGTCAGGCCCTGCATGCTGAGGTAAGGCACCATAGTACCCGGGGGAGCCCTAGCCACGCATCCATTGGCACGGCAGACCGTGGATTGGCGTAGAGGAAACGAAGGACAGAGAAGAAAGGAAGGGGCAGGAAAGGAAATGCGGGTAGGAGAGGTTACCAGACTCGGAATAAACATTTAAACATCCATATAAATATTTATTCCGATGCGGGAATCGAACCCGCGACCACTGACTCCGCGGGCGGAGGGCCCCGCCACTGAGCCAATCGGTCGTCGTGTTTATTTTTCCCATTTGTGTTTTACAATGACAATCAATGAAAACTAATGGATATACACTAGAATTCCATATATACATATGGAATTCTAGTGTGGTACACCCATATTATGTGTTAATATATAATACGTTTTTTAATTAAAATACAATATGCATGTCAATGCTCAGTAAAATAATTTTAGAGTTGAGGGTGAAAATTTTAAACAGAAGAAATGTTGGAAATATAAAGTAAGACTGCAACCTACGCAAGAAAATCGAATACCTAGCATTAATTATGTAATTGAAAAGTTTAAAGCTAATTATTAATCTTAACAGTTTTGCGGTGGTTCTTGGCCGTACACTTTTTAAGACAAAGTCCTTTTTTAAATAAATAATAGGAAGATCAGTAATTTTAAGAATAAAAAATCAAAAATGCCTTAATTTGCAGTACTATCTATAAATGGAGCTTTTCCGGTCAATCGTTAAACTTATTACTCATTCCGTTTAATAATTATTAAAGTAATAAAAGCTTATAACCTTTACAGATGCTACACCTTTTTTTGGCCATTATTTTATTTTTATATATATTTTTAATATTTATAAATTTTATAACTGCTCACATTATGTCGTAAATATCTGCTGATAATTTTGTGACAGTTGACAGAAATATATTAAGAAACTATTTTATTCTTTATAAACTATCATCTTTAATTAAGTAAACAGTTATATTGTAAATAAAAAGAAGTATTTATTACAAGAGGAATTATAATAAAATTAGATAAATATAAAAAATTCTAAAATTCATTTCAAATTCATCAAAAGTAATTTCAATCAAATCAAATTTATTCAATTCATTCATTCAATCAAAAATAATAGCAGGAAAAATACTTAGGAGGCAGGCAGCATTACTTTGTTGAATCACAAAATCACCCTTGTAAAAATAAATAAAAATTATAAGTAAAATAAATAAAGACTCAAGTATTACTATTTTATTTTAGCTAAATCATTTTGGTTTAGCCTAATATTTCATGAATTAATAGAGATTAACTACTAAAATAATTTGCAACTCGCAAATATAAGACGTATGAAGACAAATTTTATTATATTTACTCTAATATTTCTATTTATTTGATATTTATTAAACCTTTACAATTACAATAACAATTTATGAAAAAAAAATATTTTTTTCATGTTTAGATTTTATTGAAGTCTTTCTAGTTTCTGGACGTTCAGATAGACGATCACCGTGCTGTGAAATAAAAAATTGTTTCAATTTGAAGTTGAATATTATCTTGTGATTTATAAGGAGCTCAAAGTCACTAAGACAGTTATGAAGAAACCTATGCGCGGAGTATATGTGGTGAATATGATTGGAAATAAAGAAATACGCTAGAGAACGAGTCAGTTGGCGGACCTTATTTTTTTACGGGATAGGAGGGCAAACGAGCGAGTATGTCGTCAAATGGAAAGCAATGAACGCTGAACATAGACATCCGCGACAATACGGGGATCACGGAAGCGTTGTCGGCCTTTAAGGGCTTGCCGGCCTTTGTTTGTTAGAGAACCGATAACAATATTTTCCCAATATGTTGTTTGTGATCGTGACCAAGAAACAAGCCTATGCCTATATTAAAGGTTTAACATTGCCCCTGGTGTTGGAGCATTTATAGGTGGCGGTAATTGCACAGTAAATTTTACCACTTAACGCTGATATGCTGTGAAGGTATGCTACTTTTCCGTTTGAGCTGGCTATCATGGTTCTACTACTTAAAATTATTACAAGTTATTTGTAGCCGAACGTCATCAAAATCATTAAAATTGGACGTCGTCGTTGGGCTGGGCACGTAATACGGATGGACGAGGCTAGAGTACCCAAACGCCTACTCGACGGCGAACCAGATGGTCCTAGAAGTCGCGGAAGGCCTAAGCTCAGATGGCTAAATGGAGTCGAGGACGACTTAAAGGCAATCGGTGTGAGGTGCTGGAGAGAAAAAGCCAAACTAAGATCCATCTGGTAAAATTTACTGAACCAGGCTAAGGCCCACCCGTGGTTGTAATGCCTTGATTATGATGATGTTTTTTTGGTTTGCCCCCCCCCTCCCCAGTAAAATTAAAAAATTATTTTAAAAGTTTCACAAAAAAACGTTACCTTATATGTTTTAATTTTCTAATTGCCCAGTAGATCATTAAGACTGCAAAACAAATTACTAATTAATACTTTCCATGGATATTCACAGTTTATCTGCTTATTATATATATATTATCTATTAATTCGATCTCAATCTCGATAAAGTTATAAAGTATTTTATCATAACCTTATATTCTGAACTAATTATCAATACAGTTGTAATATTTTACTGCTGGATATGTGGGATGTTTCCAAGATCTTTAGGTTTGACAGACAGATTGGGAATCGGAGATTGTTTTTTCTTATCGATATAAAAACTGTTCTACCCATCTACTGGTATTTGTTCCATATTTGCCTCAAACGATACCCACGAGAAAAAAATGAAGCCCTATTCTATACCGGGAAGCATATACCAAGATATATATATGTACATAAAATCAAAATAATGTCAAAGACTAAAACACCTGCTCAAAATTAATTAATGAAAATATATATATTTTGAATTTTGCCAACCATCTATGTATTATATACGTAACTTACCATATTTTAAAACTACATATATAACGATAGTTAAACTGTTCAATATAAGCAAAATTAACATGAACTTTTTTCTCTTACATTTGAGAAGCTAGCAAAGCGTACTTCCGTCAGGACTTCTTCATCTGAACTGGATGTGCTCGATTGTGGAGAAAGATTATGCTTTGAATTTTGGTGTTTACTCTCTACATGATGAATGTTGATTTGATTTTTTAAAACCTGAGAACGAGTGGGTTCAAAGGCAGGAGGGGGTTCAGATACTGAATGGTGTTTAAAAGCTGCATCACACTCTGGAATTTTGTTAGGTGATCTAAATGTTGGTTTAGACTCTGGCAAGGGCTTAGAGAATGGGTGCTTTCTTGGATCTAATAAAGAAGCTGAAAGGATTTCAGTGGTTGAAAGTGGTTTAGCAGTTGAGGATAGTTTTGAAGTCGGACTTGTTTTAGTAACTGAGAATTTCGATTGAATTGAAGAAATTGATGACGTTGGAAGAGTAGTTGGAGTAATGCATCTAGTAGCGGTTCTTGCAGGTCTTCTTCTCTCTGTAAAATAAACACATCTCAAATATTAATTTACGACATAAAATTATTATAAGGAAGAATGTACATTATTTAATAATGTTCAACCGACATATCTATATCATTTATTTAAATGCAGATGGAAGATCCTTTAATATTACTACTAATATATGAATATGCTCCATAGCGAGTATATGTGACAAATATTTAAGTACATAACAAATACGCTCAAATCCTGTGATGATCTGTGAAATGCAAGGACGAACACCCTTAGAAGATATACATATGTGAAGACTATAATTTTTTTATTCCGATGTGAAAATGGAAACTACCACATTTGGCTCAGATAGTCTTCACTGTCGCTTCATTTGAGTCATCGCCTGTTGAAAAGTTAATAATTTTTACGAATCGAATCACGCAGCTAAGGAGTAATTACCAGAAATGGCTGGATTTGGGCGTCCAACGAAATATATTACATAACCAAGCACACAACACACGGCTATTGGTATATATGCAAGAAATTTGTTGAAGAAGTCATCAAAGTAGTCGACTATGTCATCAATATAATCAGGGTGACCTTGGAACCAAGCTCTTCTACTCATTTGGGATTGTATCTGTTTACATTAGACGCTGTAGTATATGTACCTGTGAAAGAACGTAAGAATTCGTATATAATATGTGGTATTTTTTTAAAAATAAACTAAAACATTGCCACTTACCAAGCTATTAGTTTTACATTTTTATAATACTGTGAATATTTCTTATAAACGAAAATTGGGCGCATGGTATGTTTTGATTTTTCAATCAGATACTGTCCCAGAGTACGTCAATAGTATTTGCAGTGAATGACAATAAATAACCAAAAAGTATTTCATAAATTTGACTTGACATTATTCATATTATAATTAATTTTGTAAAAGATTGCGTAGCATTTTTAAAAAGGAAGGTGTTGAATAAACGAGATTTACTCTTTTTATTATCTCTGTATTTTTTTATAATCATTATGAATACCATATTAACAGTCTAGCACAATAGCTTAATAGGTAAAGTTTGCGTTTGCGAGCTGAGGTTGAAGCTCGATTCTTAAGTCGGACTTTTGATGTAAACTACATTTTCCTAGATCAAACACTATTACTTAGTTGAAATAGTAAACATGATTTTTCGTAATAAGTAGTAGTGTTTTTCGTTTTAAAAGAAAACATGTAATGTCGAAACATTGCTGGTCTTCTTTTAAAACAACTGTTGTATATAAGTACGAGGTCACTCAGAAATGAAAAGTGGTTTCCCTCTCTAGGCAGGTGAATCCGGGATGGCAGATTGGTTATTATTACTCAATAAACTCTGCTATCCATCTTCCGGTGTTTACTTCCAAAGCCGTTTCGTACGAGCTCATGGAAAAAATCGGAAGGTTATATGATAATAATAATGCAGAGATATAAGATTCAGTTAAACGAATAGAGACACTTTGAAAGCTGTTAATGACGCTGTTGATTATTGTTGTCCTCATATTCATGGAGTGCAATATACACGACGAACTTTCGCCACCCTTGATTGATGACTGCACTTACTATAAGCGACTTCGTTAAAGTAAGGGAGATTAATGAGCCATTGAGACGACTAGAGAGAACAAATTGGCACTTCGGTTATTTTTTTTTATCTGCGCAATTAATAAAATTTATTGTTTATTTTTTTATGTGCACATTCATAATTATCGTAATTGATTGTATTTAAATATATTTGGCTCAGTGGTTAGCATGTCGGCGTCTTAAAATTAACTATAATAAAAAACAAATTTTCTCTACTTTCTTCTATTCTTTGATGACAATTAGTTATAAGTATTGTGCCAATGTCAAGTAACATATAATAATATCCAATCTTTTGTAATGTAACTAGTCAGCTTGTCACGTTACGTCTTGATAAAATGGTGGTTATTTTATCAAAACCTATGGACTTTTTCAGTCAACTTAAAAACTTACGATACACGCATTTATTTTATATTACTTCACTTATACATCTTAACCAAACTATATTGTATAATATGCCACCATAATTAAACAATATAACTGATAATAATATAAGATCATAAAAATGAAATAAAAACACAAATCACTGATGTAAGTTGTCGGGAAAAGTCATCTCTACTTTTTCAATTGTATCAACATTTCATGGTACTATATTCTGAGGAAAAATGCCATCTATTCTTGCATGCACTCTTATAGTAATTAAGTATTGTAGCTGTGCAATCAACAATTATGGGATTTTAAATAATTATTGTTCATATTATGTGCAACTATGTGGATACAAGTACAAGAAGGTAGTAGATAAATGCTAAAACCATTTCGCATTTATCGATGTGTGGCATTAAGCAAGCTCGTTGTCTTCTCGTCGCCCATAGCTCTTACTTACTTGGAGTATCGAAACGTGTCCACTTGCCTATCCCACAAGCTCGATGTTGTGTGTTTGTCTGATACACAGGAAACTTTTAAAATAAAGAAAACCGCCAGAGAACCCGACACCAACATATCACTATGAGTTAACAAGAGTTGTTAGTGAAATGATAATCGTTAGAGTAGAGGATTGGTAGAGTGGCGATGGCGTAAGACGAACGTGAGACTATCCCCAGCCAATGATTGAGCTAGGTGACGTGCCTCGTAACATGCCTGTATTCAACAGTATAGCAATGACTGATTACAATAGAATGTATTAGATCAAGACTTAATTAAAAAGAATAAAATGGTACGAGAATTTAATCTAATTTTATTGTATATATGGGCAAATAAGTAAGTAAATGTAGCCAATATAAAAGAAATCTATAAAATAAATATGTGATAGAATAAATCTTGTTATTTCATAAATTATTTATTATTTTTATTAATTGAAGCGACAGTAAACACGTTTAATCACTGAAATAACTATTGTGATATAAGTATTCTGTTGATTTGAACCTGTTATAAAACATTTCTTTACCTGATGATATATAATGTTTTATTTGACGTTATTTGGTTTCCGGAACTTCCGAAGTCATAGTCGCGACTTAGATTCCTGAATATGTGTGGCATACAGGTATATATTATATTTCGGCTTCCTACCTTAGAAAATCGCGCTGAGTTAATGTCGCGGTGAGAAACGGGAAAGCGTTGTGCCCAGCACTGGGACATTTAAAAAATATTATTACTTTTCATAAGTACTTACGTACGACATAAGTCTTCTACGAATTTTATATGCCATGGTACAGTGCTATATTTCTTTGTATAATAATGTGAAATATACATATTATAAATACATATTATACAATAATGAAATGAGACAACGATCTACAAGAAAGCTTATTGTTTAAGTTATTATTTAAGTTCATTAGATTGTAGTGGTCTACAGGGCGTAATCAAGCGTGTGTATTTCCCCGGGTGCTCTTTTAAAATTAACCTTTTTAAAAGTCTCTAGTAGCAAAAATGTACGCTCCATTATGTTACGGTATTTTTGGTTGAAAATTGATATAGAGGAAAGTTTTTGATGAACTTATTTAATTAAAATATTATGCATTAAGCTAAAATTATTTAAAATTAAAATTTTTCAATAATATAATTTGATTTTCCATTAACTATATTAAGATATCTAGGAGTGTAAAATAAAGTTGTCTTATATATTATGCTGGAAGGGTATAAAAATATTTTATATTTTGAGAAATAAATAGCGCTATCTGCAGCTGTAACTGAAATAAATATTATTCACGTCTTTATTCTAAGGTAGGCGATTTATCTACAGTGCCTCTAGTATTACAGATTTCCGTGGATAGAGATAGGTGAATACTTACCATCTAAATTTCTTAATGAGAAGTTCTAGCGTGTGTATGTGATCTATGGTAAAAAGCCCTTCCCTAAAGGCGGCTTCTTCTCCATAAACCATCATCTTGTTTGCCTACCTATCCTATGAAATATAATATCGAAAGTAGAATACTGGTATACTCTATTACAGCTGTCAAAATAACATAGTAGCATCTGCGAAACATAATGATTGTAAATGACCGTGGTTTGGAGATTAATGTGTGTGAGTAATGACTTGACTGTGATATTTGGGTGAATTAATGTTCTGTTCTGTATACGAGTAGGATAATGAGGTGAATTTCCTACCTCTATGCGAAATAACAGTAGGCTTTTTGACTTATATACTCATTTTAGAACATGTACCGTTTCATTCGACATTTGTTAATAATGGTTTGCCGCGATTTATCATAACACATTGATCTGTTATGACTTTTTATCAATACAGCCGTAACGATCATGCCATCTGGATGAGTGGCGATCCAGTATGGTACACTTCTCCCGAAACTTCTTTCTATGCATCCTGTGGAACCAGCTTTCTTTAGCAGAATTTCCGAGCCGATGCGACATAGGCCCCAGTTTTTCTTACTTTTCACGTATTGTTCTGAATTGAATTATATTTCAATGCATCTTAAAACATAATGTGATGAGTATATTCCATATTTCTTTACGGACCAGCGAAATTTTCTCAAGGTTCACCATTTTGGCGATCGCTGATTTATAATGTTCGATACATTTTCGATTTTTTCAGTGTTATTACCTGACGCTCTTGTGTTTTCTTCAATATTTACTCTTAGAAAAAGCAAGTGAAACGTAAAAAAATTCAGGCAATTTTCACAAAAACAATAAGTACATTTATCTGTCTGCCTAAAGTATTGTCGTTTCACACGACGTCATCAATCAAGTCAAGCGTGTGTCGCCGCTGCCAAGAGATAGTCTCGCTCTGTACACAATGCCAAAATCCGCATTTATTGATGAATAAATATTGCCGACGTTCATATTTTATTTCTTCCTTTCATCGCATGGGTCTTGTTAAAGTGACAAAGAAAATACTGGAAAAAATACCCATTGTTTAGGAAATATAAACGGCTAAGCTATATTAAAAATATTCAAAACCTTTTGGTTTTTAAAAGTATAAAATGAATGAACCATATCGTTCAGGAATGTATCACACTCATGGGGAAAATCGACTTTTGATTAAAGATTTACTACGGCACCATTTTCAGTATTGAGAATCGCATGTCCAATTTTTTCCCCATCCTTTTCTTCCATTGTCTTCTTACGTTACTCCTCTCTTCCCCTTCCATTATTCACATCCTACCCTAAGTTATGTGATAATTGAGAATATTATGCTAAAATATCATCCCTTTTCTTTACTTACTTTTTCTCCTTACATTATTCTCCTTCTTTCCCTTTTATTATAAATTTTTAACTCTATGATAGACAACGCGTTAGTAGGGCCCTTAATGTTGACTTTATCTCCCTAACTTATCCATAAAAAAGACTGATTATGATATACGAATAATTCAATACACATAGATCAAAAAATACAATACAATACAATATCCATAGATCAAAAAATGTCCATCCATAGATAAAAACTATATAAATCCTTGCAAGTTCCTTTTTAACCAACTAACAGTGAAATGTGGGATTTTTTTATATTATATAAACATAGTGTAGAGAATAACATTAAAGAAAAGTTAAACAGATTGTTTTTACAAATTTTATTACAGTTTATAAAGCAATTACTTTTATAGTATTGAATCCTCAGGCTCTGAATCAAAATAATCAAAAGGCTTCGAAACAGTTATTATAAAATTTACTTTTTCTTCACATTACTTTTAAATAACTTGTATTATCCATTCGAGATACAGATAAATAATATGTAATAAAGTAGCAATAGCTCAAATCATAAAGATTGCGCATACAATTTAAGGTCACAGGCTCGATGCTAGCATTAGAGTATTGATCTAAACCACATTTAACAAAAAAACATTATTTACTTAGTTGGAATGATGAACATGAATTATATTTACAATAATTTAATTTTATATTTAAACTTTTCTAGTCTTCTTTAAAAATATGTACTATTACTTGAATCAAGCAAAATCATTTTCAAACCACTATGCAGTATCGTGCAGGTTCGATAACAGATATCTTTAATACAAGCAGAACTCCGTATAAAGTTTTATGATCAAAGTTGAAGAAATGCAAGCCTGGCTGCAGTTTATGGTTTAATTTAAATCTGAATACCGAATTCAGATTTAAATGTAGTTTAAAAATATTGTTGTTGTACGTATATATCGACGCAAGAAAGTGAAAATGTAATGACTGATTCAATATTTTCTATTAGTCGCAAAGCTGTGAGGCTCAGACTATTCGACGCAGTATTTTTTTCTGATCCGAATATTTAATAATTTTTTTGTACATGTGTATCATTCAGAGCGTTTTTGCTTTTTTGTATCGATACACTAATAATACAACGGAATGGTCATGAAATTTCATGAATTTTTTTGTATTGCGTATTTTAATACATATTATCGGTGAAAAATATAATATAATTAAATACATGTGATAATGTGATAAAATACATGAGATAGTTTTTCAGGTAATTTATTGTTATTTTAAATTTTTTAATGTCTGTGTGCAAACAGAGACATCTTCTGCGAAATAGTAGAAGTATAATGTAAATTCGTAAATTTAAATGTAATGCGAAATAGTAAAATATGAGAGAAATGGATACTACAATAAGTATTTCATATTTGAACCATTTGTGGTACAAAACTGGGGGATGGTAGACGGGTAGCCGTCGAGGTGATCAGGATGGAACCTATTTCTGTGGCACGTAGTTCGAGGATGGAACTGTGAGGCCGGGAGGAGATTAAATAACTCCTCAGAAAATTTGCAGTAATAAATTTGATATAGTATGAAAGATATATTTGCTTACAGATAATAGATCGAGCTTATCGGATAAACTGCGGTTGCCAATGAAATTGAAAGTCATAGAAAATAAAGATAAAAATGGAAGAAAAGACTACTTATGGAAATTATCTTGTCGTTGCTTCCCAAAACTACAATATAATACTCTAGTAGAAGCGTGATTAGAAAAGTAATTTAGGAGAAAATGGTTGCATATCGACTCGATCGAACGATTACCAACTTTTTTATATGAACCTCGTACGTGAAAATGAGCATTAGTTATCTTGAATATTGGTTGTGAAGGAAAATCACGAAATAATTTTCAAATAGATACGTTCCTTGCCTTCTGTGGTCCACTTCATCACTTGTCCACTACGGTAATCGGTTCTCCGATCACCATATACTGTCTCACATATACGAGGCTTTAAATATATTTTTTACAAAAACAAAATATAACAGCGTGTTTGCTTATTTTGTTTGCATTATGTTGGTGTCACCATATTCTTATATTTGCTAGTTGGCCTAATACTGTTCTGATTTGTTTTGCTCTTGCGAAAAATTTCGTTACATTTTGGGCGTTTTTCAGGTTATTTATTATTCGATCTGTCTTTTTCGATTTCGAAAACTCTGTCAATTATCTTACGTTATTGTATTTATATATGTAATATGTAGAACATATTGAAATGATGAGAAATGCATATAGGAAACACAAAATGAACTCTGGAGGTATGTATATGTGTACGACCCTATGTATAAATGTTTATTGATGGCCCTAAAAGGTAAATTACGTCCATAACCAATTCTTATTAAATAAAAAAATCTATACTGAATTAAACAAATAGTACCAGCGCCAGCACCAGTACCAACACCAGCAGTAGTTCTGTAGATGTTTATGAGCGGCGGTGGTTACTTTCAAATGAAACGGCTTTGCCTATTGCTTCTATTAAAAAAAAACATATATAATACATACATAAAGGATATGGACAGTCAAAAGTTTTACTTAGCTAAGATCCGCGAACCACAACACACGGAAGACAACCGAAAAGTGACTTTTCGGTTGTCTTCCGTGGAGTCTATTATACCTTGTGTTGGGGCGTAACACGTGTCGTTTACAAGATGGAAAAGTGATAATGTGTGTTTGGTGTTGTGTATAGTGGTTGGTGGGTGGAGAGTTGATGGCCGATTTTCGGTAAGTTTTTGGTTTAAGTTCCAAATAAATCCACTTAATCCAACAGAAAAACACACATTGTTAATTTTCTGTTATTGTTTTGCTTGTCGCGGATCTTAGCTAAGTAAAACTTTTGACTGTCCATATAGTGATGGATTTCCGCTTAGTAACGCCTGACTCCATTAATAATATATAAAGGAGTAATGTATATTGCTTTTTTATTGCAATGTTTATAGAGTACTAGATAACCCGCTGAACTTCGTTTTACCTACAATTCCTGTTATTTTATCTTTTGATCAGCGATTATCAATCCTAATCAATCCATTGAGGTCAATAATAGTCATTGCATCGTATATGATTAGATTTCTGATAGATATAATATGTACAAACTTAATATTATATCCTTTTTAAAATTTATGTAAATACATTTTAAACACGTATATGTTTAAAATGCATTTATAAATTAACAATTCATAGATATCTGCAATACCATAGTCATCACAAATGCGTCGCTGGAGTATCAGATTATTATAGGCTTATTTTTTGAAGGTTTCAATGTCGTATCGGATCGGAAATACCTGCTTTCACATCACAAATAGCTGCTTTCACAGAGTGGTGGTGCGTGGAATGAAGTTTCAGGAAAAACGCACCGTACTGCATCGCCACTCATTATTATGGTGGGGTGATTTCTTGCCCGATGATTGTTTATATCCCTTGTATTTGAGGTAAAGCATATTTATTTATATAACACAGTAATTAAGTTACAGGCGTAGAAAGAATAATAATACGATCATAATACCCGTATACTATAATTTCTTATGTTTGCGCACAGCGTGGTTACCTTATAATAACAAGTAACAAGAGTCATCCACCCAAATGTTTTTTTTTATGGGACAGGAGGGCAAACGAGCAAGCGTGCCGCCTGACGGAAAGCAATCAATACCGCCCGTAGACAATCACGCCACCGCAGGAGTCGCGGAAGCGTTGCCAGCTTTTCAGGTACATGTAGGCTTGTTTTTTGAAGGTGCCAATGTCGTATCGGTTCGGAAAGACCGCCGAAGGTAGCTGATTCCACAGAGTAGTGGTGCGTGGAAAGAAGTATGATATTTTACAAAACAATACAATGATAATAAACAGATAAAAAAAGGATAATAATAAAATGTAATGATCATTTCACGTGTGATTTATCAGCTGTCAAAGGTATCCTGGAACGACTTTAGTTGATACAAGTGGCCAATTAACATATTATATTACTGTATAGGCGATACGTTATGCGTATGCGTAGGTTATCTAATTACTCGTAAATCTCTAAGCTTGTGTTAAGTTTATGTATTTATATATGGTTAGTAAGGACAGTTGTTGCCCAAGGCTCAAGATGGCAAGTAAGGCCCACCCAAGTATAATGTTATAGCTCTAGGGAACTTGGCGAACAAGAATTTCATCGTAGTTTACTTTACCTATGCAAACAGATTCTATCTATAATATCTTATATACTTTGATAAAATCAAAACCTTATTTCCTAATTATGGATGTCACAATTTACTAGAAAAATACACACAATAAATTACTAACTAAGGTTTTGTTGTGATATTTGAGTTGAACATCGTTTTGATCATGAATATCGTAATCAGTACTTCTGGCTCCCTCTGTTTCTAAATGAATGGACGTTAAAGCCGGTTATTTGTCTAACGCGAATTGATGGAGTACCCACTCTCGAAATAAATACCTAACAACCATAGATGTATTTATCGTATCAGTGTTATGTGGACCGTTAGAATTTTTATTTAGCTAAAATCCGCGACAAGCAAACAAAAATAGAAAAATAATTATTATTTTTCTATTTACTATGAATTGTAACCAAATCGTGAAATCTTTATTAATACACCATAATAAATATGTGGACCGTCAGATTTTTTATAGAAAAATAATAACGTGTGTGTTTTACTGGAAGAAGTGGATTTACGGGTAACATAAACTAAATATTACCGAAAACGGCCGTCAGCAACTCTACACTTCTCAACCACTATTAACAATAGAAATATATACCACCACTCTTTCACAATGTACACGACAGGAGTTTCGCCTCAACACGAGGCATCATCAGGTATAGTAAGTAGACTCTACGGAATACAACCGTTAAGTTACTTAAGTCTTAGGTCAAGCTGCCCGTAAATTCATTTCTTTCAGTAAAACATATATTATTATTTTTCTATTTTGCTTGCTTATCGCGGATCTTAGCTAAGTAAAAATTCTGACTGTCCACATAGTAATGGATTTTCGTAAAGTAACGCCTGACTCTGTTAATCATCTATATCAGTGTTTGCAAATGGTGATTAAAAATAAATTAAAGATCTTTTAGGTTTCGAACATCAGAATATTTAATTATTTAATAATTAATTCGTGTCAAAGAGGTATAATACGCATTAAAACAATATTATTTTGATTTCAATATGTAAGTGCTTTTCATTCTTAAAAATTAAATCATTCAAGCAAAATTTCCGAATTAATGCAAAAATCCGCATATTTCCGTATTAATTAAGCGTATTTTTTTAATATAATTTAAGTGCGGCGCATTTGACTCTTCATTTCTGGAGGAATTAATACTAACCTACAAACCTGGTGGTTTGTACAAGATAGCGAATTTAGAGAAAAAACCTTTGGAGTGGTACCAATTATTCCGATGCAAGAATCGAATCCGCGACCATTGACTCTGAAGCGAAATTATATTACCTACAACACACGTTATTGTACTTTAAGCAGGATTAAAAGAATGATAACAATTTGCTTCGACACGGATAAATGTGAACACACACTATATCCAGCGATTAGATATGTATTTTTGAGTCAATGTTTATTTTTCGCCAGTGTCGATATGTTCGGGCACGTAGACTGCACGCGCACAATTCCCTTTTACAATTAACGTGATAAAAAATCCTTAAAAAAAATGAGAATAACATTATTTATGAAATCATTCTTTTTCTGTACATTTATGACTTTACTAGTGTTTTTATATTTATCTTTAAAAGATCTTAAATATTCTAAAGAATATGTGCTAATCAATAACAAAAATGACGAAATCGAGAAGAGTGTTTACAAAATTATGGAACAAGTAGAAGAGCATGCTAAAGTTGCTGATTTAAAATATATATTACAATGGACGTCGCCGAAAAATGTGCCGTTTGTTTATATGGGAGAAGGTCGAAACGGTTTTACAGAAAGAAATTGTACGTATACTAATTGTTTCGTCACTGGGGATAGAAATTATTTTGGCGATTACACGAAGTTTGATGTCATTGCCTTCGCTGGGCCTGAAGCCGTTCGTTTAAGTACACGTTCTTTGCCCACTAAACGATCACCGCACCAAAAGTTTGTTTTTGCAAGTATAGAATCCGCTGATAACTATCCAGTTTGTTCGAATAAGTTCGATGGGTTTTTTAATTGGACATGGACGTATCGATTGGCATCGGAATCAAAATGGGGATATATGGTTATAAGAGATTCAGAGAGAAAAATAATAGGCCCAAAAACTGAAATGCATTGGATGAAATTGGAAGACATGGATGAAGTTAGTGATGAATTTAGAGAAAAATTGAAGACGAAGACGAAAGCTGCGGCTTGGTTTGTATCTAACTGTAATTCTAAAAGTGGTCGTGAAAAATTCACTACTAAATTACAACAAGAACTTAAAAAGTACGATTTGAATGTAGACATCTACGGGCGTTGCGGACTTTTAAAGTGCGATAGAAATAATGATGAAGAATGTAAAAGAATGATAGAAAACGATTATTATTTTTATTTATCATTTGAAAATTCATTTAGTGAGGATTATGTGACTGAAAAACTGTTGCATGCTCTACAACATAACGCTGTTCCAATTGTATACGGTGGAGCAAATTATACAAGGTAATATAATTTTAGATTATATTGTTTTAGTGTTATGTATATATTTATAACTTTGTGTACTATTTCATCAAAAGCTATAGAAGTGTCGTTTTAGATTAGATAGTGAAGGCAATAATTTTTGCGACATTTTAGAAGTATAATGTGCTTCTGCAACTTGACAAATAATTCTAAATTAGGACCGGCTGCACAGGATAAAATGAATTAAAATCATGTGCAAACAGAAAGTACTATCCCAAACTTTTATTTTTGTACTTTAATATTTTTGGTATTATGTTTTAGTTGTAACAATACATTCAGAAACCAAAGATCTGAAAACCAATACTCAGTTCCTTGAACAAATTTATGTTTTCAACCGGTTTGGCAGAACTACTTTAGTTTAGAAATGCTTAACATTAGAAAAACGACCATTTACGATACGTATGGAATAGAAATATTTACTATGATTACGTTTTACGTTAGAGATAAGAAAGTAGTAGTATAGTCAAACATTTATTTTCACGTGTTTTATGTTGGAGAAATAATCAAGAATTGAGTTGTCAATTAATTATAACCTTTTAATTGGCAAAGAGATACTGCTTTTGGGGTAAGTGATACGAGGTAAGTAGTTTAGGTATATATATATATATATATATATATATATATATATATATATATATATATATATATATATATATATATATATATATATATATATATATATATATATATATATATATATATATATATATATATATATATATATATATATATATGTGTAGACATTAGACATAGACATTTCTTTCAAGTCAAGACTGGATTTCCTGCCAATCAGCCATCGACAAACGAGATGAGTTAATATCTCTTTCTAAAGAAATAGGGAGACCCCCTGCTTAGCAGTGAAATATGTAAGGGCTATAAAAATGCTTTAGCAGTACCACGCTGGGAAGATGAATTGGTAACAAAAGAGAGTTCTCTTGCATCGTAATGGCGCAGTGGCTAAGACTTCGTTTTTTGAACCTAAGGTATTCGTTTCGAATCCTACATCAGGATAAATAAAAGTATAAATTATAAATATTTATTCTTAGCCTGGATGTTTTTCTTTGTTACGAGTGTGTTTTCTTTTCTGTTTGATTCTGCCAAGATTACGATATCATCGGCAAGCAGGCAGTGGTGTGAAATAATCTAAATAAATAGAGAGGATGGATGAAAGACGACTGGCAAAAGAAATTCACGTTGCGAATGTGGATGGAAGGATCGATAGGGGAAGACTACGGAAAATATACCTTGACCAAATTGCTGAAGTTTTTAGGAAAGGACAGGTCAAGAGTAACCTTAACCGGCGGGCTTCCATAACGAGAGTAATAAGTGTGGAGGAAGCAAGGAAAGTATCCCGAGATCGTAGCAGATGGAGATCTGTGGCCTCTGCCTGCTCCAACGGGAGACAGGCGTGACGATATTTATGTATGTAAATAAATCTAGAGCTTTAAATAACTTATTGTAGGAATAATGTGTGCGAGAAATATCTGGGTTTATAGAGTTAGTGTCACTCACACTAACTCTATATAAAACCTAGATATTTTTAGGTTTTGTGTGAAATAAATATGTGAGACGGGTGCGAGTGGGCAGTGTATTTAATTGCAAAAATGAATTGTATGTATTATATGTCATTGATCTTACCTCTGCTCACGTTATATAAGAAATACATATCTAGGACAGTACCTCTAGTTTCTAAACCCGTCAAAGAGTAAAATACACAAGCCTCGCGGTAAGTAATACGAGGTGTTTTCGTTTATTTGTTGTCTATTTATTTTTATATACAGTATGTGTTAGTTTTATTTAGTATCTATGTTCATTGTTACAGGTTTATGCCAGATGGAATTTACTTAAATGCAAGAGAACTAGGAGCAGAAAAGTTAGCCCAGAAGATGAATGAGCTTATTGGTGACCCTGAAAAGTACGCCGAATACTTCAGATGGAAGAACCACTATTCGTACTACAGAAGAATTGAAAGTATAGAAACGGACGACTATTGCAGTTTTTGCACAATTCTTAATAACGAATCATTAGTAAAGGAGACTTCCATATATCAGAACTTTAGGGAGTGGTGGGATCCCCCTAATCGATGTTAATCTTAATTTTTATTAAATAAGCAACTAATTTAAAAGAATACAATAATTTAATTTAGTTAGATATTCAACTGTTAAATTATAAGAGATATTGCTTTGATTTGGAAGTTTGTATGTCTTGTTTTAGTAAACTAAAGTGAATTCGAGTATTAAAGTGGAGATCGCGTCTTGGTAAATGTATTATAGTAAGTAGGAATGGGGGAAGGACCTCAGATAGGGTAAGGTTAACACCTAATTGCAAGTACTTGAAAAACAGGTTAGATGTTGCTCCTGGGGTTATACGCAGTAGTGGACTGCCGCAGGCTGATGATAATAATGTTTTTTGTATTATATTTAACAACAAAAAAATCTTATTTGCAGTTTAAAGATTTAAAATTCGCAATATAAATTTATATTTGCATTGTTTTTAAAAATAAAATTTTAACGAAACTTAAGTCATGTACAGTTTATTAGATCATAATTTTTTAATTAATAATTACATTTTATATCTTATTAAAGACTTTTATCATGAACTATAATGATAATATCAAGGAGTAGAGATTATTGTTAGTGTATAGAAAATGCTGTTCTTATGTTTAAGTTAGGGTTGGTAATTCTATATATTGGATTTTGGTCATGAATGTGAAAAAGTGATATTTCTATTTAATTGGTTTTTCAATAAAATTTTGATTTTATAATTTTAATTATAGTTATAATTTTAATTAAATTATAAAATCAAGAGTATTGTTAAAAGTTTATTTAAGAAATATTTAATGAGTTTTAAGTTATATTTGCTTTATTTACGTATTATAGTTATATGTGAGAGTAGTTCACATAAAATCTTTATTTCAATATTTATTTATTTTGTTATTTAATACTTTTACACATAATGTAAGATTTTTTAACAGTTTCTGCGAGCATGTCTTTTTAGATATTCATCTATACTATTGACTATAATTGATCTCACATTTTACGGAAGTTATGATTTTAAATACGTAAATTATATATGAAATAAAATGTTTGTTAATTATGCTTATGTTTTATTAATCATAAATTTCATCAAAAAATACAAGATAGATACTTATCACTATAAGTGTTAAAATAATTTTAAACAAATTTGGAAAAGTAATTAAATAGATAAATATATCAATTAAAAAATACAAGTTCTACATTTTTTCAATTTCTAATATCAGTTCACACCATCCCTATAAATGTGTGCATATATACATATTTACATATATTGTTCTAATTTTCAAATCAATGAAAAAGTACTTTTTATTCATCAAGTTTAAATATATTTTTTTAAACTTGTAGTGTCATGATGTGATGACAATTGATGTTAATACAGGTTTTCCAAATAATAATTCATTAATTAAATTTAACTAATAGTGGGAATTGATTTTATTCTTTTATATTACTTGTTATTTTAGAATATGTTGTAAGGTTATTTTAAACAGATTGTCTATACTTGTCACAGTGTGAGTGGCAGTAAAATAAATGAATTTGTATACATTGTTAACAAAGTTGTTTTATTGTTAACTGATGTCATTATGCATTGTAATCAAAAGATTTAGGCCAGATTGAAATTCAACGGAAGAGTTAGCAGATAGGTCGAACATACATATCTGATGAAAACGATACTTTTGTTAAAGACTAGTTAAAATGTCAACTTATAATTTAAATTGTAAATATATAACAAAATTGAGGCAGTTATTGATACATAAATCGATTGTGGGGTACAATATACTGAACATTCTTTGTAAAAATATTAAAATATGCATTATAATGCAGAAAGTAATAAATTATGAAATTTACAAAAATCGAACAGTAAATTTACACCCAGTAACTCGAAGGCTAAGAACTATTTATAAAATTCTAATTTTTGACGAGGACTGTTTTTTTAAAGAAGACTAGGAATGTTTTATATATAACTAGAATTCTTGTTAACCAATCGAAATAAGTCAATAATGCGTGGGTTTAGAAAAATCGCATGAAGTAATTGGTTATCTTTGAATTGTCTATGTGTCAGGACGTGTGATATAGGCGCTATAGGTAAATATTTTTTATCACTCATATTAAGTTTATGGATGTATGTCATATCAACACCAAAAATCATTAAAAATTCACTAAACGACCATATTAAAACTTAACTATAACTTAACTATATATATATATTATATATATATATATATATATATATATATATATATATATATATATATATATATATATATATATATATATATATATATATATATATATATATATATATATTATAGTTATATTTTTTTGTTTACTGATCCGTAAATAAATAATATTAATTTCAATTTTTTTTTGTGGATATTTACAGCGTAGATTTTTGTTTTCCAACTGCAATTTTTGCAATACAGTTAAATTTGGCTTAGTGGCAAAACTACCGCTCTAGGAGTCAACGTTCGATTTCCGCATTGGGATAAATATGTATAGCCTAAAGGTATTTGTTTCGAGTTTGGGTGCCACACCAAACCGCCTCAAATAAAAGTGGTGGGTAATGTCTGTGGTTCCAGAAATGGGGAAACTCCGTGCCCAGTCGTGGGATATATATGAAATATATATTGAGAATCCTCTAATGATAAGTAACTATTGACGTTGACTGTACGTACGTACGTGTCCATAGTTATAAAGTGAGATATGGGCGACATTATCTGATAACTCAAACGTCGCACGACATTCTGTGAGTTATTTTCTGACCGTAGATGATAATTAAATTACCATATAGTTATGAATTAGGGCAACTATTCTCAACCTCCGGCCCGTCGCGCTTTTGTGGTTGGCCCATCTGGTTTTACTTTAAACCATTTTGAATTTCGCGCCCATTAGTAAATTTGAGTACGCGCTGAGTAAATAGATTTTTCATAATACTACTGTGCAGTGCTATTATTGATACGATACATACATGCATTTACATCGTCACGCCTGTTTTCCGTAGAGGTAAGCGAGACCACAGATCTCCGTCCGCTACGATCCCGGCACACCTTACTTGCTTCCTCCACACTCATCCATATTTTTATCCATCCTTCCTCTCACATTCAATGTAGCGAAACAGCTCTCCATTAGACGCCGCTCGCCCTCGTGGGAATCAGGACGTGACGGGTGGCGAACATCACCATCATTTTTTAACAAATTAGGTTCATTAGAATTGATACGATAATTTTCCGTAATATACCACAATTTATTCATTTATTTTTTAATTAACGGCAGACGTCTGAGTGTATCACTGCAACACGTCATTTTAGTATTTAACAAGATCAAGTGTTTGGATTAGCGATATTTTGCATTGGGTGATTTGAGTTTCATATCGAGCGAGTGAGGCTGTACAAATCCCCTTTCCTTGGTTTACAAACGTCCATGTACGTGTTTGCTGTTCGTGGCTTATTTTGAAATTATTTACATAATACAATTATGCCAAACCTAAGAAGTTCTTACGTAATTGTTTTGCGGCCTGCCACACCATGGCTAACATGTGTTTGTGAGGCCACTATAAAAAAAAAGGTTGAATATCTCTGGAATAAGATCTAGGTCGGATGCATGGTACCGATTTACAGTTATTTTTTCAGTACAACATATAATATACGACGTACGTACGTATAATATATATAATTTATATAATAATACGTATAAAATATACATATTCGAATTCGAAATAATACGTCGAATACGCATATAGTTACGATTAACTGTCATTGTCAAGGTCATTGAACCTAATTAAAGTACAAATTACTGAAATGTAATATAATGGTAATATGGTTTACAAGGAATTATAAATGTAAATATTTAACTGCATTTGTTATCATTAAGGTGAAAAATATAGTAAGAGAGGCTAGAATACTATGCACCCTTTTTAGGATTTTAAACGATCCTTGTGTTTCAGTGTATCTATAATCGAAGTTACAATATCTCAGGGTTTCTAATGACATCTATCGCCGTTCTACGGATAATCTTAACCTCTTACTCTTTCACAGCACACTGACTTTATTTTCTTAGTTTTGCCGGCAGGTTGACTGATAGAGATTGCCCATTGACGTTAACTCCACCTGTTGTGCATAAGTTTAAATAAATAAATAAGGTGTAAATAAGAGTTTTTTGATACGTGCAAGTGTTCTCTGGTTTCCAAAATTCATCAAGAAGATTTGCTTTGTGTACCATATAAGACTATCTGTGGAAGACAATATTAATATAAAGTTGTCGACATAACTGAATATAAACATATTCATGTCTAGTTCACATATTTTAAGGGATTAAAGCGTCTCTTTGCACAATCAAATTCTCAAAACTTTTATATAGTTAGACATTGCCACAGTACTTTTATGTTTCCGCAAGAGGTAAATAAATCTAGATCAAAAGCTTACGCTATGAAATATATTCCAACCACAGACAAATTCGGTTAAAGCGGTGATCGCTTTGCGGTTTCCTCGTGCGGTTTGGAAACTGTTTTTTTTTCGTATCGGCGCAGCCCTTATCTATTAGTGCCAGTAAAATCAATATATGTTACTGACAATATCATATTTGGATACAACATTGTATAATTTTATTATGTTTTTCGCTAATATGCTATTTATAATTCTTATGGTTAGATCAGAAACAAAATGCATATAGTCAAAGATCGGGTTAGGAGGCGTGGCCTTGGGGTAGAGATATATCCCAGCAGGAAACTGACATAGGCGTTTATTGTTGATGAAGATGATCAGCAATGCCTCTACTTACTGTTGGAATTACAGATGAACAAACTTTTAAGGAAATCCATAAAGAAAGTAGAATTTACAATAAATGATAAGGGTTATGTGTTATACAAGAAAATCATTGTTTCTATACGAAAATTGAAACTAGTCGAAAAGGGGTGGAAAACGCGTCACATGAAATAACATTGCTTACGATATTAGTTGTAGAGGATGAAGCGTAGAGAGCTTTGTTGATCAGATTTGTCGGCTTTCTCTTGCACTAACAAATACGGGGAACGAAATTTCCTCCGATCCCTGTGAGCTTTAGACCCGCTGAATAAATAATGATGAAAGACGTTAAACAAAGCTCTCGTAACTACTCCATCAAATATTATAATAACAATGTAAATTCGAATACAGACATAGTTTTGATATTATTTACGAATAAAAACATTGTTTTAGAGATAGAGTATAATGATACTGAAAAGAAAAGTGTAATGTAATGTAAATATCGACGTGAAAAAGCGAAAACGTAGTAAACCGCAAAAGGAAATCGTTCTAGGGCCAAAAATTGTTTCTGATTACTAGAAAAAAATTCTATTGGTCGTACAGTTGTGAGACTGACCATTCGACGCAGTATTTTTTTTTTCGAATGTGCAATATTTTTTTTACATTTACGCTTTTTTTGCGTCGATATATTGCTAACGCTTTTATGAGTTTAATTTTACTATAAGTGATTCAGTTTGGACTTTACCCGCCAATTTTAACCACTAGCCTCTGTAGAAAGTAGTTCAAAAGATGTGGCTGATTTTGAAGTCTATTTTCGCCATTGTTTCTCTTCAGTATAATTAATTATCATTTAATTAATAATTCTGCATAAGACACCTTCATTCGTTATGTTTTTGTTCAAATACACCTATGATAATTGAAATGTCTGCACAATTGATACATTCTTATTGATAAGCCGATATTTAATTATTTGATAATGTTTTTACTGTATATGGTTGAATCATAGAAACAATAGGATATTAGAATTGATAACAAATAGGCCAATACATTAAATTGATAAGGTAGTTATTAAATGCATTATTTCGTAAAAGACCGATTTCTTATTAATTACTTATTAATAAGAAGTCAATTCTTCACTCCTTTACACTGAGAAGTTAACACAACTCTTTATCCATTCCCTCATTTCCTCATTTCCTCCACTCTCTTCTAATACTTCTCGGTCATAACCTTAAATCTTTTACAAAGGCATGACACTATTGACGCATTACCTATACGTCAGTAGTATCATGGGGTTTTTGTTTCATTTATGGAATAGAAAGGTAAATAAGTAAGCGTGTCATCTGACGAAAATCAATCAAAAGTACCCATAGACTTATCATTACTGTAGGCATAACAGAAACGTTGCCAATGAAGTCGGTGAGCCTCAGTCTCTCCTATTATAATGGGTAAGGCCACCAGTTGCTCGACTTTGATATTTTTTCGATTTCACCAACTGCCATCATCTCTTTTGGTTGGGCCCAGGATCTTTCGGAGAAAATGTTTCTGATGCGTCTATAAATCCTGTTTTAATACAGATGTTCATCATCCGTTGTTGGTTCATGAACAACATTCAGCAAGATGTAACCATCAAGTCACTCGTTTAATAGAAAATATATCGATAACTTGTAACTATTCCACATACCGTAACAAACAAAATCATTTTTACGATGACCTCAGCCTAAAAAAATGTAAAATAATTATTGTTTTGATATTGTACAATAAAATATACGCCAGAAAAGCATTCGTAAATGAAACAAGGTAAAGTTTTTGTATATATAATAGTTTAGGACTATTAAAAGAAGTAAAATATGTTAAGAGGGCTGATAGAAAAATTGTCGAGAAACCTATGCGGTAGATAATATATATTATTCAAGTGAAATATTCCAATACGTATTGGTCACGAAAGGTCCTGCTTGCTAAAAACGACGGTCTTGTTTAAACACACATTTATGAAGTTATTGTTTAGAAAATCTCCCCTACAACCGATTGGCTCAGTGGCGGGGCCCTCCGCCCGCGGAGTCAATGGTCGCGGGTTCGATTCCCGCATCGGAATCGGAAAAATAAATATTTATATGGATTTTTAAATGTTTATTCCGAGTCTGGTAACCTCCCCAATCCGCATTTCCTTTCCTGTCCCTTCCTTTCTTCTCTGTCCTTCCTTTCCTCTCCGCCAATCCACGGTCTGCCGTGCCAATGGATGCGTGGCTAGGGGCGAGCCTAGTCGCAAGCATGCCGATCGTCCCGGGATCGGGCTGCCTTACCTCAGCATGCAGGGCTCTGCTGGGGCTGACCTCCATCCTCCCTTGCGGCTCGTGGGATTCACTAAGACGAATTTAATATACCTAATTTGTCGAAAATGACGGCGACGTGGTTCGCCACCTGTCACGTCCTGATTCTAACGAGGGCGAAAAGCGACCAATGACGAGCCGTTTCGCTGCGATGATGCGATGATGGCAGCGGATGGAGCTCTGTGGTCTCTGCCAATCCCTGCAGGGGATAGGCGTGAATATATAAAAAAAAATCTCCCTATCCTTAACCGGCGATTTTGTATGAAGAGAGTCATGAGTGTTGATGAAGCAAAGAAAGTGTGCCGAGATCGTAGCAGATGGGGGTCTGTGGTTATTGCTTACCCCTACGGGAAATAGGTGTGATCATATGTATGTATGTAGGAAAATCACGCTGTAAACCACTAAGTGAATATAGATAAATAGTTACATACACTAATTTCCACTTAAATAATTATATATGATAACCTTAGCTCACTCATATAAAGTTATCACAACTAGTAACGTATTAAAATCATTTATCAATAGAAATAAAAAGTGTTTTATTGACTTATTTTACATTGCAAAAACTGCATTGTTATTATACTTACTTAGTTATTACTAGAATTTAAGAAAGAGCCCTTGGATGAAGATATCCTTCATCATTTCCTTACAGTTATCAGCCCATCAAATGCGGTTAAAGATGTTGTGATGAAAAAAGCATTTATGTTATAGCATTTATGGAGAAACTGGATATGATATATACTAGGCATTCAAGAAATCTGCTAATGAACCAAATTTGCCGCCATGGCTTTCGAGTTAGAAAATTGAAGTGGCAAAGGGCTGCCGGTTCTTCGCTAAATTGTTACAGTTTTTGAAGAACCGACAATTGTGGGAATAGAGGAGTGTTGAAGTGGAAGCCGCGTCTTGATAAATCTGACGATTTGCGCAAGGCGGCTAGCAGAAAATGAATATTTGATTGCGAAGATCAGACTAGAAGTACGCTGTAATTGTAGTAAAGTGTTGAAATGTTAATTTATTACAAATCTCTAATTTTAGTCGAGCACTAATACTTCTCCTTTTTAAACTTTAGATATTATTATAACTTATACCAATCCCCCAGCGACTGCTCATAAAGAACGAAGATGGCGATCATAAAGAACGAATTTTCCAAATGACGCTCTTTGAAGTGCTAACTTTACTTGAAAGTTTAATTTTGTTAAGATCATTTTTGTTATTATATTCGACCTTTGTTCCTAAAGCGTTAAACTCTATTATCTATGGAATTTCTGTTTTTTGAGTTTGAATTTGAACGTTAGCTAAACGCTATCAGGTCTTTTGTATTAAACTTTTCAATCGCTTGAATATTTATATCAAAGACTATACTTATATTTAATCTTTCCCCTTGACTTTGTCCTTTTAGTTTTTATGTTATTGAGCAGTTAATTTAAAACAACTATCTCTGTTTTAGCGAGGCGTAGTACTTTTTTTATGGGATAGTAAGGCTAACGAGCAGGCGTGTCACCTGATGGGAAGCAATCAACGTTGCCCATAGATATACGCAGCGCCATAGGCAGTGCGGAAGCGTTGCCGACCTTTAAGGAAAGTGTCATTATGGGAGTAGGAATGGAAGGGGAGGGAGTAGAGGGAGGGGGGAGGGTGTTGGGCCTCCGGAACTCGGCCGTTTACCGTACGAAGCGCGGTAGCTAAGCTACCACATAGACTTCGGTTCCCTGCAGGATTGTGGTGTTTCCCCGGGCAAGCCAGCCCATTCATGCTACAGACAAATATTATGCCATTCTTGACAAAGTATTCGTTTATTTCCATTATAAATAGTTGCAAAAGTTTGATACTATCTCAATATATGCTCCTGCATTATACATAGTTAGCAACTTAACTACTTTTGACGGTCGGCAAAAGTTTTCATTTCTATTTGATTTTTCAGAAAACTTCCGTATTGGCACAAGTATTCTACTCATCTATGCTCACATTTCGAACGCCTTTACATACCTTCTGTTTAAAATTAAATAATATATTTTAAAATAATAGTATGGGTCGTTTTCAAGTTTCTAACTCTAAACCAATGATTTCGGCATCAAATTTAGAAAAGTAAAAGCTGAAATGTATAAATTTTGTAAAGAAACAAATATTAACATGGTGTAAAATATTACTTTTAAAATAAATAATAATCTATTGATGTTCCACAGTCATATGCAGTATTTTTTATATCTAACTATACGTCTTAGGTGCATTTTGCTTAATTAATAAAAAGAAATATCGATTGATTCAAAAAAGGTAAGGAGTATGGACAACCAATGAGCCTAGTGGCGGGGGCCTCTGCCCACGGAGTCTATGGTCGCGGGTTCGATCCCCGCATCGGAATAAAATATATGTCATACATACATTACAATATATGTAACTCTACCAATCTGCATTGAACAAGCATGGTGGGTTAAAATATCCGATCCTCTAATATGAAGAGGTCCGTGCTCAGTAGTGGGACATATGTATATGGGCTGTAAAAAAATAAGGATTATGGAGTATACTTGGTCAGTGATGGGTAACAGCGTTAGTGTTTACAAGAATTTCATTTGAATTGGCCGGTTCGCCCGGGGAAGTACCACACCCTTAGGTCGGCAACACATATTGGTCGAGTGTAGACAACTGAACACCAATACCAATGTATATACATCATATTTGCTTTGCCATCCTCGGGACCTTGCCTTGCCATCGCTTGGTGTCGATTGCCTAGTTGGTGGAGCGAAGGCATGTGTGGTAGAAGTGTAAACAACTCATTTGACATAGCTTTTCTCCACTCGCAGTTGCTCGCAATCACTTGTTTCACTTCGAAGTAGAGCACAAATCAAAAGCGGCGGTGGTCATTTACCACTAGATGACCCACATGTTTGTTTGCCTGTTCTATAAAAACTACTACTTTGAGGTTTTTCAAGAAAAGGTTACCAAAGCCGTACGTTATTTGCGTTTAGGATACCATCAATACCGTTTCTTCAAATTATATATTAATGATAATTTCGGAGATCAAATTACAATACAATCATAATCTACAGATAAGATAATAGAGATAAGCCTTTATTCGCTGACCAGAGTATTTACAAATAGTAAGATTAACACACTATAAATTAATAGAATTGATAGTGCCATCAGCAACCAGTTTTTTGTCAGGTTGTCCTATGACATAGGCCTCCCGTAGTTTCATCCACTTTTCCCTGTCCTGGCTTAATCTTCTCCATCCCTTTGGTAAATCGTCTTCCCATCTCTTTATTTGCCGTCCCTTTTGTCTTTTTCCATTCCTCGGATACCAGTCCACGATGTCTCTTGTCCACTTTTCCTTCTTTGTCCTCATGATGTCCGGTCCAGTTCCATTTCAGTTTTTTGATTGTCTGAAAGACATTAATCACTTTGGTTTTTTCCCTAATGTTCAAAACAGTTGTTTGGTCTCGTAGACTTATGTCTAGCATACTCCTTTCCATGTGATGTTGACAAGTTATTAATTTTAGGTTGTTTTTATTGTGGCAGGCCAAGTTTGACATGCCTAAATGATGCATGGAAGAATATACGTGTTGTATATTTTACTTTTGACTGACATGAGCATTATTTTATTTTTGACTACTTCTTTCAGAAACCAGTACCTTTTCTTCAGGTGATGATGATGATGATCTTTCTAATAATAATCTACAGAGGTCATTAAATAAATAATTTTCGTATTCAATTTCAATATTCCAAATTCTTACAAGTCTTAACCGATTATTATACCTACATCCGGGTAATAAAGAGGTTCAATATTAATTTTTATAATTGAAATATACCTTTTCACAAACAAATACACGAACAAATTAACAATTGGCACAGGTTATTTGAGAATTTTACGGGTGGGCACGGGAAAATAATGAATTGAAATACCCGCATATAACATATTCTGTTTGAGAACAAATTTACTGGACAATTTTATCTTTACATATTTAATTTTAATATGCAAATCACAAATAAGGAATGAAGTTATAAGAGAGCGATGTGGAGTAAAAGAAGGTGTCGTGGCAAAATTGTGAATGGGATGCTTAGATGGTTTAGGCCAGGGATTCCCAGGGGCCAGGGATTTTTAAATTGGTACGTATTTTGTATCAATAGGAAAAAAATAAGAGATAGGGTTTTTAAAGTAAATTGGCTTTGGGGATTTAAAGTATCAGTTCATTTTGGAAAAGTGGTGTTTTGCCTAATATCATTTAGGCATAGAGAGGATGGATAAAAAACGACTGATAACAGACGTAATGTTGCGGATGTGGATGGAAGGGTTGGTATACCTTGACTAGATCGCTGAATTCTTTCACTAATAGTTTGTCCTGATGGGCCAACCAAACATATCGGGCTAAATCAAGTATTGACGTCGTTGCTTAGTTCACCTTGAGTAAATGGGGGAGGATTGGAATGTGAAGAGAGTATATTTTTGTCGACTAAGGGGTCGAAGGCTAATTGAACGACCCAGATATCGCTGGAGTGATCGGGTGAATGCCGACCTGCGTGAACTTCAAGTCAGCCCGAAATAGTGATGGACAGAGAAATATGCAGATTCTCGTTTCGAAGGCCAAGATCCGATTCGAGTCACTGAGTCAGCGGAGTAAGTATAATTCTCTCAACAACAATCGATTGTTGTATATTAACCTTCCTCAGGAAAAAGGCGTGTGGCCGTAATCTATACGTTAAGCAGGCGGATAGATTATAACTGCAATCTACGAAAATAGATAAGAACTGCGATCCCCATCGCAGTTTTTATTACTCGGGTAGACGTTGTTGCCCGTCCATTGGCATTTGCTCACATAATCACCTCGTTTGATATAATTCTATTCCAACTCGCATAATGACACTTTCCTTAAATGTCGGCAATGCTTCCGCACTGCCTATGGCGCTGCGAAAGTCTATACGTTGATTGTTTTCCATCAGGTGACACGTCTGCTCGTTTGCCTTCCTATCTCATAAGAAAAAAATTTGAATCATAATTTTCAACCAGTTCACATAGTTTTATATCATGTTCAACGTGGTCATCGACCAATTAAGGGCAAAGAATAAATCTGTTTATCGTGACACTAGAGGTCAACAACACACATTGTAACACGCATTGCAATGTAAAAGTATTTTAATATCGTAATTGAATCGTTGCACTGAATTATTGAATCGAATCATCTACAAACACATTGACATTGATAACATTTATCGAACATAGATGTATTATCATAAGTATACTTCTCATAAGTACTCGTTACATATGTATTAAAGCATGTAGTAATTAGTACACAATAAGAGATTGATGGATGAAAGACGACTGGCAAAAGAAATTTATGTTGCGGATGTGGATGAAAGGGTCGATAGGTGAAGACCACGGAAAACATACCTTGACCAAATTGCCGAAGTTTTTAAGCAAGGTCAGGTCAAGAGTACCCTTAAGCGGCGGGCTTGCATGAGGAGAGTGATGAGTGTGGAGGAAGGAAAGAAAGTATGCCGAGATCGTAGCAGATGGATATCTGTGGTTTCTACCTACCCCTACAGGAGATAGGCGTGACGATATGTATGTATGTATGTAAGAGATTGATAATAAGAAATGGGAGAACCTTACAAACCGCTGGGTGAAGTCTGGTGATCGCGATCTTCAGCTATGAAGGATCGACCAGAGAGAGAGAGAGAGAGAGCGAGAGAGACGTACATACAATGTAGTTAAGCCTTCATAAAACTCCTTGTGGTGCAGGGCAATATTGAGGGATCAAGGCAGCGAAATACAACAACATTCCATCGGTCCAACAAATAAAGGCTGTATTTAATGATCCTATAAATCTGTGCAGGAGGAAGGAGTCAGTACGCGAAGAATGACGAAGGACTGTGAAGCAAGCTACTCCTAAAAGGAGTAAAAATGATTAAAAAGAAACATGTACGTACAAGGTGATTTTTGAGTATTTGTCCCCACAGAATGCTGAAATACTGATAACCTGGATAATCCCATTATTCGGTAACATGGAAACAACGAGATCCAGGCATTACATTTCAATAAGATGGACTGAACAGATGAAAAAAATGGCTAGATATGAAAACCTCTGACGTAATATATCAAACTGAGGATCTAGAATTTCATCAGACGAGGTGGCAACCTGCTAGGATAATCATCAATACTACAAATCTTCTTTTTCATAAGTATTCCTTCTTTTACTTAACCATACATTTTGTTTCTTAAAACCCATTATAGTTTCACGTTGCATTTCTATCACAATCAACTAATTTCGATATTTAGCCTGCACTACTTACCTCATAGTATATAGTATTTAAGTAAGTAAATCTTCCTTTAAGTTACTAATGTGCAAAACGTCACAACACAATATAAAAACTTTTACGGCTGAATGAATTTGTACGTATTCTAGGCACTCATTATTATATTATACTTATTACGATTGCGTTTTTGTCAATTTATGTTTTTATTGGTTTATTCATGTATGCAGCTTTATTTTATTAAGTAAACATGTATTAATTTATTTTAAATTAAATAAATAAATCTATATCAATATAATTATTAACAAAATTAACACATTTATTGCCACGCCTGAATTTAACTAAGTGCAAAATGTGCCCAAAATTTGAGATTCAAAATACAGGTGTTGTAGTCTATATATTTTATTTAATGACAGCATTTTATTTATTTATTCACCTAATAGAAAGCAATCAACGCCGCTCATAAACATCCGCAGTGCCATGGGCAGTGCAGAAGTGTTGTCCGCCTTGAAGGAAAGTGGCATTATAAGAGGGGTAGGGGGTTGGGCCTCCAAATCTTAACCGCTCACCGGACGAAGCACGGTAGCTAAGCTACCACTCAGGCACCAGTTTTCTTCAGAAGTGTAATACTTCCCCGGGCGAGCTGGCCCATTCATGCTACAGACAAATAGTAGTTTTCGTCTGCAGAGTGGCTCTACCACTACCAAAGTATTAGCTTTAGTCTAAATAATTGAGTAATTTCATTATTAAATATATTTTAGGCACTCAAGCTCAAGACTTTAACGAATAAAAGCAATACTTGAGTGCTTGACGACACTTTTGGGAGTGTATTTATTTCGATAATCTGTCAAAGGAAGGTGCTGAATTTACAATCCTGTCCAAGTTTAGGTGAAAAGCGCCGAGGGTTCAGACGTGCTTATCAGTCCTGGAATGATCTGACGCTCCTGAGGCGTATGAAATATTAACGGCTCACAAGAGTGAGATAATTAATAAATTATCAACAAAAATATTTCAATAGCTGTGGTAGTGATTGTATCTATGATTTTTTCTTTAAGATTTACAAACTTCGAATTCTAAATTTCTAAATCTTACAAGTCCATTAACATTATATTTATATATGGATTAAGATTTATTCAATAAATACATAAATGTAAAGTTATCTTCCAATGGTATCGAAATATTCATGGCAATGGATAAAAAACTATTTGTAATAAAAAGTCCAAAGTCTTTTACCATTAATGTTTAAGTAAGAGACTTTTAAGGTAAAAATTAAGTGACAGTAGACCAGGCACAGGAGTCACCAATATTTTTTTTGATAATTACTATGTCTTTTATATGTATGTATTATCGATCCCAATTTAAAATCAGTGTTTTGTTGTTCCTGTAAAATTTAGTTATATAGAATTTTGATAATTAGGGCGTCGATATATCTTCGAGAGAGTATTTAGGGACATTAAACCAAAGGAACTTTATAAAACAAAAATAAATATTATTTTCATATATCATAAAGTATAAACGTTAATTTTAAGTAAAGTAATGAGCATTTGATTGCATACTTTTTAATTTTTAAGTAATTTATTCGACAGTTGCAATCAATTTAATTGTTGGTTTTTCACCAATGCACAGAAATAGGATAGGCTTTGAATTCCGTCTAAATTTAAAGACTTAAATGGACATTAGATGTCGAGTATCTAAATGTGATTTCGTACCTCACTCGAATTCTCTTGGGACCGTATTAAAGTGTCATTCTGTTGGACAAGGGTCCTTTCGCACGTGTTAATGTTTTCTGTGTTTCTACATAGAGTAAGTTTTAGTACTTATTTACAGCCCGCTGTCCTTTTCTAGAGGAATAAATATTAACCCACTACACGTGTTAAAGGTGGATTAGCGGAATATTAAGATTGGAATAAATACCTATAGGCCAAATAAATATTAATTGCGATATGGGAACGAACTCGCTACAATTGACTCTGAAGTGGAAACTATCCCACTGAACGAATTAAGTCGTTTAATATATAATATATTATATCAATGTATTAATAACGTTTGCATATGTGTTTAATTGGCTTAGTCGCGGGATTGATTTTGGATTAATATGTGGTTTCCAGTATAAAATAGGGTCACGTCATTTTTTCCCGTTTGTTAGTGCGGCATGAAAGTTTTACATTTCTTAATAAAGATTGTTTATTTTTATACCAGTAGAAGGTTTTTAATTGTAGATCAAACGAGGATTCACATATACATCATTTACATTTTGAAAAACAAATTTGTCATTGTATCTTTTTTACTTTGAAGAATATTATTGTATAGACACTTAATTTACATTTTTATGACATATTTGAACTAAACAAATTTGAAATTGTAATTAAAACTTTATATAAACATTTTACATACCTTTTTTTTTTTAGGAAAATATTGTAAAATTAGCTTGTTAAAAAGAAATTGTTATAACGCCTTTGATATTTAAATAGGAATTGTTGTAAATAAATTTTGCAAACAGGAAAGCTGTCGTGGTACTCCTAGCAGTGAAGAATAATAAATGAATAAAGTAATAAGCCTAATTAAAAGCCTACTGAAAGAATAAATGTTTTTAATATAAACTGACTAAAAATGTAAAAATAAAGATACAACCCGACCTAATGAAGAAATTCCCTTTCCCTTTCTTTTGTTGTTGTGTCCTGTTTCTTTTTCTTATTACCTCCTTAACACACAGTTTAATCTCTTCTAATCAAGAGCAATTAGGCAGAAATTTTTATCATGTGTGAAAGTCCAATATCTAAATTATTGATATATATCAATACTTTTATAAATAGTTTAATTACATTGATTTGTATAGACTCTTAAATGTGTATTAAAAAATATATACAACTTATATGGTCTATTTGTGTGTATTGTTTGTAATTATTCATAAAAAATCTTAATAACTTTTTATTCAAATGTGCCACATATGTATGATTGTAATGTGTCGTTCTTCTTTTTCTAAGAGTGCCTCTTCGACTACTGAAGGTTGGCAGCCAATTCATAAAATGTGTCGTTAGAAAAAGTATTTTGAGCCCCAGAATTTGACATAAAATTAAAAAGGACAAGTAGCTGAAAGCCCATGAAAGGTTCACAAATATGTCTAGGTTTAAATGAAAAGTGGCGTTTTTGGTACAAATTTTTAGTATTTTTCTGCGCTCCTGCGAAGTTCGCGCGATGCACGCGGGGAGACGCCTATATAAGGCGCTGGATCTGGTCATTCGAAATAGTTCCCACGGTATAAAGTAATGATTTTCGATGAGTGGCATAAAGTAGTTAAAAATAAAAAAGTAATAATGTAAAAAGAAAATGATTCAATAAAGGGTGAAAGTTATGTCCAAAATTAATGTCGATAGTATAAACAAGGACACGCTTCCTTCCCTGTGTAAATTATTAAAGTTGCAAGGACATGGTTCCTTTATAATTTGTGGACTTTGTTTGATCGTATATTTTTAAGTTTGTTTTATGTAACTTTTGAATGTAGCTTAGTGTATATTTTTAATGCGTATTTCGTGAATATGCAAGTGAAATTAGTTCCGAAGTTTTTTATTGTCTGCTGTGGAAAAGTCCATTACTATCGAAGTCTAATAGGTTCAGTCAATAATATAGTGGGCAGAAATAGGGTCACTGTCCCCCTATTTTACCGTTGATGATATGAGAGAAAACATCATCCTATACTCTCCTCGTACCACAATCATTAGTAGGGCAGTTAGATTTGTATGAGTAGATTGTACCGACAGTTAGATTTTTATTATTATATTATATTTACTTCTGTGTTTGTTTTTAATAAGTATTTCATGATAATAATCGAAAAAGCATTAGAACAGATAAATTAAAAGATTTTACTGATATACGATCTAATACTCCAAGTGGTAGTTACCTTAAAGTAAAGTTATCTCAGTTATTTAGGTGTACCCTACCATTTGCGTTGAAATTTTACGAGCTTACGTTCAATTGAAAGGTGCCCGTTCAATAAAAATAAAGGAGTGTATCAGGTAAACAGGTAAAATAGCGCTCTCGTTTTTTCGCGCTTGTTTCAACAGTAACAAAAATACGTTAAAACCTTGCGTTAAATAGCCTTTGGTCGAGTTCTTTGTGTCGAAAGGTAAATTGTTTTCTTTGTTAAATTGTGAATTTGAATGGATATTTTGTTAACATTTGCAAAATGTTTATGTTTTGAAGTTTGAACTGGTTCTTTGTTTTTATATTATCATCATCATTGCCAACTTACGGTGATACGCTGGTACCTCCTGCACCGGTACGTAGCCGCGATACCCATTCCCATCTTTGCCTACGCGTATCCTATCTGTATCCTACATACCTGGCTCCATCCAGCCGAGGGTATCCTACACTATATTCGAAATGCGATCTTAACTCAAGCTCACAGTTAAGTTTTCTTAAGTGAAGAGTTTTGTTGGTGGCTCCAGTTCTTCTATCGTACAGAAATCCTCCAAGTCAAAAAGAAGCCTACACGTTTCTCAAAGGCCAGCAACGCTTTCGCAATGCCTGCGGCACTGCGGATTTTTATGGGTGACGTTGATTGCTTTACTTGACGTTGATTCAGGTGATACATCTGTTTGTTTGCCTTCCTATTCCATAAAAAAAATAAGCATAACCCTCCCGTGACTTTGAGCTTGTGAAGTGCAGTTCGTTAGTGTTCACATATCAGCACTGTAAGACACACGGCCTATTACTTGGAGGAGTTTGAGGTATGAATACGAGAAGACTTGACGAAGTTTTCAAATGAATGAAAAGCCGATTGAAGGAGGCAGTCCTAACTTCTTCAATCGGCTTCTTTCTCGAAGTTTTGTCTTCGCTTAATAGTTGTGATATACATATTCCTGGACAACTTCTAGCATCTTACCATGTTCGGTTCTGGGATGATATGATCATTAACTGAGTCGCTTAGCGGAAGAGTGGCCCAAGCCTTGCACATTTAGTATGGAGATAATGAGCATATAGGCCACTTTTCTTACGAAAGTAATCATAAATTTGAAATGGAATACGAATATTCATCAACGCCATCTATTAAACATTACCAAAATTAAGTTTTAGGCCAGTATAGTTTTAAAGATCTATAGTCTAGTAAATTTGTGGATATGGCCACTCTTCCGCTAAGCGACCCAACTATGACTTTGGTTTTATTCTACCTCATTGCGAAACCATGACAAAAGTTTGATTGATAACAGACTAACATTTGATAAATGAAAGCTGAATTTACCAAAATTCTTAACAGAATTCGAAACTACCCGAATTCGGAGTTTCGCCAAATGGACACTTAAAAGCAATTTCGCACAGGTGAACTGTTCTTCCATGGAGCGGTGAGTGTATTTGCAGGAAATGAAAACTTAATTGTCTATTTCGTCTCTCGTCCGTAACCGGATATTGGTTAATGAACAAAGTAAAATGGACTCTCAATGGAAATATCTCAAAATTTTAACGAACTAGTTGCATATACATACATAATGAATAAATTTCGATAAAATATTTTGAAATATTTGTCAAATATTTACAAGTGATGTCAAAAATAATAAGTGATGTCAAAAAATGTGTCAACCAAATGTCTAAACAAATACTCATCTTTTTATGGGAGAGATATTAGATATTTATATTTATATGGGAGCAAGGGAGATGCTTGATAGAAAGCAATCAACAACATCCATAGTCATCCACAACACTAAGATCATTGCAGAACTCTAGGTTTTTCTTCTTGGTCATCATACTCTTGACAGAGTAGTCATGGTCTGGAAATCAATTTAATAATTCATGACAGTGTTCATTCTACTGTTAGTATATTGTTTAATCATGTTCGAAGCATTCCACTTTGCTCTGACTTTATTAAACGTGAAACGTTTAGCGAGCGTATAAACATTTTAAATGAATATGCTGTAATATGTTGGCATTTTATTTGTATACAATAAAAATACCTATTTTCTAATAAAAATGTTAAACTAGCAAAGCCACGTGAAAAGGTTTCTGGTTTTTAAGGTTTCTGTTAAAATTTATTTTCAAAACTTACTACTACGGAATTAAAGAAAACCGACTTTCAACTAATAGCTTCCATACTCAATTGGTTACCATAGAAAGCCGGAGGCCTAACTTTTCTTCATAGGATAGAAAAGCAATTAGCAAGCATGTCGTCTAATGTTTCAATGTTGTTCGGTTCAATCAATCAATCCAATTTATAATTTCCTTCAACAAATTTGTCGTGAAAACCCAATAAAAAAAAATATACATACCAACCAAGAATAGTGCGTTTAGAAAACAAAAAATAAAATAGCGAAGAAAATATTCTTTACACGTCTTAAGGGTCCGGACATGAAATGAGATTTATTGAGGTGTTTTGAATATAATAGAAGTGTAATCAGCTTAATGTTATGTTATTTCGATTATTTTTACACAATTTTGGTTTTGAATTTGTTTTTTTATACTACTCCCTATAATCCCAAGCCACTGGTGGTTGCAACGTTGAATCATGCCCCACGAAGGGACGCACATTTTCCACTTAGGCGACTGAAAAGACATCGTTATACAATCCAAGTTGATTTTGACTGACATATTCTTCCATTCTGATCCTGAGGCCCTTGATCTTAATCATACATAAGGGGCCTATGGATTGCTCAAAGTTCCTTCTCTTTTGATCTGATATGTTTTATATCCTGCTAAAAAAGATTCCAAGATTGAGAAATGGCATTCGTAATCGAACCATCGTCGATGTCGCTTTTGTGAACATTGAAAAGTGAACTGTGTGTCTGTCGAGAATTATGTGAGTGGAGATAAATAAAGGAAATTATCCGTTAATTCAATTTCCTCTATCGACTCTGAACGGATATTACCTTATGTACTAGATATAGTTTAAACCATGACTTTTAGGATTTATATAAGTTAACCTGTTAATGCAGAGGATTGAGTTTGACAGAAGAGTCATGAAAGCAGACTGAATTCAGTGGAAATAAGAACATTAAGAAGTGTATGCAGCGTAACTTCGATCGTAAGTCTATTGACAAATGGAGCACAAAAATTCTCGGTAGCCATCACCAGTGAAGTACATTTAACTCTATAATAATAAATGGGTTAGCCGCTAATGACGTGACGATAATTTGGCTTTTTTTAAGGCTATTACCATACTACCGTTTTTCAATAAAATTTCGTGAAGTATCATGAGTTAATTTAAGAGCTTAGTTGTTCGCTTCTATTTCCAAAATCCTTACGGTTTCTACGGACAAACTCGTAAATTACAACAATTTAGTTATATTTTCTTAAACAATTTGATTGTTTTCGTTAAATAGATAAATTTTGAACGTACATATTATTATTAAGTCATGGTTTTACGTTAAAGTTAATACTTTAATTAATGTATTTTTAAAATTATAATTTAAGAAAGCCCATAAAGTCAGAGTCTATATTTTAATTCATTTTGTCTATGTTCAGTTATCAAATTACAGTACGCTTTGAATGATCGAGTACCCTTGTTTCGACAATATGGTCATAGCCGAGGGAATTGCGGTGTCACATGTACTCAAATCACTCAATGCATGCCAATCGACCATTCATTCCCCTTTACTAACGATTACCGTTGATCTGTATGCTACTCAGTCACAGACACTATTGATCTATACGTGTATGTACTTGTGACAGCCCTGAGCTTTATCCGGATTTATATCTTTCTTTCCGAACGGCTGTACTGAAAACTATAGTTTGATTTATATTTCACAAAATACTACATTTCTCAAAATGTTCAAACTTGTCATAATAGTATGTGTACATTAATAAATTGTAGTGATACATTAATAAATGTATCACTAATGCAATGAAAATTTTTGTATTATTTCTTTTTAAATTTGATATTTGAAATTACAAAGAAATAGTTTTCTATTAAAACAAAATATTAGTCCGTCTGACGTCTTTTATATAGACATGTCACCCGTTCGGCACATATATAAAATGTAAATTGAAAAGTGTAAAATATAATAAAGTATATGAATAAGATATAATTGTCAATAAAATGGAAAAATAAATTAATATAATTTTGAAGAATTTTATTTGAAGAAACCCCCTAAAGATCCCGAGTGTCGCCGTAAGAAGTACGGCGGGCACGCCACAGTACGTACGGATCACGTATGGTACATGTATGTATGTGTGCAAATGACTAATCATTTTTTTTAAAACTAATTACATAGAAAATTGATGATTTTTTTCTTTAAAATGTTAATTATTCCTCTCAGTATTGAAATAAACTAGTGGTCATCCAGTGATCGAAATTTGATCGTAAATCATTATTATTTTCTCTCTCTTACTCCTCCATACTAATGTCAAAACTATTTTGTTCACTTATAAAAAATAGATATTTGATATCTATGGTTTAAGAACTCGTTATGTAGTTAATTTCACCACACGTCTATTGAAATGAGTGTCCACTGTTTTTAAGTTGAGTTTTAACGGTAAATGACATGTATAAGTTTTTGCCTTTTAAAAATATTACTTTAAATCATTTATATACGTATAGTTATGTACAATAAACTAAAAAAATATTCTTTCTATTTCATATTAACGAAATTGAAAGAATATTTATTTTCGTTTTTTCAATAAATGTTATACGTAAGCCGCCATACCACTTGTATTAAAATGAAGATTTTTTTGCAGTTCATTTATGTACCATTGCTGGGCAAGAAACTTTCCTATTTCTAAATAAATGGGAATTAACCCACCACGACAGCGAAGCATAGAGAGGACTGGGCTATATACATTTTTATACCGAAGCGGTAAATGAACCCGCGACCATTGGCTCCAGCTGCGCTAGTAGCTTCGTTACTGGCTTAATAATGTTAATAAAAACGATTTAGATATTATAACAAATGATTATATTGTATGATTTTTTCGTTTACCAATTAATCAAAACAACTGGGCAAAAAAGTCTCCTGAACTACACTTATTTATTTTAAAACGCACAGTAACACAAAGATATCGCAAAATAAATTCTACAAAAATATATCAAAATACGTTACAAATAAATAAATGGTTGAGCAAAGTACATAAAACATGATGAAGTGTTCCTCGCTTGATAATATTTCATCTGATTCATTTTTAAATAAAAGCCATAAAGCTGCCTTGTCTTGCAATCACTCATCGTCTGTTTTCCATCTGCAAGAAATATTTTACATTTTACATCGATTTTACCGGAACTTAAAGTCCTGCTTACTTCGGAGTTGAAAAAAAATATAAAATAGGAAAAGGGAAGCGTCGCAGGATGCTTGGTAGATGTGAAACATGGATGACGGCTCGGTTGTTACCGCATGCTCACGGCCACGAGTAAGTGACCCTTTATAGAGTCGAGTGGAGGGGAGCGTCCCCTGAATAGAAAGGGTCTGCATGGATCACCCGCTGACCAAAAGAGGCCCGCATGCTCGTTTTACTGTTCTGCAATAAATAAAAAATTAGATAGATTAATTTATTTATAATATTATTCCTTCTGCACTAACATATAATATATATACTTAATATATTAATAATTCACACTACATACAGAAAAATGGACTCAGTCAAAACCTCCACTCATTGAGCAGAGAAACTAATTTTCTGCCACCGCCTGACTCTCACGGAGCTGCAACGCAGCCCAATTTGAGAAATACGATCCATATATATATATATATATATATATATATATATATATATATATATATATATATATATATATATATATATATATATATATATATATATATATATATATATATATATATATATATATATATATATATATATATATATATATATATATATATATATATATATATATATATATACATACACACATATCATCAACCCCACATATAATCTTATGATCTATAATCAATCTTTATACATATACATAACAAAACATAACAAAACTTGTACTGCAAAAATCTGACTGGTTCTGACTGAATTTTATGTTTCGTTATTAAGTTATAGTAAGGTGAAGGAGGTATATTTTTCCAATATTTTGTTGCCTGATATTGGAAACTAAATATGGATGCTGCAGTATTATGCTGGTGTACTATATATTGATAGAGAACGCGTGTATCTGTTATCATAATGTCTCTCATCATCCATTATTCTACATTTGCTTAAATTGAGCGGTGTGTTAGAAGTTCCACGCATGGTGGGCGGATAGGGATTCATATTTATTCTTAGAAAGACGTTACTACATATTTGTTGGTCTTTTAACCTACAGTCCCTCCATAAGCTCCCATGAGATGAAATGGGATAGCCTTATAGAGAAATCTGGAAATTATGTATTAGAATTAATATAAAGCATAATAATCCGAAAGTGTCCAAAAACATTCTAGGTCCTAGGTTGATTGATCATAGTATTTATTAGACACTATTAGAAACTTGATAAGGGTTCTAATAGATTACGGAATATTTTTAAGCATCTTAATGAAATTTGTAACCTATGAGGAAATGTCATAAAGTGCTTTTCATTTAGTTTTAATGTTACATTTTGTTCCTCTGTAATTTTGAAATATCGATAATAGCACGATATTTGTCGTTTATTTGGATTAACTTAAAAATGTCTTAAGGACGGAAAATATAGGTTTCGTGGGGGAGTTTATGTTGTTTTTATGTGCAAATTATTTTTCACTTTTTTTTATAGGATAGGAAAGCAAACGAGCAAGCGTGCCGCCTGATGAAAGCAATCAATGCCGCCCATAGACAACCGCGACACCGCAGGAGTCACGGAAGCGTCGGCTGGCTTTTTAGATATGTGTAGGCTTGTTTTTTGAAGGTGCGAATGTCGCACCGGTTCGGAGAGACAGCTTTTTCAAGGCCAGATTGGCCTTTTCTTCCAGATGGCTGCGAAACTGGACTTTGTGATATGTCGATGCCAAGGGTTCTGATACATTAGTACATAGAACATAATTAAGTGATTAGACAAAGTAACGAGTAAGTTGTATTAATTAAATTGTGTTTAAGTCCTGTTCGTAAAAGAGAAAATGAAGCTACACTTGACGTTAACTGTTCCCAATTGAATTCCAGTGACCCCTAACTGAAGTTCATTTGTATTCCCACAATAAATTTACGTACGAACAGTAGTGACAATGAGATCATCTCGTTAGCAATTCACTTTGCCATGAGCAAGTACGTTTTATTTACGGTTTGTGGGAAAACAATAATTTTGTTTAATCGTTCCACATAAAACGGAGTTTGATGAAATTATAAAAAGTAAATGTTTTTTTATAAAAAGGCAGATAACAATTAAGTAGATCATCTGATGGTATGTGGACAGTCAACGACACGTGTTTCGCCCCAACACGAGGCATCTTCAGGTATAGTAGACTCTACGGAAGACAACCGAAAAGTTGTCTATTGTGTGTTTGGTGTTATGTAGTGGTTGGTGGGTGGAGAATTGATAGCCGATTTTCGGTTAGTTTTTGGTTTAAGTTCCAAATAAATCCACTTCATCCAGCAGAAAAACACACATTACTAGTTTTCTGTTATTGTTTTGCTTGTCGCGGATCTTGGCTAAGTAAAACTTTTGACTGTCCACATAGTGATGGATTTCCGCAAAGTAACACCTGACTCCATTATTAATCATCTGATGGTAAATAATAATAGAGATCTGTACATTACAGGCATTGCAATTCAATCGGGGACATCTACACCCTGTCAGGGGTGTAGGAGCGAGCCTCAGGGAAGAACCCTACTACTCAGGCCTACGCTTGGGAGGCGACCGCCTCCCGGTGTTTGCATCGCTGTTTCCAGCGGTTTTTAGGTCTTGTGTATTTAGCTGTTACTTAAACCCGCTCACCTCCATATTGGGCGAGCAGGGTAGGGTTAAATTGTTAATATTAGCGTTGTCAATATTAGGGCAAGTTGTGAATATGACGAGAAGTAACATACAAATGAAGGGCAAAGGAGTTAGATCTTTGGATATCAATGCCAAGCGTAGAAGTGTAGTAAACCTTGGGTGTTTTTAATTCAAGAGTGTATACTTTAATTCGCCATTTTTTAAACTTTTAATGAGTTTTCTTTTTTGTAACTTTGTTGAATAGTTCTTATCGTTAATATCTTTTGAAATGGTGAATTTATAATCCATATTAAGATAGTTTTGAAGCTATGCTTTATATTATATATTAATTTAGATTGATCAATGGTAACAAAAACTTTTAATTTATGATAACTAAATAAATTGATTGCTTTCCATCAGGTTCGTTTGTCTTCCTATACAATAAAAATATACATAAGTATTATAATTGGTATAAAAGATCGTAGAAACAACAACGAGTGAAGTGGATAATCAGGAGTGGAGACTGCGTCTTGATAAATTTAAGGCAAATTCTCGGAATCTTCTGTCCCGAGGAAATATCCAACGAATGCCTGGACTTTGTCATGAACCGCCGATTGGACTTCAAATCTTGCGCCGCAAGTGGATTTGGTTATGCCATACACTCCGTAGGAACCCCGATCACATACCCAGAGAGGCGCTGGACTCCTCAAGGGCAAAGGAAGCGAGGCCAATCCAAACACACCTGGAAGCGCTCCGTAGAGGCAGAGATGAAATCTATCTGGTTGACGTGGCCTGAAGTAAAGCGCGTCGCTTAAGACTGATCGCAATAGAGAAGCACTGTGGATGCCCTCGGCCCACGTCAGGGACATAGGACCTTAAAGAAAAAATAATGAAAGATCGGGCTAGGTGATGCGCCTTGCACCTAATATTCTGATATACATATGTATGGTGTACATATAATTGATTACAATCTAATTACTATCAGTATTCGAACGTAATTAATTCAATGGAATTTAATATCGTGTGTATTGCTTTGTCATTTGAATACCCGTAGTTGAAGATGTCAATTACTTTGAAGTACTTAACGAAGCGCAAGTTAGTAATATTTTTCAAACAATAGTTATTTAGATAGACAGACTTATTTCCTAAGCAGACATAACATAAAATAAGAATTAAAATAGAGACAAAACAAAACTCCGTGAACTAGGTGTTATAATAAATGCATATTTAATTGATGAGTTACTTTTAGTAGAATTATGTACATTTGTTGCGTCGTCCTGCCTTATTGTGACATAAAACAGATATCTTAGTGTCTATTGTAATGTCAGAAAAAGCAATATGAGCGAGTAAAATTATAACGCTGCTGGAAAAGGGATGTAGCCAATGTTACGCCTCACAGCGGTTTAATGTGAGTTGTTCAATCGTCCAGAAAATCTGGACTTGATACCGGAGTTCGAACGTAAAAATTCAAATTTAAATAAAGTGTGACATGGAATTTCTGTTTTTATTTTATTTCATTTCGACACCAGTGATGTTGTGTTTTATTTCATTTTCATAATCTTGTGTTATTAACAGTTATGTTGTTTAATTGTGGTGGCTTATTATACAATATGTTTCGATTCAGGCGAATAAGTGAAGTTTTTTTTAAATAAACGTATATCGTGACTTATTAAATTGATTGAAAAAGTCCATAGAAGATTTTGGTAGAATAACCACCATTTTATCAAGACATAACGTGATAAGCTGACTAGTAACATTTCAAAAGATTTGAAATTATTATATTTTACTTTACACTGGCATAATAGTTATAACTAATTACCACTAAAGAAAAGAAAAGAAAAGTGTGACACTTTATATACATAGTTCATCAATGTACAGCGAGTATGCAAACTGCGTACAAATTATCGAATCAATAATAAACCAGTTCTCTCGTGTAACGGTTATTTACTTGTTACATACTTATCGATATTACATAATATCGATTGATTTTTTTTCGCATCCTTAAATTCGAGAACAATCCTAAACAAAAGGCTTATGGGGGCCGTTATATTTAATGGTCTCTTCAAGCTCAAGAAGAGTAAAGATTCGGATGTAAATCATTATTGACTTGTTTGATGTAAGAAGTTAAATATAAAAAACTTGAAGCAAAACGGTATCTATATTGCCTTACTTCTCGGGGGAGCATGATGGGTTAATTTCTATTCCCTAAGTCCCCGAAATCGGAAGTCCCCGTGCTGAATAATGGAACATAAATGGGCTGGTAAAAGCAAATAAGCTGTTAATATCATGTCGCCTAAATTAACAACTTTTTCCAGCTTTGAGAACGAGTGCCATAGCTATTGATGACAATATAACAATACTGATGTAATGTAACACATTAAGTAATATTTCGTGAAACGATTTGAACCAGTGATATTATATATAGTAGCAGAAATTTCGCTTTCTAGCTCAAGCTTTCAATTCTTGCATTAGGCAAAATTTTTGTATGACCTACAAGTATTAATTTTTTTTAGTCTGGGTGTTTGTTCTTGCCATTTGGGTTTAAAATAAAATCCTTAATATGGATTATCCAAGTGTAAATTATTTTTAAAAGAATGTTTAAATATATTACATATATTTTAGTCAATTGGTATAGTAGTGAAACTGCCACTTATGGAGTCAATGGACGTGCGTACGATTCCTGCATTGACATATTATATATTCTACATATATAAATTATTTCAAGTCCACTGGGATACCCTGCCAATCCGCTTTGGGCAAGAGTGGTGGGTAAATACCCATTACTTCAGAAAAGGGGAGACCTGTGACCAGCGGTGGAACATATGAAGGCTGTTCAAAAAAGTGGTTCGTTTGAAACGCTATCTTAATATTTAAAAATTCAAGGGAGACACTTGTTAAAACTACGTAGAATATTTAGAGGTAAAAGCGAACTGTGTACAGTGGAGACAAAACAGCTTTCCCATTCAGCATCTTTTTCAGATTCAACAAGTGTTCTTCGTAACTAAAAGTAAAGAAAGGCTGAATAAAAGTTCAAAAAAAGAAATAATTGGAGAAAATATGATACTTTAATACTGTAATTCAGCTAAAGAAAACAGTTTTACTTCTTGAATACTGACTTTTTTTAAATATTTTTAAAATTGTAGAGTTTTTTTACAATATTTATAATCAGAGTCTCACGATTAAGAAAAAAAAACATTTTATACATACATAAATATATATAATCACGCCTGTTTCCCATAGGGGTAGGCAGAGACCACAGTCCTCCATCTGCTAGGATTCCGACACTCTTTAGTTCATCCACACTCATTACTCTCTTCGTATAACCACGTCGCCGTCATTTTCGACAAATTAGGTATATTAAATTCGTCTTAGTGAATCCCACGAGCCGCAAGGGAGGATGGAGGTCAGTCCCAGCAGAGCCCTGCATGCTGAGGTAAGGCACCATAGTACCCGGGGGAGTCCGATCCCGGGACGATCGGCACGCTTGCGACTAGGCTCGCCCCTAGCCACGCATCCATTGGCACGGCAGACCGTGGATTGGCGGAGAGGAAAGGAAGGACAGAGAAGAAAGGAAGGGGCAGGAAAGGAAATGCGGATTGGGAAGGTTACCACACTCGGAATAAACATTTAAAAATCCATATAAATATTTATTTTTCCGATTCCGATGCGGGAATCGAACCCGCGACCATTGACTCCGCGGGCGGAGGGCCCCGCCACTGAGAATAGATCTGTATGCTACGAGTAATAGACAATAACGAATATAATATAATAATGACGAATATCGTACGTTCTTTGGCCATGTTAAAAAATATATATTTATTCTAGCTTTTTTAAGGGATAGGAAGGCAAACGAGCAGGCGTGTCACCTGATGGAAAGCAATGAACGCCGCCCATAGACATCCGCAGCGACATAAGCAGTGCGGAAGCGTTGCCGACCTTTAAGGAAAGTGTCCTTATGAGAGTGAGAATGGGAGGGGTTAGAGGGAGAGGGAGGGTGTTGGGCCTCCGCAACTCGGCCGCTCACCGTACGAAGCGCGGTAGCTAAGCTACCACTCAGACGCCAGTTTTCTGCGTGCCGGCCCATTCGGCATATTCGTCAAGAATGGCATAATACTTGTCTGTACTCGTGTACTCGTAATACCTTGTCGTAAAGTTAATTTTCATAAATCTCATAATATCTTATAAGTTTTTAAATATAATATAAGAACTTTAAGCGATTTTATAAATTAAGATTCTGCCAATATCATTCACCGTTCCAATGATAAACATTATTTAATTAACTTCATAGATTTCTGTTAAACTCAATGGATATATATTTTCCGAAAGTCGCTCACCGAAACTTATTAAGTCTCGTCAAATTTGGTGAGTGCTTAATTAGGTTCTCCAAGAGTTTTGTTTAATGAATTTATTGTTTAATTGAATTAATTTAAATGGTGCAGTTACGTTGGTGGATAACTCCAAAATATATTGATTAATGTCTCAGTGGTTAAGGAACAAAGCACTTTGTAAATAGATGAAAAAAGTTATTTAAATAATTTAATGAATTACCCGTTATAAATATTAAGAAAATATATAAATTATCCGGAGATGCCGAATATCAGCCTAGTTGGTGCATTGTTGGGTAGACCTATGTCCAGTATTGAACTACCACATGCTGTTGTTAATGATAATAATGTATATCCTCCGTGAGAGTGATTTTTTTATTTATTTTCAGTGCGTTCATTAACTCTATCGAATCTCTACGAAACAACATAATAGCCTCTCTTTTTTGATTCCATAAGCTAACATAATTAAGCTCGAAACCGAGGCCTTGATCTGCCTGTTGCTTCATCCCGGACGAAATCAATGATTTTAATTTGTGCTTCATTGTACCCAAGAAGCTCTATATACATAAACATAGAGTGTAAAACACGTGCTTACATGTAGTTTAGTTATGTATATGATGACAACGTAACTGGTTCAGATGCGAACCTACCCCTTATTGAGACAATGGTCGTGGGTTCGATTACCGCATCAGGATAAATCTATGTAATGGCTACAGGTATTCCGAGTTTAGATGCAGTGCAACATATTGGGTTGTGGAAAAATCTAGTACGATTGGTCTGTTTTTGTTTCAATATGCCTTTATTAAGTCATAAAATTTTCAGAAAATTATTTTTGTTCAAGACTTGAACGAATATATTCATTAAATTAAAATATAATAATAAATTATTGTGTACGATTGCTTAAAATTACTGTACTTCGAGGAAGAAGAGGAGAGTTGTGCTGAATTAGCTGCCAACCTTCGCTAGTCGGAGAGGCGTGATCAGAAGAAGATTTTTATATAAATCTTTTTTAATTTTGCCTTAAACAATTAGCGTATTTTTTTTTCATAGGTATTCTAACCCGGTATCATAGAGCAGTAGTTCCATAGCATTTTCAATTTTTTACAGCTCATATATATGTCTTACTGTTCAGCACAAACCCAGTGCACTTGTCCAAGATATAAACATATATTTATCCTGATGTCGGAATCGAACCCGTGACCAATCATCAAGTAAGGTATAAGACCTTATGACGTGTTATTTGCGCTTGTACATTCTTCGAGATGTTTAATTAATATTCTACCGCTCAAACTTGACAGAGCAGCTGAGGCCACTAACTTTTTCAATAAAGCTTCATGAACCGCAGATGCTCATAATAAAATTTGAGGAAAGAACGTAAAAACAGGAATTTGAATTTTCTTCATTCAGATGAAAAAAATATTACCAAAATATGTATGTATGTGTGAGATTTGATTCAGTAGTTAACATACTTGAAATTTTGGCCAATAGCTGTTGATTCAAAAACTAGTCCAAACGAATGTTTTTTCACAACTTGCATGTGGAGGTTGCGCAAGTCAGCCTCCACCATGTCTCTCCAACGGTAACAGGACGGCGTCCAGTTAGGTGACCCACATACGCTCTCTTGACAGCGCGATCTTCCCCCATCCTCTCAACGTGGTCAGACCACCGGAGTCGGTGAGCCATTGTCTCTCCGATTGCATTAGGTTGAATCACCTAATGCTTGATTTCGGTATTTTTCTGACTTGGCCAACTGGCATCATCTCTTTTAGTTGGACTTAGTTGGATCTTACGAAGGATTTTTCGTTTTTTGTTATTCAAGCCAATTTAGCTAACTATAGAATTGATTACACAACTAATGATGGATAAAATAGTATATTATAACCGCAATAAATATTTTCACTTGGTATGTTAAAATTTCAAGGAATGTTTGAGTTGAGAGTTTGTTGCTTTTCTTTTGACCAAGTTTGTGTTCGCTGCTTCGAAATTTTCTACTACAATAAAAGTTTTGAAACAGGAAACTGTAACTTTGGAATGGTTATACGTCTCGCAAACTCTTTATATTTTTATATTTTTACTGTATTTTCTGTATCATCAATCTCATGACATGAAAGCGCGATATCTAAGAATGAAAGCTACTATTATCTATTGGCTAAGCTACTATTATATATTTAATTTCTAATACCTGTTGTTAAATCCAGGTATCCTAAATTTATCACCAGTATCAATTGATATCTTTATTGTTTACCTATCGCTTCAATAAAAAAACACTATGAAAAGAGTTCTCCTGCAAAAATATAATTGGAGTAAACAATATGACACAGACGCTATTTACAAATGAGTTTTAATGAGAAGATCTCATTAAAACTTTTGTTTTTAGGGGATGACATATTTCGAAATTCATTTTCAATGAATACTCTACACGCTTTTCATTTATTCAGCGTTTCGAAATACATCTCTGATTCACCTTTAATTGTACCATATTTCGTAATGGCATTGTATTTCTTGTAGTAGGTCAAATCAGTTTGTTGACGATTACCTGGAGTTCATATACCGGGTATTTGTCAACTGCTGCTTACATCGAATCTTAAAAATATATTGGGCTAATAATGTGATCTCCAACGACGAGCTGTGAGAATCAGCAAAGAGGTCTCAGATGTTTAGATACGACGAAAATGGAGATGGATAGGATATACTCTCCGATGCCAGGCCAATCATAACCTCAAAACAAACTTGGCGGCGTACTGTGACGTCCGTAGGACATAAGATGGGCCTATCCTGGAGCGAAGTCAAGCGTATGAGCTCCGACACAACGAGATGAATAAGCGTATCTGCTCTATGCTCCATTAAGGGGACTAAAACCTAGAGAAGAAGATATATCAGTTGTTATATTATATTACGCATTATTTATTGGAAAAAAAATTATTTATAATTGGTATAGATCAAATACGTTTTGTTGATGTCAACTTAATGGGCTCAGTGATGTAATTACTACCAGTGGAGTCAATTCAAATTATTTTTTTTGACATATAAATTAAATTAAATTTTTCAAATGTCTGTCACAACAATGGAGCTTTTACCACCATTTCTCGATGAGATTCTTCTGGACGGGGAAGAAACTGAAAAAGAAACTTCACAGGTATACCATTTCTGGTACTTTATTCGATCATTTAATATTGCATTTTAAACAGAAATTGAAAAAAATGCAACGCTTGAAGTCGATAAGTGAAAAGAATTGAGAATATATATGTCGATTAACTGTTACATAACAAAAGAAAAAGAAGGACGGAGGAAAAGAGCTTCTCTCTACACCTCATAAAGTTTATCTACTCACTAATCAAGTTTTCTTCACTTGAGATAAACATCCTAATAATATCTTATTTGTTGTAAATGTGCGCCATTGTTTTTATTTTATTTCTATTACCAAGGCTTCGTTTATTCAGAAAGATCAAGAGACCAAAGGATAACAAATTTATTGAGGTGAGACGGCAAAAGACAATTTAAAATTTAATTTGGATTACTATTGTCTTTATAAATAAAAAAGAAACATATTTAATTCCCTTGAAGTCAGAAAAAATACCGTAAGCAAGAATAATTTAATTTCCTTTAAATCTTTTGAATAATGTCCTTATTCCCGATGAGGCTGTCTCGCTTAGAACATTTGACAGCAGCAGTGTGTTCGTCCCAAGATAATACGCCTATACATGTTTTGATTTTTCATGTTTATGCACAATTATATATATATATATATATATATATATATATATATATATATATATATATATATATATATATATATATATATATATATATATATATATATATATATATATATATATATATGTATACATATATATATATATATATATATTATAACATTGTTATTATATATAATATAGCAAGGAAAAATAATAATGTACATATTTCGTATTTTTACTCATTTTTTCCAGTGAGTTTTGAACGAGGAGACTATGGGGGTCAATATCAGTAAGACGACATAATCCATTTGCAGATGGGCTGGACACATTATACGATGTAACTTAGCGAAATGGATCCAAAAAGTCATCGTCTGGTATCCAAGGGATGCTAGGGAGGCAGGAGGGGAAGAGGTTGCCCATTGAGGAGATGGGAGGATAACCTCCAACTAACAGGCCATGCTAAACAAGAGTAGCAAAAGAAAGGAATTAATGGAAGGAGTTGGAGGAGGCCTATGCCAAAAGGTACATCGAATGTGCAGATTTTCTCTAATATTTCACAAAAAAAAAATTAGTGTTGGAGATTTCAGTGAATATCGGTGGCAACATTGCATTGTGATATTCTTAGTTATGTTTCATCTATTTTGATGTATAAAGTACATATATATCTTTTGTGAAATGGAAAATATTGTAAAATGAAATGTCAGTCAAATCGAATTTCTCTTGAATCAAAAACACATCCAATCACATTGAAAAATAAAAAAAAATAATATTAATAATAGTTAAACCTACCATTTCATTATAATATATAATACGAGCAAAGTAATTTCGAATGCAAGTGAAAATGGGATTTCACATCAGACTTTATGGGCCAAACATTTGTTACGCCGGTTCACTTGGATGGAAATGTCAATATATTAAAAGCACTCCGAACTCCTAGGGGACATCGAAATGAAATGGCTCGATTAATTTGTATCGCAGCTTGGTAACGCCTGTTAATGAATGTATTAACACTGATTGGTTTATTTGGGAGTGAAGCTCGTATTCAAATAGGGCTTGGATGTTAGCTTGTGCTGGGAGCTGTAGATTTTACAGCTTTTTTAATCTTTAGTATATCGATGAAATTATCGATATTTTAAATATCAAAATTTTAAAAATATAGTCGGTACAATGGGATAAGATGACCGCTGAAGGCAGATTAATTATCTATCTTTAAAATTTGATATTTAAAGTTTATTACAATGGGATAAGATGACGGTACCTATTAAACAAGGATATATTATTATGAAACGATAGTTACGTTCTTGATAGTAATGACTGACAACACAGCAGGCTCACGCTTGGCAAGGAAATTGTGGGCTGCAAAATAGTTTTTTATTAATCAGTTAAACATTTAATACAAAATAGTTTTTATTAATCAGTTAAGTCTTTGAGTCTTCGACTAGTGTGTCCTACCTGTATTCTCTTACGGCGCCGAAACGTGGACGCTGATAGTCCGTCTGCTTCACAAGCTCAGATTGGCTCAGAGAGCTATGCTCGGAGTTTCTCTGGTAGATATGATTCGGAATGAACAAATCTGCTAGAGAACTAAGGTCACCGACATAGCCTTTCGAATTAGCAAACTGAAGTGACAATGGACTGGTCGCATTTGTTGGAGATCCGACAATCTTTGGAGCAAACGAGTGCTGGAGTGGAGACTGCATCTCGGTAAACGTAGTATGGGACGCTCCCTGGTTAGATGGTGCGACGATCTGCCCAGGGCAGCTGGATAAAACTGGATGCGTGAAACCGAAGATCGGGGTAGGTGTCGCTTCATGGGGCCTATGTCCAGCAGTGGACTGCCGCAGTCTGTTGGTTGAATCAGTTAAACGCTGCAGTTAGGTAATTGTAACTAAATAAATTAAATATAATGATATAATTATTATAACATATAATATTATTATTATTACAAATACGGATGTTATATAGAGATAATAAAAGAAGTGAGTGCGCCTCTTAAAGTAATGTTCCAGTCAGCTATTACGCGACGTCGCCGTGAAGCGTGCCTAATGAGCCTGATATCAACGTCACAACACTTCGAGCAAACTGTACTGAAAAAAAATACGCTACCGTAGACCGTAGATTTATTTAAAGGGGCTTATTCTTAAGTATACGTACTCTCTTGTTACGAACATACTGCATGATAACAAAACATTAGTATGATTAAAGCAAAATGTAGATAAAGTATACGGTACTTATGGTAATGTATGTATATCTTTTTTTTATGGTATAAAGAGGTAAACGCGTAAGCGTGTCGCCTGAAAGAAGACAATCAACGCCACTAAATTGTCTTTTTGTAACTATTTTTATTTTATATTTCTATTTTTTTATTTAATTTTATCTCTTCAATTAGTTATTTATAGTTATATTATAGTTTTCAATATAACATAAGTAACCCTATTGTTAAAATGTAGTCATGCTGTGCGCAAATTTAAATACTTATAGTGCGGGCGTTGTTAAGTTTATATTATATAGTATTTTTTAAGACTAACTTGTTTTGTGCCTAATAAATAAATAAATTTGGATTAATCTTGAAATCTGTTAAAACGATTTTGACTAGACTTACGTGATTCGACAAAAGAAAAGGAAAGGGTGATTAAGACTAGTTTATATTTTTAAAATATTAAGAGATTTTTTAAGATGAGAATGACTATAAAATTGGCGGCTTTAAAACATAAAAAATAAACACTTAACATATTGACTCTATGTCGATATATTTATGAAAAAAGTTGGAAATATTATTTTGCCAAATTTAATTTTGCAACAAACATCAAACGCGAGAAATGTTTCTGACGCTGAATTGACATATGTCAATAAGAAATACGAAGATGAAATGATTTTGTTATATTGTGTTCAGCTCCTTGCGTCAAATAGGGGAAAATAGATATTTTTATTTTTGGAAACTTAGTAGAAAATTATTAATAAAAAACTCACAATAAATTCTTACCACTCAACGATGTCTGTTTTACTGCCACAGTTATAATTATAAAACTTTTATAACTATCATGAATTTAATCCAAGCTCATATCATAAGCTCGCTGTACGAAGAGTTGTTGACTTAATTGAGTTGGCTGGATTTGCAAACACGTAGGCGTATAAACACAGGAATGGAATAAGTCATATTATGAATGAACCTACTTTCATTACAAATAAAACATTAGTATGTATATATGTATATGTGTATGTATGTATATATCTATATGTATATAAATGTGTATGTGTGTATATACACATTTTATAAAATTAGTTATTTATTTTTCTTTTGTACAAGCTACACTTAAAAGGTGTCAAACCAATCTTCTCAGTTTTTCCCACAGATTGTCTGGTAGAGAATGCCCAATATCATGAAGTCCACCTGATGTACATTTTGTACAAAAAATTTAAATAAATAAATAAAAATAAAATAATATTTGTACCGTATACGTATATTCACGTAACCAAAAATAAGTATTTTAAAATAAATTTATCTTACTGTCTATATTTTTTTACACTTTATATGTGTTCTACTGCTGGGCACGAACCTCCCTATTTCGGAAAGTATAGAGGGATGCCACATCACCACACTTGTCCTAGGCGGGGTCATTGTACATTCAGATTTGGAATAAAGACATTGTAGGTTATACATATATATGATTATGCCGGAAATCAAACTCACCACCACTGACAACGAATTTACCGATCAATTAACCGGTATAAGATAGCTAGATCATCTGCGACCATCATTCCGCTTGCACAACATAACCTGTATGGTTAAATCACACACGTGCTTAGCATACCTATAGTGAAAATACGGGCCTGACAAGAGGTTGCACTTAAGTCACGTCTGCGGAGATAGTACGCCGCATTGAACTGGAAGTCACTAATAAGCTTCAGTTCTGAAGTTTATACCATACTATTCCGCTAACTCGGTTCAAACTTTAGATTTATACGGGCTTGCAAACTACAATAAACAGCTGAAAAGTTTTACAGAACGTTTGGAACTATTTTAAAACTTTATGTTATTTTACTTTCACCGTTTGGACGAAAGACGATCAACTTCTCTCGTTTTCTATATTCAACTCTGTTCTATGTATTCATAAACTGTATGTATAGTGGTAGAGCCACGCTGCAGACGCATACTTTGTCAAGAATGGCACAATATTTGTATATAGCATGAATGGGCCGGCTCCCGTAGAAAACCGGCGTCTGAGTGGTAGCTTATCTACCGCGCTTCGTACGATGAGCGGTCGAGTTCCGGAGGCTCAACACCCTCCTCCACCCTCTACTCTTCCCCCTCCCATTCCCATTCCAATAATGACATTTTCCTCAAAGGTTGGCAACGCTTCCACTATGCCTATGGCGCTGCGGAAGTCAATGGGTGGCGTTGATTGCTTTCCGTCAGGTGACCGCCTGCTCGTTTGCCTTTCTATCCCATAAAAAAATTCTTTTATCAGCTAAAATGCATAATTCCAGTGGTATTACTTTTTTCCCATTTTCACTTAATGAAGGCTTACAATGAAATAAACGCATGTATCTGTGACCTTTTAGTTTTTTTAACTATTTTACTTCACACTGGCATAATCATTCAATTACTTGATTGCCATCAAGTAATTGAATTATTTTGCCAGAAAATCAGTTTCTCTGCTTAATGTATCCATCTGTATGTACTGTGAATTAATATGTAATAAATGAAAATTTACTCATGTCTGTTATTGTAAAAGGTAATAAAAGTTATCTAGTTATCTATTCTAAAGATGACAGAGAAGAATATATATTCTTCAGCAGAGATTATTCTGCCTTCCGAACTGTTACGATATTGAATCTTCAAAAAACAAGTTTAAACCTTTCTCAAGGGCCGGTAATATTTCTGATTTTACAGATGTCTATTAATGTTTAGGTTATAAAAGCGTTTTTACAACATAAATTCAATTTTAAATCATATCGACTGCTGGATACAGCATTAAAAAAACGATTAAAAATATTGACATTTTTTTAAGAGATAGGAAGGCAAACGAGCAAGCATGTCACCCAATGGAAAGCGATCAGTACTGAGCCCATGGACGTAGCCTAAACTCATCGCCTAAAGTACTGCAGAAGTGTTGACAAAACCCATTTGACAAAATGTGAAGACTTCGTTTTTGAATGAAAGTTCTCTTGATGTATCAGTTCGGAAATCTCAGTGCGTGGAAAGACGTTTTAAGAGAAATGCTGGATCGCCACTCGTCCAGGTCGTAAAGATAAAACTTGTGTTTGTGGAGAATAATGCCGAAGTGGTATAAATAGAATGGTATAATACTATAATTAATTTCACGGTTGATAATTTTATATTCTTAAAATGATATACCTAATTTTAATTTTATTTAACTTCATATTCAGTAGAGGTTATTTCATTTTCATTATCAATCTTTATCAATTAATTAAAATGCTTTGTTCAAAGAACGCTATTTGTTCCATGAGAGAGGTTGTCCGTGAATTTGTATAGAAATCTCAATCAAGATTGCTTATGTTGATTCCTTTGTGAATATTTAAAGTCGTCCAATAACTTTTTATTTATGATTGAATCCTGATTAAAAGCTTATTGTTCAATGTGAATATTTATAGAAATTTGATTAAAAAAAAAATATTTGTTACTGAATACAGAAATAGATTATTACACTTCAACTGTTACTATCACCATACATCATAGTATTATTATTTTTTATTTTAGAAATGAAGGGGCTCCTTACTCAGAAGGGGCCATATCGCTGGATTAATTATCAGAATTCATAACTCCAAAAAAACATTTGCTTACTTCTCAGTTTTGATGCCATCTAAAGAATAATAAAGCGTATCTATCTGATTAAATACTTCGTAATTACATCAAAAATACCTTTTTTATGCCTAAAGTAAAAATAAAATTTCTCAAATCTTTTTTGTCGTTACCTTAAAATTTACTCATATGGGCTTCTGATAATAAGGCCGACAATATATACACTGTTAAAAGAATACAAAAATAAAATAAAACAGCAAATTTTACTTGGCGTACTTATAGTATCAAAAATGTCATTTCACCGTTATTAATCCAAGTTGTATCTTTGTATTAAAGTCATTTTCTTGTTTATCTCCTGCAGTTTCAAATAATGTAAACTAATTTCACTTTTATAATTAGCAATATTCATATATTCATAATACATACATATCGATGAAATCTCTCTTAAACGTTATACTAACAATATAAAAGGTGAAAAATATTTTTACTTTATAATGTCGGAAGGCACAGCAAATATTTCACAATAAAACAATGAAATCTCTTCACAACGGACTTTCTAAGTTTGCTTATAAAATGTTTTTCTTTGTTCAAGTTTACACAAATACTTCTCTACTTTCATAATAAACATTTTTCTCGTTAAATGGGTTTGTTTTCATTAGATCTAGGGTAACGAGGACAATCATTGAGAACAGAATTTTTTATCTTTGAAAACGAGCATTTCATAACAAGAATATTTTAGACCGTTGTCAATTTTTTCTTCGTACACAATATACATGCCATCAGCAGGTTTAGCAATAATAATACCAAATAAATCGTGTATGTTATGTTGGTGCACATTATTATTAAGCTGTTATTTGCTGGGATTTTAGGTTAGATTTTAAACTTGCACTTTTTTATATCCTTGTAAATTGTAAAGGAAGATGGGTCGAGAGCAAGGTAATGATAGTTTAAACACAGAAATTTGTCTTCCACCAGTTACATCTTCTGGAGTGGTGTCTATATTATATTTTATTCAATGTATTTTCATCTTAAATGTACCTTGCGATGCGAACATTTTGCATTACTGACTCAGTAGCTCTATGCAGACGAGCTAAATAATTTATAGAACACGGTGAGAGCTCTGTAGTTCCGAAGCTGTTTCTCTGACAGTCTAGGGGAATGTTTTATGAGAGCGTGTAGATCATCGCCCTTGACTGTCGACATACTGTTGTTTTTTTCTAAAAAAATCTAGCAATATTATATTGCTAGATTGCTTTAGAAGTCGTTGCGGTGAATTTATAATATGATTTAGTTGTTTTTAGTTTTATTGTATTGTATGTGTATTTATATATATGGATGTATGCGTATGTATGTATGTGTGTGTCTCCGTATCAATGTCGTCACTGTGGTCCACGATCTGACCACGTTAGTTCTTGCTGAAAGCCAGCGCCAGGTGCTCCAATAGAAAGCTTGGCATATCGGTATCTGAACGTTAGAGCTTGGCATATGCCGAGTAAGTTGTTACTTGTAGATTAAGATTATTTTGTATTTGTTTTGTTTATTTATATATTATAATATTATTAAGGTTTTAATTTTAGCTATTGTAAAAAAATGTGTCATAAATAAAGGTTTATTCTATTCTATTCTATATTTATAGAATTTTGCTATTTTGCTATTGTATATTGCTACCAAAATATTGTTTAGTTCAATATTCCAATGGAACTTATTTTACCAGCTTAATTTCATAAATTGAGCTATCGCTAATCTATATTCATCATCATCGTCATCATATTAAGGCAGTCTACTGCTGGATAAAGGCCTTTCTCAAAGCGCGCTACCTATCTCAATCTTCGGATACATGCATAATATTTGCTAGCCGATATGTGCAGGTCGTCGCTCCATCTAGCCAAGGGCGTTCCACACTACGTTTAATATACGTGGTCTCCATTCCAGCACTCGTCTACTCCAACTACAAATATGCAAATCAAAGTAATCATTATTTCATATATCTATTTCGATTTGTGACATTCTATTTACTTTAGCTTTGTTATACCTTTGGCTTTTCCCAAAGCACCCCACCTAGCTCAGTCTTTGGTTACATGCATAATCTTTGCCAGCTGACATGTGCAGGTCGTCGCTCCATCTAGCCAAGGGCGTTCCGCACTGCGTTTAATATACGTGGTGTCCAGTCCAGCTATCAACTACTCCAACTAGTATGTTAGTAATCCTCCAAATAAGTATATAAAGTAATCATTCCTTTATGTCTATTTAGGTACATCAATCATTATGAGAGAAAGTCTCAATATTTTGCCACGTATTCAGGAGGTGAGCGGGTGTCTATCAAAAGCCGGAAATGCATTTGTCTTTGGTTTTATGGATATCTACAGCTGACGGTAATCATTTACGGTCAGTGACCTCTACTACTGTTTTTCTGTCCCATATTAGAAAAAAGTAACATTGCAAAAATCAGAAAAAAGGGTAACAAGGATTGTAAAATACTAAAAACAATAATTACCCGCCATTCATTTCGTATATATCTGAAACTGAGAATAATAAATTCATATTAATTAATTAGAGAACTTCAGGCCTAAAATGTGAACAATTTTACATGTTCAAAATTCACAACTTATTAACTTTCCACATTTCCAAAAAAAAACTATGACGTATTGCGCCGTAACCTACAGCGGTCATTAAAAGTTCCTACATATTAAAAACTTTGATATGAGACCTGTGTTTATATTTTATAATGTGAATTAATAAGGTCGTGTGAACATTATACAGTTTTTATAACTTAAATTTAGAGATAGAAAAAATATTATGGTATTTTAGTTGTAGTAAGTTGAGACAACTTTTATTTTTTTTATACTTATTTATAATTGGAATCGTGGTCCAAGGAAAAAAAATACATTATACCTAAGAATGTGTACCATAACCTCAAACTAATACGTAATTGACCGACCGATTGGCTCAGTGGCGGGGCCCTTCGCCCGCGGAGTCAATGGTCGCGGGTTCGATTCCCGCATCGGAATAAATATTTATATGGATTTATAAATATTTATTCCGAGTCTGGTAACCCCCCAATCCGCATTTCCTTTCCTGCTCTTTCCTTTCCTCTCTATCCTTTCCCTTCCTCTCCGCCAATCCACGGTATGACGTGCCAATGGAAGCGTGGCTAGGGGCGAGCCTAGTCGTAATCGTGCCGATCGGGCTAAATAAAGGTTATGAGTATATAACCTGGAAGAACGGACATTAACTCATCAAGCTTGTCCAAGGTGGAATGATGGGACACCCAAACTTGGAATAAAATAGCTGTAGGCTATACATATAGACGGGAAAACGTACTAAACCACAAAATGAAAACTGAACACCAGAGCCAAATAAAACTTTTAAGATTTCTGAAAAACTTGACTTTGATCACTAAAAACAGTTAGTTTCAACACTGTAAAAAAATTCTATTGGTCATAGAACTGTGAGACTTACACATCGACACATTATTATTTTCTGAACAGAATATGCCATAAATTTTTTTGACATCTGTGTCTTTTACAGCGTTTTCGCTTTTTGCTATGATTAAATATATCGATATTTATCCCATAGCGGTAATAATTCTTCGACCACTTACTCTGAAAGCGGTAGCATCACTACTAAGACATTTCGATCTTCATATTGTACTTGTTTGTGACCAATTGGTGACGGGGCGTGACGTGGATATGTAGTGTGTCTATTTGGTAAAACATTACAAAACGTATTTTATAAACAGAACACTTGCAATTTAAGACTTAAAATATTGTGCAATAAATCTTAAACCACATAAGCTTGATAAACCTAGGAGTTGAGCCATTATGTCGAGGAAATAAATTACATCACATTTACGGTGTCTCTTTGTACAATGAGACTAGTATGGTTTGCAATGTTTATTTTAATATATGGAAAAAGTTCAATTATTAAAAATAATTTGAAGTGGTCAATCCTGTATGGTTTCGAGTGTAGAATAGGCTCACCCAATTTCTTCCTTTATGTTGTAAACGATTTACGGGGGTAAATATCGGTAGGTGATATAATTAAATCATAATTTACACACAATACAAGCAATTTTAGAACGAAATTCACTTAAATTGTTACTAGTAAAATTGTGCTTATAATTCCGAAAACAAAAAACGATTTTTCACGCATACGAATTCAAGAGAAACGAATTTGTTCAAACATTTAGTGTTATTTTATCTTACGTTTGTTCCCAGCGTGTGCGTTCATATAGTGTGATAAAAGTCAATTTCCACAAAATTCTTTGACAAACAAGTTGAGGAAACAAGTTTCACAAAGACTCTAAGCTACTATAAATTCATAGAGGGTTGATTTTGTTTCTGAGAAACAAACAACATCAATATTTGTTTTTAGATTAATTTTATTTGTTTGAAATAAAACTTTTTTCAGGCTCATAATTTTCAAATTTTTAATTCTTTTTGAATTTATTCTTTCTGATTATATTATTTTCTTTTCTAAAGCAACGTAACACCACTCCTTGAGTTATTTCCTCTTTCATCTCTCTCCCTCTATTCTTCTTCCATTGGACTTTTGGTCGCTATTTTCCTAGCACAAGAGTTATAAAACTCTACGTATTTTTAATTGTTATCTAGAGCGGTTGCAGAAAGCAACTATGCTGATATACTAATAGATTTTTTTTTATTGGATAGGACGGTAAACGAGCAAGCGTGCCGCCTGATGGAAAGCAATCAAAACGCCACTCATAGATAACCGCGACACTGAGGCCAATGCGTGCCAATGACGTATCGATTCGGAAAGATCGCCGAAGGTAGCTGGTTCCACATAGTGGTGGTGCATGGAAAGAAGTTTCGAGAGAAGCGCACCGTAGTATATCGTAGTAGATGATATCAATAAAAGCTTTATAATAACAGTGGTTGCGGAATAAATAAATGAAAAATTCGCTTTCGTTTAAAATTACTTTAATTGTTCAAACAACGTGGACAGTCAAAAGTTTTACTTAGCTAAGATCCGCGACAAGCAAAACAATAACAGAAAATTAATAATGTGTGTTTTTTGTGCTAGATAAAGTGGATTTATTTGGAACTTAAACCAAAAACTTACCGGAAATCGGCCATCAATTCTCCGAAAACCGAAAACTTTTCGGTTGTCTTCTGTAGAGTCTACTATACCTGAAGATGCCTCGTGTTGGGGCGAAACACGTGTCGTTTGCAAGATGGAAAAGTGGTAATGTGTGTTTGGTGTTGTGTATAGTGGTTGGTGGGTGTAGAATTGATGGCCGATTTTCGGTAAGTTTTCGGTTTAAGTTCCAAATAAATCCACTTCATTCAATACAAAAAACACACATTATTAATTTTTTGTTATTGTTTTGCTTGTCGCGGATCTTAGCTAAGTAAAACTTTTGACTGTCTACATAGTGATGAATTTCCGCAAAGTAACGCCTGACTCCATTAATAATCTGTTCAAACAAGATTTTTATTGTACGAAAATGTTCAAAATATTTTTTCTTCGTAAGCTAAAAATACAAGAATTTTAACCGATCACAAGCCTTGTCGTGCTCGAATCAGGTGTGACAATTCCCAGTGTTTACTTATGTAAATTGCACCATTTGCGGCGTCTTTTGTTTGAAGCTCTCTTGCTGATACTAAATTGATATGGGACCTACGTGCGGCAAACAGATTTTGTATTTCAGTAATAGAAAGTTATATAAAAAAAATAAACGACGATGATAATTTTCTAAAAAAGATATATTTATGTATTTTTTCATGGAAGAGGTAATCAAACAAACTAGGGGTAATTTTATGGTAAACAATCACCACCGCATATGAAGGCGGATTTACAAATTTGCCGCCGATAGGCCACTGTTTTAACCACCCCAACCCATCTCTACAATTTGGTAATATGTTAACAATAGTATCGACGCAAAAAGGGAATACGTAGTTAACTGCAAAATGAAAACTTACTACCAAAGGCAAAATATCTTAATTAAGATTTCTGAAAAAATTATATGCGATCACACAAAAACTAGTCTCTAAGTTTTAACGCTGTATAACATTTTCTACTGGCTGTAGAGCTTGCAGGACACAAACCACTAGACCGAATATTTCTTCTAATTCTAAAATGCGATAAAAAAATCGACATTGGTGCATTTACAGTGTTTTCGCTTTTTTGCGTCGATATTAATTCCAATGGTACGTCACAACAAAAAGTTTTACAACACGTTATTATTTTCTTTTTAATTTCAGTAAAAAATTTAGCTCCAAATTTGCCACTTCAAAAATTTACCGTCGTAGGCTCCAGCCTACTATACTGATACATTGATAAATGTATCACTAATGTATTAAAATATAATAAAACCTTTTTACTTTTTTACATTCGTAATTTTAATATTTAAAATAAAATGATAAATTGTTTTATATATACAAACAAAGATTCGATCGACTGACGTCTTTCGCAAAGACGTGTTACCTTTCCTTGCATAAGAAATTAATATTGAATATAAAATGTAAAGTTAAAAGTAAAATTTATATAATACATAATACATTAATATAAAAGTTTTTTTATTAAAATAAAAAAAAATTTAAAAGTATAATATATATAAAATATAATTCATCATATAATTATAATTAATATAAAATGTAAAGTGTTTCATCAATAAATTAACTTCACCTGGAAGAGTTTCAATATAGCGAAGATAAAACCCCCTAAAGATCCCTGTGTCGCCGTATCAGTACGGCTAGCATATGATTCCTATTCAGCCTGCTGGTAAATCCGCCACTGCATTGACACATGTAAAATCGAGGGCATTGAAGATGCGTTATCCTGTGGGTAAAATATAAATGACAAGAGGGGAAAGGGGTCAGGACTTTGAATCTATGATACCAATGATTGACGCTGATATTCAATTAGGGAAAGGTATTTTTGTGGTCGCGTAAACCGATTCTTGCCTAAGCGTGGCCTTATAAATAAGAATACTAAACTCATCTAAAAAAAAACTAACTTTGTTGGTTCAGCGACCCAAAATAGATCTTGGCCTCCGAACAGATCTTACGCCACCGTGCCCTGTCCTACGCCACCTCTTGCTAGCTTCAGAGTAGAAAGTTGCGCAAGTCACCTCTCCAACGGTACCTGGGGCGTCCCACTGGACGTCGTCCAGTTGGGCGACCCACATACGCTCTCTTGACTGCGCGATCCTTCCTCATCCTCTCAACGTGGCCCAGCCAATGAAATTGATGATCCTTAGTCTCTCCTATTATATTGAGTTGGGCAACCAGATGCTCGATTTCGGCACTTTTTTGATTTCGCAAACTGCCATCATCACTTTTGGTTGGGCCCGGGATCTTTCGGAGGACTTTTGGTTCTGCAACTAGAAGTTTTTTCTCTTCCTTTAACATTAGTGTCCAAGCCTCACAGCCATACGTTAGGATAGGCCGAATAATCGTATAAAAAAAATGTAAAAAAAAAAAACAATCACGTAGAAGCTTATATTAATTGATTTAATTCTTATGTTAATTAATATTATCCTTTCTTTACGGTAAATGGTGTTTATTTACGACACCAAAAGCTAGTTGGGGAAGAGAGCAATCTCACTTATAAACTTAATTATTACACTGCTCGTAATTTAAAGCAGTAGTTCCATTTCCAATATTCCCTGTTAAATAAGCGTTACAACTTTATTCATTAATCTCCGACTAAGCACCGTGTTAAATGTTATTTGGAAATGTTCGCTGAAACGTACCTACGATACTTTTAGAGTGTTTCGTGCGATTAAATAAATATTGATTAATAGTATGTGTTTGTGTATATTCACATATATGGCTTTGTGGCGAAGCTATCACTTTTTTTTATGGGATAGGAGGGTAAACGAGCAAGCGTGTCGCCTGATGAAAAGCAATTAACACCGCCCGTGGACAACCGCGATACCGCGGGAGTCGTGGAAGCGTTGCCGGACTTTTAGGTATATATAAGCTTGTTTTTTGAAGGTTCCAATGTCGTAACGGTTTGAAAAGACCGCCGAGGGTAGTTGGTTCCACAAACTGATGGTGCGTGGGAAGAAGTTACGAGAGAAACGCACCGTAATAGATCGCCACTCATCCAGATGGAGGGGATAATTTTTTTTTATGGCAAGTTGTGCGGTTGTGGAATTCGGTGGCGGGAATTATTCCAAACAATTCCTCGGAGCTGAGAGATGATCTTCGGAGCTGAAAATGCTGAGAGATGAGACATCTCTCCGCAGCGCTAGAGAATCAAGCTGATCGGTGAGATCTTGGTCATCGGCGAGTTAATAGTTATGAGTTCGATTGTCGCATTAAGATAATTATATACATACATACATACATATAGTCATGCCTGTCTGTAGGGTAAGGCAAAGACCACAGATCTCCATCCGTTACGATCCTGACACACCTTCCTTGCTTCTTTCACACTCATCCATCTTTTCATCCATCTTTCCTTTCAAATTCATCGTAGCGAAACGGCTTTCCGTTCGTCGCTACTCGCTCTCGTGAGAATCAGGACGTGACACGTCGCCGTCATGAACTATCAACACAGACTATAACAGAGTACGCGAAAAACAGGCATTTCCCAGATTTAAATGATTTGTCCAATTCATCACGCATCATTTCAATTGGATAATTATACATACTTTTTTTAAATTTTTATTTATTAACAAAATCCACAGCACTTAGATAACATTACAAAAAATATTTACATATCTTTCTGCCAATAAAGGGTTTATATAATTTATACAAATATTATTTAAATTTAATTGAAAGAAAAATTGGACATTAATCTAAAACACACGTTACACTTAAATTTCACGTTTGCGTTTCATATATAAATAAATAAATAGTGCACTGTATCATTCATTTAACATACTAAATAAATCATATTATCCATAGAAAAACCGATGACTGTAAGGTTTTGCAAAAAAGCTTATGTGTGCTTGTGTGTATGTATGTGTTTTAGTGTGTGTGTGAGTTAGTGAATATATGTGTTTTTTATAAACTATATATCATTTTCTGAATTGAAACTCAAAAATATATTCAGAATATATTGAAACTAGTTCTCTTCGAATGTCGACTTACTTTGATAATAATTAAATTCAAACTTGACTGCATTTTATTTTCGTATTATGGACACGTATGCAGTTTTAAGAGTGGAAAATATCCTGAACACAATTCAGAATATTTTGTACATTATTTGTATGTAGTTTAATATTATGAATATATTATATATATATATATATATATATATATATATATATATATATATATATATATATATATATATATATATATATATATATATATATATATATATATATATATATATATATATATATTCACGCCTATCCCCCGCAGGGGTTGGCAGAGACCACAGAGCTCCATCCGCTGCCATTCATCGCAGCGAAACGGCTCGTCATTGGTCGCTTTTCGCCCTCGTGAGAATCAGGACGTGACGGGTGGCGAACCACGTCGCCGTCTTTTTCGACAAATTAGGTATATTAAATTCGTCTTTAGTGAATCCCACGAGCAGCAAGGGAGGATGGAGGTCAGCCCCAGCAGAGCCCTGCATGCTGAGGTAAGGCACCATAGTCCCCGGGGGAGCCCGACCCCGGGACGAGCGGCACGCTTACGACTAGGCTCGCCCCTAGCCACGCATCCATTGGTACGGCAGACCGTGGATTGGCGGAGAGGAAGGGAAAGGATAGAGAAGAAAGGAAGGGGCAGGAAAGGAAATGCGGATTGGGGGGTTACCAGACTCGGAATAAACATTTAAAAATCCATATAAATATTTATTCCTATGCGGGAATCGAACCCGCGACCATTGACTCTGCGGGCGGAGGGCCCCGCCACTGAGCCAATCGGTCGTCTATGAATATATTAAATTCTTTTAAAATCTTACCTTCGTAATTTTTACGTGATATAAATTAGTATATTAAAAGCAAAAAGAATTGTATTGAGATCATCAAAAGTAAATAATGGAGAGGAAAAAAGAAGTAAAGGAAGGGTAAAAGAATTCGACGCCAATACAATAAGTCTACAATTTTATCAAAGGTTGGCAGTGTTTTAGCATTGCGTGAGGTATTAATGCCTTACTTTGTTTGCCACAAAAAAAAATGTTTATTAAAAGGTTTTGCACAAAACATATCTATATATTGTATGTTTATAATGTATTAATGACCCACAGCAGATATATCATTGGGAGTGAGCGATTAGCACACGAAAAGTACATTAAAGGTATCATAAAAATATATATTGTAATTATAAAAAGGCACGAGTTTGAAGGCCCTTGGGAAGCATCAAGGACGAAATTGTATTGTACTCATGCCCTTTTGTCGTCTCGGAAATTGAAAGTTTGTGAAATTACAACTAGGTCACAGGGAAAAATACGAGCGGTATGAAGTTTGTGGGCTCTCGTGTATTTAATTTAAATTATGAAATCTACATAAACGATACTTTTTATGATTGGATTTTAATAAATACATATAAATATATAATTTCGAAAAGCTCATTTACTTCTTGCTGCTCTTTACAGTGAAAATACGAGTGTGTAGTGATGAAGGTGATCCATAGGCTACTTTTATTTTGGTGGTGATGAAATAATTAAGAATCATCACCACCATCAGACCAGCCTGGTCTCGGCTACAAGCATCCAATGCCAATTTCCCTGCGCAGATTTTGGGCTTAGTAGCTGGGGGGGCTAGCGTCACACACTACATTCGCAAGACGCGGTTTCCGGTCGTCTACTGCAGTAAAATCACAAATCGCTTCGGTTTTTTTGTATATTTTTTTAACAATCATAATCGTTATTGTAGTCACTGATTTATTAGCGTAGATAATTGTTATTGTATCTTAATAACAATACTAGTTGTCGCTACCAGAGTATTAATTTATAACGATATAGGGGTGACTTTAGAACAACTATATGCAATACCTACATTTGCTGTGAGAGAATCTAACAGCTGCAGATGCAACAAAGCTGTTGACGTAAGCTATAAATTACGTGGTTCGTTTGCTCGGAGCTATCAAGTCAGTATTACAAAATATCAACAGCACTGGAAGCGTTTTATGTGCAGCATATTTCAAACGCGATTGCCTTTTGAAAACACAATATCGGTAAAAATGTCTACTAGTGATATTATTGATTCAAATGTTTTAAAACTTATAGTCTTTATTAAGCACAATCAGGTATTTCATGTTAGGACGTTTTTATCATTATCAAGGCATTACAGCCGCGGGTGGGTCTTAGCCTGGTCCAGTAAGTTTTTCCAGTAGGATCTTTGTTTAGCTTTTTCCTCCAGCCCCTCACACCGATTGCCTTTAAGTCATCCTCGACTCTATCTAGCCATCTGAGCTTAGGCTTTCCGCGGCATCTACGACCATCTGGTTTGCCGTCGAGTAGGCGTTTGGGTACTCTAGCCTGGTCCATCCGTACCCAGCTTAACGAAAGCGTTAATGGTTTTGATGACGTTCGGCTCATTGTAGGTCGTTTGAGGTTATAATAATATTAATCTATTTTCCATATTGTTTTATTTATATAATTAGTAGGTAATTTCTAATAATAGTATGTTATGAACAAATACCATTAGGCTATGTCATGGTTACGATTGGGAAATGATTTACAAGTTAAAGCTTCTACTGGACATAGGCCTCCTCCAAGAAGCGCCAGCTAGCCCGATCTTCGGCTTCACACATCCAGTTTCTGCCAGATGCTCTGCTCAGTTAGTCGCATTATCTAGCCTAGGGGCATCCCACAATACGTTTATCGAGACGCGGTCTCCACTCCAGCACTTGTCTGCTCCAACGATTCTACTAATTCGAAATATCTGTGACTTTAGTTCTCTGGCGGATTTGTTAATAAACATTAATATGTTTAAAAAATATAAATGTCTCTTTGATCATTCAATTTTTTATTATTTAAAAATATATTAGAAATTAAAATAATAAGATAATATACAAGTAGTGAAAAACTTTTCAGTTTTGTCAAATGATTATTAATAGTGCAATATGTTTAATATTTTATTATAAACATATAAATAAAATATTAAACATTTCAACAAAGATATAATAACCTATAAAGGACCAAATGCTTGTCTCTTTTTAATTATACAACCGGCCTCATTTTCTTCTAATTATAATTTAATTAGATTCTGAAATGAAGAGAAGAAACGCGAGATGATAATTAGGAAAGTGTTTCGAGGGCTTAAATTATATTGAATACTAAACGTGCGGAAATTTCAAAAGATTTCTCCTGGAAGGTATTTCAATTAAACCTGCCCTGTAATTTTATTTAAATAATTTTATTTTTACATACACTCAAATATCTTGGATTGTTTTGAAAGAGATATGACGACCAACGAGCAAGCGCGTTGCCTTATGGAAAGCAATCAAATCAAAAAACATTTGCCACCAAAGGCATTGCAGAAGAGATACCAGCATTTGAAATATATGTTAGGCTTGGTTTTTAAAGGTTTCATCGTCGTATCGATTCAGAAATACCACTGAAAATAGGTAGTTCCACAAATTAGAGTTTCAAGAAGAACCTATTTTTGTACTGTTATATCATGAAAAAGAAAGTCTGGGCTACGTAATATCAGGAGTGGACCGGGACAGCGAGTGCTCCAGAACTGCTGCACCTCGCGAAGGAGGAGGAAAGTTGTGTTGAATTGACTGCCAACCTTCGCAAGTCGGAGAGGCACTCTTAGAAGAAGAATATCACATAAATGGTTTGTAAACTTACGTTCTCAGTCTAGATTTAAAAATATGACCTTCAGTTCCAAGTTCGATCCGTTTATCACCGGTAAATATTTTTATATTTCTTAACCTATTAGTTCTTGAATATTTATATCTAGATGACTAGCATAAATAATTTGAGAGAAATATGTATCAGTGAGATCCAACCTTCTAATGAATAATTCTGTTTATAGGGAGTTTGGTGTATTAACCCTCCTCTCCTGCGATTGCAAGATATCTAGCATAGTGTAGGACATTATTAAGTTAATATTAGAATATATATTAGTTCAAAATAAATTTTAAGATAAAAAAAATTATATGTCTATTGTGATCCAGTATTGAGTGCTTTAGTCGCAATTTCTTTTTTTTTATGGGATAGGAAGGCAAACGAGCAGGCGTGTCATCTGATGGAAAGCAATCAACGCCACCCATAGACTTCCTTTGTACCATAGCCAGTGCGGAAGCGTTATTGGTTTATAAGATAATCAATGAAGGTTTTATATATTCAAATATAAAGTTTTTATAAATTAGTGATACATTGGTTAGTAAACGTATTTTTTTATGGGGTAGGAAGGTATACGAGTAGGCATGTCATCTGATGGAAAGCAACCAACGGCGCCCATAGGTTTTCGCGGCGCCATAGGCAATGCGGAAGCATTGCCGAGCTTTAAGGAAAGTGTCATTATGGGAGTGTGAGTGTCATGGGGAGGGGTAGAAGGAGGGGGGAGAGAGTTGGGCCACCGGAACTCGGCCGCTCACCGTACGAAGTGCGGTAGGTAAGCTACCACTCAGACGCCGGTTTTCTGCGGGAGTGTAGTACTTCCCCGGGCGAGCCGGCCCATTCATGCTACAGACAAATATTCTGCCATTCTTGACAAAGTGTTCGTCTGCCGCGTGGTTCTACCAATATATAATATTCTTGTGATATAATCAAGTGACCCTATATACATCAAAGCCACATCGCATATATAAATGCACATTTCGTATTAAAAATTGCAAATAAATGAAAATTCAGAAATAAAAGCAGCAAATTTCGAACTATGTTGGTGCCATTTCCATAGAAAATAAAATAAATAAACATCAAACTAAGCAAACCATTGTGACAATTTAACCAATACAAACCTCCTATCATTGCATTCAACCCAAGTATTGTCATTGACAAGTAAACTTGATCTATTTTTCAACGTGAATCAAAAACTAATTAATAATTTCTCCTTGAACATTTGCAAAGAGACACTTATAACTGTATTAATTATCTACAGTGCTTGTGCTTAATTAAGTAAAGCCTAGACCAATCAAATTATTTCAGGCACTTAGATGCGGCCTTCGTAATTCGTTTTAAGCTACCTTTGAACTTTCCGTCTCTGCTTTGCCGTCAAATGAATTTTTTTTTTCTTATTATGATTTGGTTAAAATCAGTATTCAAAGCGCAAGGTGACATTAAAGAGTTCTTCTTCTCCTACGTTAATAGCAATAAGACATCACTATTTTACATACATATTATACATATCGTCACGCCTGTCTCCTGTAGGAATAGGTAGAGACCACAGATCTCCATCTGCTACGATCGTAGCATGCTTTCCTTGCTTCCTTCAAACTTATTACTCTTCTCATGCACGCCCGCTGGTTAAGGCGTTAGTGTAAGTGCCTCTTGGCCTGGCCTTTCTTAAAAACTTCAAACTTTGTTTTTATTTTAATTTCTTATTCTATCACTCAAAGTAACACCACTCATACTTTTATAATTATTTTGCTAGTTATAAATAATAATAAATATTGTAAAATATACTATTATAGATAGTTAACTTATGACATTACGTCTTGATAAAATGGTGGTTGTTTTAATCAAAATTGATGATAATATATGCCATAGACCATCACCATACAAGATTTATTTCCTGTCATTTCACTTCTATGCCTTTTCGATTGTCGATTCGCAGACAGACGAGTCCAGTTCATTTGGGTTTCTACCGGTATAGTGAGTATTTAGCACCCGGAGCACGTTTCTATACCCTGAAAACGGGACAGGTTGAAGATATCCCTCTTTGCTTTGCTTGAGTACACGTAGAACGCACTGGTTAAGGACGTTTACTGGCTCAAAGGTTATTTCGATTCTTGTTACATTATTTCCTATAGAATTTTTACCTGGTATCTGGTTACTTTTTATTTTTTTAAATATATATAGAAAGATTTTAAAGGTCGGTAACGCCTATGGTGTGGAAAAAAATATAGACTCTGTTGATTACTTGCCATCAGGTGAAACACTTACTCGTTTACCTTCATATCGTTTAAAAAAGCAATATTTATAGTATTTATAACATAAGGAAAAAAATTACAAGAATAAAGTTAAACAGTCGAATTAAACGCCCATCCAGCATTTACGTTTAATTATAGAATATGAATTATTTATAAGCACACAGGGAGTGTTACGCCTTCGGGAGAATTACTTCCGTAGCACAATGTCTCATATGTAAATGAGAAGGTGTCGGGTACTTATAACATTAATGAAGCACTCTCATTCTCGAACCAAAGGAATGTCAGAAACCATGTTCAATACTGTGGCACTTTAATATAGAATTATTTGCACACTGAAACTTCTTTATCACCATTAGCCCCCATCAAGCTACCTAAACGGTAGGTAGAAGAAGATCGGGTTAGGTGGCGCTCCATGGGGGAGGCCTATGTCCAGCAGTGGACTGCCGCAGGTTGCTGATGATGCTACCTCAATCTTTGATAACATCAGTTTCTGCTAACTGCCCTGCACTCCAGATCATCGCTCCATCTGACAAGGGGCATTCCACATTTTATCAAGACACGGTCTCCATTCCACTTGTCAATTCTATAAAAATATTACCAGTCCATTGCTACTCGTCATTCAGTTTATTAATTCGTATAGCGCCAGAAAACTCACCGGTATAGCTAGCTAGTCAGGGACCTACTGTAGCGTATTTTTTCACTTCGTGTCTTATTCATCAAAGGAACTCCAAGCACGACTTTCTCTTGAGCTGATATTGTCATTTTTGTTACTATGCGTCCTTTGTCGTAGTCGAAGAGAGAACCGATAACTATAGAGTATTATTTACCCTTATTAATTTAAATAATAAAATATCCACGCTATTATATGTTATAATTTAAGATTACGTTGTGTATGTACGGTTTCCATATAAGTGATTTTTTTTAACAGCCCATATATGTCCCACTGCTGAGCACGGGCCTCTCCATTTCTGGTGGAACAGACGTTAACCCACCACGCTTGTCCAATACGGATTGGGGGGGTTACCAGACTCGGAATAAATATTTGTAATCCATACATATATTTATTCCGATGCGGGAATCGAACCCGCGACCTTTGAGGTCGCGGGCGGAGGACATGAATATGTATTGTCTCAATAAGTGAATTCTTTGAGAAATAAAAAAGATGACCATAGAGATTTCTTAGAAAATTTTTATATCGTAGTTTAAGCAATCTAACTAAATAAAGGACACAGTATTCGATGTTGAATTATATAATTAAATGACATATATCAACTAATGAAAGTCATCATTGAAGTGTAATGATTTATACCCACACAATATCGCATGCGCCGTCAGAGAAATCAACAGTTGTGGGAACTAGCCAGTTTGCAACGTGTGCTATAAATTATAGTTTGCCTGAATAGAACTACCTAAACGTTTATGCATAATGTACATATAACTGGATCCGTTTATATAAACTTCATTTTAATATAACTTATATGTACATTATTTTATGCCACTCATAAAATCATTTTTAGGAACCCTATACTGCCATGTGACGTCATGCAACTGAAAAAATCAAATGATTTTTTGTTTTAAGGTTTTAACATTTTTGGTTTTAACATGAAGATCTCCATGATCAGTATGTAAGGACTGAATGATGGAATAAGAAATGAAGATATAAGAGAGCGATGTGGAGTAAAAGATGGTGTCGTGACAAAAGTTGAGAAAGGGACGCTTAGACGGTTTGGGCACATAAAGAGGATGAATGAAAGTCGACTGGCAAAAGAAATTTACGTCGTGAATTTGGATGGAAGGTTCAGTAAGACCACGGAAAACATACCTTGACCAAATTGTTGAAGTTTTTAAAAACGGTCAGGTCAAGAGTACCTTTAACCGGTGGGCTTGCATGAGGAGAGTAATGAGTGTGGAGGAAGCAAGGAAAGTATGCCGAGAGCGTAGCAGATGAAGATCTGTGGTCTCTGCCTACCCCTACGGTTCACAGGCGTGACGATATGAATGTATGTTATATGTGAGAATAAACGATGTTTCTGTTTTATTACCAATCTGTAGGAGTTCACTTCTCGTTGCCAAAAGACGAGGCGAATGACAAATCAAATAACTGTAAACTACTGATGTACATGCAGGAAACTGTGCAAAGGACGTTAAAATACGAAGAAGGGATGACTGATAGTGCCACCTACGATTGCAGATCACGATTGGAACATTTGAGAGAATGAGAGGAAAGAAACAAGCAGATCATGAAGACGAGCCGCTCTACGAAGGTCGTACGCCTTTTGTCAAAGGTTATTGCTACCAAAGTTTTTGATATTTCGAAGTGAACTATTTTTCACAGTCCATATTTCTTTATATTATTATCCGCTATGAATCTACCACGCTTAATTAATGTGAATTGGCGGGGTAACCAGACTCAGAATAAATATATGTAGGCCATAGATATATTTGTTCTGATAAAGAGTATTGAACCCGCGACCATTGAAGCTTTAGGCGATAGCTCGGCCACTGAGCCAATTGGTTGTTAACGAATTGAGCTATTTAAATGTACCTCATTTTTAATAACTACTGTTTGTATGAGCTTATATTTGTAGACAGGTGTAAAAAACACACCAACCACTTCCTTCGCTGCGAGTCTATCAAATTATGCCTGTAATATATGGAGTGTGGAAACAAAGGTAATCCTATGGGATAAATATATTTTAAATAAGATTTATTAGGGGATCTTATGATGTATGGCCAAGGGAATTCCTTTTCTACATTTGTTATGATATGGTACACTTAACATTCCAGTACATTGTAAATTATTATTTAACTTAAATATAATTTTGATGGAACAATAATTTTAAAATATTTAATATATATTTGTTTTACCTGTTGTTGAGGTAGCAATGAAGTAATTAATACATTGCAATAAACCAGCTTAGACTATCCAAGCTCAATATTGAGGATGAGAAGTTAAACAATTGATTGATAGTCTTATTATGAAAGCTAACAAAAATAAATTCATTATTATTTTTATTTATAATTATATTTTGATTTTAATGCACGTATTACATTTTTTGGTATTTTTTTAGATCTGAAAACACCACCGTCAATCTAGCTAATCTTTTGATATTAATGAAAATTGTGTAAAAAAAGGGTTATGATATAATAGTTTAAAAGTAAAGCGGGAATACATTAGTAGAATTAAAAAAATCTAAAATATAAATTGACGACCGATTGGCTAAGTGGTGCGGCACTCCGCCCACGGAGTCAATGGTCGCGGGTTCGATTCCCGCATCGGAATAAATATATATATGGATTTATAAATATTTATTCCGAGTCTGGTAATGGGGAGGGGCCCCATCCGCATTTCCTTTCCTGCCCTTTCCTTTCCCTTCCTCTCCGGCAATCCACGGTCTGCCGTGCCAATGGTTGCGTGGCTAGGGGCGAGCCTAGTCGAAAGCGTGCCGACCGTCCCGGGATCGAGCTCCACCGGTTACTATGGTGCCTTACCTCAGCATGCAGGGCTCTGCTGGGGCTGACCTCCATTCTCCCTTGCGGCTCGTGGGATTCACTAAGACGAATTTAATATACCTAATTCGTTGAAAAGTGACGGCGACGTGGTTCGCCACCCGTCACGTTTTGATTCTCACGAGGGCGAAAAGCGACTAATGGAGAGCCGTTTCGCGGCAATGAATGTTAGCGGATGGAGCTCTGTGGTCTCTGTGGCTCCCCCTGCGGGGGATAGGCGTGAATATATTAAAAAAAATATATATAAATTTCACGAAACAACTTAAGCTTCCTCCTCCTTACGTCGATTGTCCGACGATGATTGTCGTGACACATTATAAGAACACCTTCTTTCGTATGATATTTAATAATTTTAGCTTGAATTTCTGTGTAACAAAAATAAAATTGATTTTACATTCTATATCTATGTGCCTTCAAACAACAAGCCTACACATTTCTCAATGGCCGGTGATGCCTATGGCACTGGCGTTGATTGCTGTCCATCAGGTCACACGCTAGTTCGTTTGTATTTCTATCCCAAAAAATTGTGCGTGTTTTTAGTTCAAGTGACCTTGCTTATACAGTACATATTGTACTTTAAACATTATTTATAATATGAAAATTAAAATCATCAAAATCTCATTGCACAAATATATTTTTGATTATTCATGCACGCTAGTACCTTTCTCGTTGTATCATAATTGAAAGCAGCATACTTTTAACACAATAAATCTTTAAGAAATACAAATTGATTTATATAATAAATATTAATATTTCTGCGCCTTAATTAGAAAAAAAAGTACGAATTCTGTGTATATCACTGTTGAAAAACATCTTATGATACATGGATGTTTCTAAGGCACCTTAAGTGCAACTAGCGTGCAGGTATATATAACAATAGTTCCTCAGTCTGTCATCTCTTTAATAAGAGCAGTTTTAAAGGTCCTAGAGTGTGTCACTAACAAGGGGCACCGAGAGTCATACACTACTTTAAGATAAATATATTTGCATCACATTTCCTTATTTTTCTTCTATATACGTCATATTTTCTTAAAGAAGTTATCTTAAACCATTACTGAGTGGCTATGTCGGTGACTCTAGTTCTCTGGCGGATTTGTTCATTCCGAATAATATCTACCAGAGAAACTCCAAGCATAGCTCTCTCCATAGCTCTCTGAGCGACTCTGAGCTTGTGAAGCAGACAAACTGTCAGCATCCACGTTTCGTAATTCTATAATTATATGGACAGTCAAAAGTTCTACTTAGCTAAGATCCGCGACAAGCAAAACAATAACAGAAAATTAATAATGTGTGTTTTTCTGCTAGATGAAGTGGATTTATTTGGAATCGGATCTTAGCTAAGTAGAACTTTTGACTGTCCATATAGTGATGGATTTCCGCAAAGTAACGCCTGACTCCATTAATAATTCTATAATTATAGATTCTATAATTATAGGCGTAATTCTATAGGCGCGCTAAAATTCAGAGTTTAGCGCGTCTATAAAATAAAAAATAATGAAGTATTTAAACATATTTAATTAAACGATAAAATTTATGAATCAAAATAATACCGTCATAATAAATGGGAATTGAAAAAGAAAGAGGAAAACATTTACTTATTATGAAATACGACACAAAAGACGCTTTCTACGAAGGAAATGATAATACTTAACACACCAGATATGACTGTGACAGGGGTTGATCCATCTAGTGGAAAAGAAACACTCGTGTGGAAGGGACGAGCGTTATGATTTCAAAGAAAAAGGTGACCGCATATGTTTTTAACGTTAGTCAAGAAAAAAATTCAATCGAAAATATTACTAATAAAATTACAAAAAAGAAATTCGTCCATCCACTGTTAGATGTTGAACCCCCCCTTACATTGAAAGGTGTTGCTGTAATGCCAACGAGCGGCGGGTGGATGAGCTCTAGCTAATATTTAAGTAAGCCTTATATTTTTATATTATTATTTTGATAGTGGGAGAGTCACGCTGCAGACGAATACTTTGTCAAGAATGGCATAATATTTGTCTGTAGCATGAATGGGCCGGCTCGCCCGGGTAAGTAAACTCCCGCAGAAAACCCGCGTCTGAGTGGTATTTTACCTACCGCGCTTCGTACGGTGAGCGGCCGAGTTCCGGAAGCCCAACACCCTCCCCCTCCCATTCCCACTCCCATAATGACACTTTCCTTAAAGGTCGGCAATGCTTCCGCACTGCCTGTGACATTGCGGAAGTCTATGGGCGGCGTTGATTGCTTTCCATCAGGTGACACGCCTGCTCATTTGCCTTCCTATCCCATGAATAAAAATATATTAAAATCTAAGCAGCTTATCCGCTTTATGCAATATTATTAATACATTATGTCACTGTTTGACGCATTGTGCTACTGTATAATAAAATTATAATGCAAAGTTCCAACGAAGCGAGAAAAATGAGAGACGTTTATGCAGAGGGAAATTGCATAATAATTTTTATATTATACAGGGAAAGAAATCTCGTCTACATATTCTTGTACATTTTCATAATAAACTCTGATTGTTGCAAATAAGTACAGAAATAAAAACAATACGAGGAAACAAATACACAAGGAAGTCAACTTCTGAGGTACTAATCAGTAAGCATTATAAATATATTGGTCATTTATCATTAATTCCCAATTACTATAATAGGTCAGGGAGTATCTTTGCCTAATCGCGTGTCCGATATATTCCGTTGTGTTAGTATCACATCCGTTCGCCACCCGTCACGTCCTGATTTCCACGAGGGCGAGAAGCGGCGAACGTAGAGCTGTTTAGCTACGTTGAATGTGAGAAGAAGAAAAGATAAGAAGGATGAGTGTGACGGAAGCAAGAAATGTGTGTCGGTCTCTGTCTAACTAGGAAGACAGGCGTGATTATATGTATTAATGTACTATAATAGTAGCCAGTCCGTGGCCAGAATCTATCCAAACGCCTCTTTAAGCTTAACTTTACGACGATTAAGTCACTGTTACTGTTGACCTATTATCTATAAATATCAATACAGCTATAACAGTCCACTGCTGGATATTAGTCTTCCTAAAAATGGAGCGTTTGAAGATCGTAAATTATTTTTTTTTTACTCATATTAATTTCACTGCACATCTACATATATTCTCACACAATTAAAATAGCGATACTCAAGGGAAGAAAGAAACTTCATTGCATGCACTTACAGGCCGGCAACGCACTTGTAATGCCTGCTGTATTACAGATGTCTGTCTATGTGCAACGTTGATTGCTTTCCATCAGGTGACACGCTTCAAAGTTTAAAAACTTAAAGTTTTTGAACTTTGAACCGTGTCACCTGATGGTCAAACCATAATTCGTGTTCATCCAAGGTACACGGAATAATTGTGTGTTAGATGCATATGAAAAATTTAAATTATTCTTGAAGTAGGTATGCATCGCAAAACGTGTATAATAGTGGAAAATATTCAAAAGTGGAAAATGTCCAAGTAATTGAAGTCAACTTACGGTCTAAGGTGGGTTCAATTTCACCAATCATAAGACTATTGACGAAAATTGTATTTTCCTAATACAAGCACTTTAAGTTTATTTAGAAAGGTTGAGAATAATACACTTACTAGAGGAATACAATACGACACGTGTATAGAATTGACGAATTCTAGTAATATATATGATTGTCTTCATAAAAAATACACTTGTATATTGTGATGGTTTTCATCGATCGACACACAAATCAGTGACGCAAATCGTATTTTACACTTTATAGTCTCTGCTTTCACTAGTTGCTGACAAAGCTCCGACCCAGATACGCCCCGCACATTATATATGGCATGTTATTCTCGGTATATTATAATACAGCTCGTAGTTTGTATTTAATGCAGATATGAGTATATTACCCATGCTTAATTTATGTTATTATTTTTTTTATTATAACTATAAAAGTACTAATTTAGCATTTCTATATCATCGCAGACTATAAAAATCTATTACTAGACACATGTCTACTAAGTTATGCTCCAATAGCTCCCAGACGCATTCACAAAAAAGAGCTAGAGATGGTGAAGGATGGTTAAATGTGGAAGACAATACAAAAGGTGAGAATATGAAATAAAACTTATAACAAATCGAAAAAGGGTCACCAGAAATAAATCAATGGAAAATGTTAAAGTAGGCCTATTCCAAGAGTCGCACTGAACTGAGAGACATAATATTATATAAATAAATATTTTAACAATTAAATTCATACGAAAAATTCAGGATAAAAATTATTGATTGATCTTCTAGATTTGCTTTAGAACAGTTTCCCTCTAACATGTTTGGATATTTAATGACGTTCTTTCACCTAATTGTGAAACGGGTGACAGAATCGAAAATATCGAACTTTGGTTGACAAAAAGACAAAGATTTATAAAACAGTTTAAAATAAATAAGATGTGAGCATATTTATAGATATAATTTTACAGCCTAATTCTGAATCTGCAACACTGATGCATAAGATTAATAAAAAATAAACAAATTAATAGAAGTAATTAAAATTGATAGAAGTTAAGAAATTTAGATATAATAATAAATAAGTTTTTAGTTGATGGTATAAAGGAGCTCGCGTATTCTTGTACACTAAAATTTATTTTTAAACAATTATTAATTTATCTATTTTTTTGTCAATTTGAACATACAATAAACCATGCGGAACAACCCGGACCCTATAAATTCCGGGCGGTAGACATTTTTCGCACATTATAGATTTATTCAGCTCTGAAAATACATAAAAGCGAAGAAGGTAGTACATATATAATTTATTTATCTTTTTTTTGGCATTTGACAAAGCCTTTAAAATATTCTTTTATGTTTTCGCCACTTGACGAACGACAACAATGGGACGGACTCGTTATAAATTCTGTTCGCAGCGAACGACGTACTTTATTATTCTGTTTCGGCAAACACCACTCATATACGCTTTTTTATTCTTGTCTTTTGAAAAATTAAATATCAACAGATTATGGAATATTAAATATAACTTTTAAAAATTACGTAAAATATATCCATATACTTAAGAAAAAACAGTGTTTAGAATTTTTTAATAGCTATTACATTATCACTAGCGGGTTCAGCAAAATTAAAACCCGATTAAAGCGATAGTTAAATAAATTAAGAATCTACACTAAATAACTGTGAATCTCACCTAAACTAAATTCAATCATAGGCAAACAATTTCATCAAAATCGGTTCATCTGTTTTGGAGGAGTTCAGTGACAAACACACGTCAAGAAGAATTTATTTATCAACAGCCAGATTTAAAAATATAATTAAGTATCAATTTCAGAACTATTTTAAGTTCTGAAATTATCAATTTTTATTATATTTTTAAAATGATGTAGTAGTCTATACCATCGTTGTATTGAATGAAGAACTATTTTCTCTGTGAATCTCATTAAGTGCTCCGTTCATCGCTGTAAGCTCTTAATTTGGCTTTACAAGTGCTCGGTCGGTTGAAATGAAAGATGATATTAATCGAAAGGTTAGTTTTCAAAATTTTAATTGATTGATTGATTTCATTTTCAAGAGTTTATCATATGTGGTAACCATCAAATATTTGTTACTTTAATAATAAATTTACTCCTTGACTAATTAAAACACTTCGTTTTCATTTATAATATTATTTATACAGCGATATGTTAGATACGCAGGCAGGTTCAGTGACTAAAATTCGGCAAAATAACACAGTCAACAAAAATAATAACGGTATCAGTGTTTACGTTTAGTGTTAAGATATTTTTAGTCCATTGTTTTCTTAGTATTTGTTTTGCGTTGTCTTTCTATGTATAAATGACTGAATCATTAATAATTTATACTAAAAGAAGTAAAAAGGATCTTTTTTGTTCCATAGCCCATATATGTCCTGCTGGGCACGGCCCACCCCATTTCTGGAGAAATGGACGTTAACTTACCATGCATCCAATGTGGCTTGACAGGAGAACCAGATTCATAATAAATATATACATATATTTATTCCAATGCGTGAATCGAGCCCCACCAACATTGACTGCTGCCTGCCACTGAGTCAGTTGGTGGTCAAAGGAGAACTAAGAAGTGTTTAAGTTCTCGATGGATCTTAACGAATAAAATAAAAGAGATCGAAAAAAATTATAGTGATGCGTCAGATGGTGAAACAATTTCTCTTCTTTTCTTTTCTTTGATGGCAATTAGTTATAATTATTATGCTAGTGTTAAGTAAAATACGATAACATTAAATCTCTTGAAATATAACTAATCAGCTTATCACGTTGTCTTGATAAAATGGTGGCTATTCTAACAACACCAAACCTTTTCAGTCAACTTAAAAAGTTACGATACACAGAATGATTTCATATCACTTGACTTATACGCCTTAATCTAACTATATGGTATAAAACACCGTTCCAATTAAACAATATAACTGATTATGAAAATAAATTAAACACACATCACTGATATGATGGAACCACCTCGCGAAGGAGACTTGTGCTGAATTAGCTGTTAATCTTAGCAAGTCGGAGAGGCACTCTTAGAAGAGGAATATAAGATATTAGAGAACTAATTTTATAAAGTAATATTATTTTTCCGTATATATTAAAGAGCAAAAGGTTGAAAGGAGTCAAAATAAGAAAAGTTATAATATAATAAAATAATATAAAGAAAATTATGTGACATAAAAAGAAATTGGTTCAGAAAAAAGTTGTTTATCTATGTATGTGTTTGAACTAGATTTTATATTTCTTGCGGCCAATTTTACACATGAATTAATTCAAGAGTAAATTTATATTTCAAGTTAAATTTCAATTTAATTTTATTATACATGAGAAATACAAAGATACATACATACATATGTGTCCTATTAGTTTAATTTTCTTATTTTAGTTTATTAGATGTATAGTCCTCTTATATTTACTAGAATCTTTTAATTTTTATTGTAAATTTGTATATTGTATTCTGATTGGATCTCTATATATACTCTAACTCACCCTTGTCGTAAACGTCTCAGGTGAGGTTTTCGGTGTTTGCCTATGTAAATCGTACCATTTATGGCGTGTTTCGATAGAAGATTCAGTAAAATTTATACTGACTCAAATCAGATAATACCAACTTATTTCGTTATGGAAGTGCTTTCAAATAAATTTGACATTGACGAAAAAGTAACTAATTCTAAAATATTATAATGGTTTATTCTAAGATATTATATAATTCGACTGACGCCTTTCGATAGACATTCAATAGACCCATCCGGAATGAAAAATTAAAATTATATATATTAAGATATAAAATGTAAAGTGAAAAATGTGAATGAAATATGAATAAGATATAAATGTACAATGAATAGAAAAATAAATTAATTTGATTTGGAAGAACTTCATTACGTAGAAGAAAAAATCCACTAAAGATCCCGTGTGTCGCCGAAGCAGTACGGCGGGCACACCAAATGGAAACTATGAAAACTGGTCCAAACACATATTATTAGGTACGGCGTCATATTAATTATCAAAAAATATTTGGTAAATTGTAGTACCCTGAGATAATTGGAGGGTAGATGGCAGAAATCTATCAGATTGAGAAGAACCATGCAAGAATCAGTACAAACGATGCGTCAGAAGAATAAGTGCGTCGAGTGATTTATATTAATGCAGGGTGACCTGTCAATGCACATGACGGTCCTCAGGATTGAGGGGCGAAGTTGAGTTCATTTACAGTTTTTTCGTAAAAGAACACAGACGTTTTGAAAGTATTATATGTTATAGTATACATTATTATAACCCAAACTACGTTAAAATCACCCAAAACCCTTGTGTAATTATAAGCAGTCATAACGAGAAAGCCTTTGAGAGTCATCACAGAACGAATTAATTTGCACTCCGACCTCATTGTGGACCCGGAAATTCAACCACTTCGAAATAAGGATTCGAATACATTAAAATTAATGTGAATGAATTAGATAGTTGCATTTATAATAGGAGCACTTATATTTATAATATTCAGGGACAAAGACAAAGAGAGGGAGGGAATTAGAAAACAAAAAAAAACAACGATGCGAATTAGTATTTGTATACTACATAAATTAGATGAATAAGAACAAAAAACAATAATTTCAGTATAAATGATAAATTTAGTGTAATACAACTTCAATTTTAGGAAATACAATTCAAATCTAGTCATCTAAGCTAATGAAGGACATACTAAAAATATTAATATTATCAATATAAAAGCCAATGAATGTAAGGTGCTCGTTTTTTTTGCAACTTATTCCGAGTCTTCCGGTGTAATTCCCCATCTATTTGCATGCATGGACATGTTCCTGTGGATCAATTTGCACGCATTGGAATGCATGGCAATGCATTGAACAAGCGTGGTAGGTTAATGTCTATTCCTCCAGAAATGGGGAGACCCGTGCCCAGCTGTGCGAACAACAAAGTCCTTTTTTAAATGTATGCTTACTTTTTTATAAACACTTAAGTGTTTTATAGATAGACACGGCATGGAAGCTTACAATAATGAATTAAACGTGTTGGATTAATGTCCGTTCCTCCAGAAATGGGGGGCCGTATAATTAAGCGTCGATTGTTTTTGGTCCTGGGTCCTAAGTTTAAAGCAAAGTGTCTATCTCTATCTAATTCTCCTGATATTATATATGTTCAGGAAAATAGGGGAAAATTACAATCAATGACATTAAATTTACAAAATTAAAATTACAATGTTAATAGTTTTTAATTCTGTGTTCTAAGTAATTAAGGCCAATTATCTATCTAGTTCTCCCGGTATTCTCCCGGAGGAATACGGAAAAATTACAATCAAATTTTACACATTTTATATGCCTATGTATTCAGTGAAAAAAAATATAAGGGACCGAGTGATTAGGAAATATTTGAAAATATGATGGAACGTAAAAGCTTACTTTGTTAAGATTAAATAAGGAAGTTTGGACTTTCTATCTTAATAATGGATTTGTGCAATATAACACTTGACTCCAATAATTATTGGAAAATAAACTTGTCACATTTTCCCCTAAAGGAGTATATATACTTTTATAATTCAAAATAATGATTTTAGTAATATACCTTTGTATTCGCAACAATAGTTGGAGCAATAATTTTGATGTAATGTTGCGTATGAAAACATTCGCTCCATGTAATAACTTTGTATGGCCCCCCCGCGTGTTGTTTGTTTTCTTCACAACCTCGTTAAATAGTTATTGCTATCGTAAATTATTTTGTGATTGTGTTTGTGTGTGTGTGTATATATAAATACGCACAATTTTAAATTTTTAAGTATAGATACAATCATCATCATCATCGTCATAAAAATAGGTTCCATCCCAATCACCTGGATGGCAGACCGTCTACCACCTTGCAATTTGAGTTCCGGAGGCCCTACCCTCCCTCCCACTCCCATCCCCCTCCCACTCCCGTTCCCCCTCCCACACCTTTAAGGAAAGTGACATTATGGTCACTTTCCTTAAAGGTCGGCAACGCTTCCGCACTGCCTATGGCGTTGCGGATGTCTATGGGCGGCGCTAATTGCTTTCCATCAGGTGACACGCCTGCTCGTTTGCCCTCCATCCCATAAAAAATTAATTCAGTCGAAGTTTTATGGCACTGTGCAAATGTGGAACAATTTACCACCTGCGGCGTTCCCAAGTAAATATATTGGCATTCAAGGAAAGAGTGTTTATTAAAGGCCGGCAACGCAGCTACGAAGCCTCCGGCGTTATGGATGTCTGTGGGCGGTGGTGATCATTTCAGCTTACGACAGTTCTCTTATGTAGATAGATCTGTCTCAAGTCGCGCCATCTAGCTCGATCTTTAGACACACATACTTCACTACACATCATCACTTATAAATATATTATCGGGGTTTTTTTTTCCACAGAATATATACAATGTGTGTTCAAAAAATAAGGGGAATGTTCGTTCGACGAAAAAACATGTCTAACCTGAGCGGCTACCGCAGACAAAGTAAGCAATGAATACAGCTGAAAATTTTACCATATTTCAGCATGTATACCAAAAAAATAAAAAATAAATTGACAATTGGACTCTCCAAACCCGCGAAATTTAAAAATTCCCGTTATTTTCTGAACACACCTCTTATCGTCTCCCTGCTGTGGACAGGCCTCGCTAGTGCTATAGGAATGGATATTTACCCACCATGCCTGTTCAAGGTCCATTAAATATAAAGGGTTAGAAATGTACTTTTTCCATCCAGTCCTTTGTCCATTAGATTTTTTATCAAATCTTTCCTGGTTTCGTTAGAATATTCATAGATTGATATCGCTCATAATATAAATTACGTTTGCCAAGACGAGGTTTCCATTACAACCATCATTCACTCTAACGATTGCCGGTTCACCGATAGATCTCTCCGAAATTATGTAAAATATATGTACATATATGTTTTATATAAAATTTTGAAAGTATTTTATTAAATAGTTAAATTATAATAACGTTTGCATACCATATGTTATCGTAGTTAAATTGGATAATTTTTATATGTTAATTATGAAAAATATTGTAAATTACCCAAGTTAATGGAAACAAAGAAATTATTATTATTTTATTATTTCAACCTTCTTTGTCATTTCAGTTTGCTTATTCGAAAACCAATGTCGTTGACTTAGGTTGAAATATCTTATTTAGCAAAATTAATATTTATTTTTGCTTGTTTTCTGCGGTACATTTACAGGATTACATTTATATTTTAATAATTCTCTGACGATGTTAATGAAATAAAATCTATAAACGTTAATATTTAATGAGATAAGGAAGTCGTTAGAACAGAAATACGATTGATGATCTGTTTAAACCAACCGAAAAGTTATTCATGAAAACATTCTGTGTAATATTAGTTGATTGAAATTTTAATTGAATTGCACAGTTGATTAATGGCTTCCTTATAACTAGCAATGGGTTTGAGGTGATGAAAATTGTTAATAGCAAAAATTATGTTAGATTTTGATCAAATTATCAAACAAAACTGTTACTAGTGGTAGAGCCACGCTGCAGACGAATAATTTGTTAAGAATAATTTGTGAAGAAATTTGTCTGTAGCATGAATGGGCCGGCTCGCCTGGGGAAGTACCATACTCTCGCAGAAAACCGGCGTTTGTATTTTCGAGTATATATACTACTTTGTGAAAAACCAAGCACCTTACAGTCATTGGTTTTTCTATGGATGATATTAATAATTTTAGTATGTCATTAGCTTAAATGACTAAAAATTTCTTTTCTTTTAGATTCTTTTTAAAACAAAACTCCTAGTTGGTGTTTTAGTCAATATATACAGAAAACCGCGTGAAAATGGACAATTTATAGTCATAGTGAAATTAAAACTACGAGTATTTTATTGGTACTTTAATAAAAAAGCGACTAATTAATAACGAGTATGACCTCCCTTGCAGCAATTACGGCATGTAATCGTAATGACATGCTTTTCACTAGGCATTTGATAGCATCCTGTGGAATATGCTCCCACTCAGCCAAGATCACACGTTTAAGTTCCCTGATGCATGCTGGAGGTGGTTGAACACATCATACTCGCTTTTTGAGAAGGTCGAAGGAGTCAAAGGACGAAGCGCGGTAGCTAAGTTACCACTCAGATGCCGGTTTTCTGCGAGAGTGTGGTACTTTCCCGGGCGAGCCGGCCCGTTCATGCTGCAGACAAATAATATAGTATTCTTAACAAAGTATTAGTCTGCAACGTGGCTCTACCATTACTAAATCAACAGGTATAGTAGACTATGGAAGACAACCGTTTTTGAATCTGTAATGTCACTGACTGTCCACCAACGAACAATTTTGTTAAACCTTGCTGACGTCATACTACAATGAGTTACTTGAAACTTTTATAATTTTTACGATCGTGTGAATTACTTAGACCACGTGGTGGAATGAATACAGTTTTTACGTTGACTCTATTAATTTCGCGAAGCGAGGCCGACCCAAAAATACCTGAAAGCGCTCCGTAGCGGCAGAGATGGAATCCATCGCTCAAGACCGATCGCAATGGAGAAGCACTGTGGACGCCCTCGGCCCTACCTCGGGGTCATAGGACCATAAAGAAGAATATTAATTTCAATCAATCAATCAAGTCCGTTGCAGTATGCCTCCCTAAAGAAGCACCACCTAGCCTGATCTTCGGCTTCAAGCATTTAGTTTCTGTCAGCCACCCTGCGCAGATCTACCTCACGCGGTCTCCACTTCAGAACTATAATTTACTTTATGCTTAATTTAAACGAGCTAATGGTGATTTTTTTAGGAATTTAAATTATTATCTTAATAAACTATATGTCATAAAAGCTGTATACTCTTTTTTTTTTAAAAAAAAGTAAACTAGTCACTTTTTAATATTACTAGAAATCTTGTTAACCATTTCAACTAAGTTATTTTTGCTAGGATATGGTTTACATTAATAATCCAATGGATTATACGAACTTACGACGTCATATTGTAAGTCCGAGCTTATCAAGTTATTATTTTAAAGCCACTGTGATTAATAAATCACAGTGGTTTAATCAAGAGGTTTTATATATATAGGTAACTCAATAGAGTTACCTATGTAACTTCCGGCTAGTACCACGTTTCTACTAACTTTTACTGTAGGGCCAGATGTGCATCATTTTAGATGAATATTAAAATTCTGAGGTACGCGAGTGGAGAATCCAAGCGAGAGCTCCGAAAGTAATTAAATCTTAAGTGCGCAATGTTTCGCAGAGATTTTTCTAAATGCAATGAGGAATTTTAATATAAACCATCTCATTAAAATGATGAATACATTATTAATTTGACTGTTTAGTATGCCTCTCATGTTATTATTTTACTAAAGATATATCTATTGTATATATGAAAACCATTCTTAGTGATCTATTACTATTTAAAAAAGCATTTGAATACCTTACTGTTCTATACAGCAATAATGTGTTGAGAAGTAGAGCCCAACTTCTCTTCCTTATCCTTATCTGCGTCTTCTTCTACCACACACACATCTACCACAGCCATGATTTTGTATGTTTTGTGAATTATTTACCATCTGGTGATCTACCTGCTCTATTACATACCTCTGCGAGCAAAGGATAAATAGCTTCCCAAAATAACACACTCTTGACGTATCTTTGAGTTCGTAGCATAAAACATGTATTCATAGGAACCATTTGGCGAATGTAATAAAATAAAATCTATCAAAGTTAATGTTTAACGAGATCAGGAAATCGTTAAAATAGAAATAAGATTGGAACTCTTTTTAAACCAATCGCACATATTTTAATACAAATATACTGTTAAATTGAATTCCATTACCGTCCAACTCGTCGCAAAATAAAGTTTCATCTACCATATGAATGAATGGCAGTTCAGTATGATGCGTTTTTCCAGAATTTTCTTTTCTCGCATGTCACTCTACTATATGGTCCAGATATTATAGGCTAGCTCCCACGATGTTTCCGAACTGATACGACCTTCAAAGCTTTTGCAATGCTTATAGCACTGCAGATGCGCTGTATAGATTGTTTGTAATTAATTGACACGCCTGTTCGTTTGCCTTTCTATCTCAAAAAAATATTAATTACATATATGAAATTTTAACTGTATCGAAAGTTACCAAAAACGGAAATATACATTTTAACAAAATATAGTACATGAAGTATATTTTAACTTATTATTATATTTTAACGACGACGACGATTGGCTCAGTGGCGGGGCCCACACCCGCGGAATCAATGGTCGCGGGTTCGATTCCCGCATCGGAATAAATATTTATATGGATTTATAAATGTTTATTCCGAGTCTGGTAACCCCCCCAATCCGCATTTCCTTTCCTGCCCCTTCCTTTCTTCTCTGTCCTTCCTTTCCTCTCCGCCAATCCACGGTCTGCCGTGCCAATGGATGCGTGGCTAGGGGCGAGCCTAGTCGCAAGCGTGCCGATCGTCCCGGGATCGGGCTCCCTTGGGTACTATGGTGCCATACCTCAGCATGCAGGGCTCTGCTGGGGCTGACTTCCATCCTCCCTTGCGGCTCGTGGAATTCACTAAGACGAATTTAATATACCTAATTTGGCGTGAATATATATATATATATATATATATATATATATATATATATATATATATATATATATATATATATATATATATATATATATATATATATATATATTAGGTTTACTTATTATTATTTGAAAAAGATTTATAATACAACAATATTATTAATAAGGAGAATATAATAATGTAATATTTTTTTAAAATGGGTCCCATATAAAAAAAATATGACCTGAACAATTCATATTTTGAAGCTGGACGGATACAGTTTAGTCCACCTATTTAAGAGGAAAGTAACGTGTAAAATCCCCAGAGAGCGTGGTAGGTTAGTGTTCATTTATCTAGAAATGGAGATGTCAATTGCTCTGTTACGGATATTCAATTAATAAGGCAATAGTGCCTGCATTTCACACAGGGCGATTTTCAACATGCCTCGTCTTGTCACCTCTCACGTGACTTACGACCGCAGCATAAAATACTATTGTCACGTGAGAAGTGACTTACGACTGATTAGGGTTAAAATCTGTCCTTAAATTTGCGGAAATTATATATCCGCACTTCCTTTGAGCAAAATACAGAATAATAATCCAAACATAACTTGTTCCAGCTATTGTATCAATTAGTCGATTAAATTTGAATACAAATACGAACAATATAAAAAAACGATATTGGAAACAGTGGAGCTAAAATCATTTTGCACACGTATTAAAGTCCGCACCGCGGAACAATATGAGAGTTACATTGTTTCCTGACATTTTAACGAGGTGGAGGATGATCGTTACAATTGGGTTAGCACTACATACATATGTATGTACGTTCCAACTTGCCGGAATTCAAATATAAAAATAGTCAGTGAAAATACTACTAGTGTTGAATTTTTATTTTTGAATGTGCAGTAATTTTTATTCTGCCTGCATTCTTTTATGAAATAAAAAAGTAAAAAAGCAAGCGTGTCGCTTTATAGAAAGCAATCAACGCTGCCCATACACATCTGCCACCAAAATAATTACGGAGCGTCTATCAGTTCTATCTATTTATCTATATGTCTATCCTTGACCTATTAGAAATGTGTAAACTTGTTTTTTAAGCTGTTTCCACAGACATAGACATAAGACATTTATTCCAATTAATGTTTTGCTGTCGGTAATCTCTTAGTATCGAAATAACCTTATTTTGAGAAAAGCTGTTGAAAAGACATTAACATTTATGGGTTTGTTTAGATTAGGTCCCGAAAGCTCTCTCTACACAGCTTAAAACTCTTACTAACGTATTCTTGGCCTTAAAGTTATTATAGTTTATTTACTTTCAATAATTATTTAATAGAAAAAGATGGACCAAAAATTTATATATTCTTTAAACACATATTTAATTAAAAATAAATAATAAAGAAAATATAATGCCTTCAAAGTGAATCCATATGGTATATTTATAAATTATTTAAATAAATAACAAATAATGCAGTGTGCTTTCGGCAGAATATACATGGACCGTAGCTTAATCAGAACTGCGATCAGCTAGAAAAACTGACTTTTGAATTGATCTCTATGCATTTTTTGCAAAAATATAAATATATATAAAATATATATATATATATATATATATATATATATATATATATATATATATATATATATATATATATATATATATATATATATATATATATATATATATATATATATATATTTTTTTTTTTTTTTTTGTTGTTTTTTCAATAATTCAATTTTTTCTCATTCGTTCTCTCAATCTTGAAGATCGTGACCCACATTTGTAAGCGGTGCTATCTCTGTGTAAAGTGGTCAACGCCAGTTATGCCTCTCATGCGTCTCTTGTACAGACAGATTCCTGGATGAACATCTGTAGTGTGTCGGTAATTTTACCTGCCCACCGTTGACCTTAAAAGAATGTTACATCCTAGATTTTCGGGCGTTTTCCTGATGATGTGGCCAAAGATATCTTACTTAAGGTGACGAAAGAAATTGTCCCTACCAATTTCAAAGATCACTAAAAATGATATATTTGGTTTATGGATATTTTATTTATAGCACAAAATTTGGTATAAATAAAATATCCGGAAATAATATATCCACTCTTTATCCTTTGAGCAAAATGGAACACGTATGAGAGTCACGTTTCAGTCTCCAGTCATTCTGTTTTACAACGCTTTTAAGGAAACCATTAAAACTAAAATTTAGAACTGGTAATATAAGATAGAGTAATAAAACATGCACTATCTTACACTGGAATGAATAAAAACTATTAAGTTTACATTGTAAATTCTTATTGTAGTGAATTAATAAAGTATTATGTTGCATTTTTAAATGTTTATTTAATTTTTTATTACTATATACTATTGTTTATTACTATATTGTAAATATATGTGACGGCGCTTCGGCGCATAATTAAGATGTACAACGACAAGTGTTGTCTTTGTCAACGACAAAGCGTACGTTGTCTTCGTCAAAAACAAAGAGTGAGTGGTCTTTGTTCGCCCCTATAGCAGAGCGTCGTATATATTGAAGCGGGGCGGCCATATTTGGACAGTTAGTATTAGATAAAGCAGTTAAAGCCAATAGGCTACCAGCATTAACATCATCGAATCATATATTTGGACAGTTCGAATTGAGGCATCGCCGGCGCACCGTTCCTGCAACGAGTGCTAATTGTTCAATTTAATTGTATAAGTGATTTGTGACTAAAGTGATTTATATCTAAAGTGATTCATATCTAAAGTGATTCATATATAAAATGAAATGTACTGAAGAAAATTATAATCCGTTGTTTACAAAAGTGTGTATCGCCACGCCCACGATTCTCAGAATGAATACTGGTGAAGGTCCTCCTGCGCTTTCATATGTATAGAATTATAACTGTTATGAAAGAGACACGGTTCTTTTAAGTTAAATTAAGTGGTTCTCATTGGTTCTATTTCCTCTTATTTTTTTGGTCATCTCCAACCCTTTCAACAGTGTGTTCATCAACAGATATACACGTATCGGATGTTGTATAAAATGGTAATTACCTTCGTTTTTGAAAAATATCATCATCGTCTTCTTCAACAGCCTGTGCGAGTCTGAATATAGGTCTTACCCAAACAGCGCTACCTAGCACGATCTTCGGCTTTATGGTTGTGTATTCGTTCATTTGTAGTGTGTATGTATTAGGCTGTGTTTTTCTTTTATGAATCGATGATATTTTGCATTTATCTACGCCAAACTGCATGTGTATATCTTGAGAAAAACTTTGAGTGATATCTGCGAGTCTTGTTAATTCTTTGATATTAGATGCATATATTTTTATATCATCCATATACATAAGGTGTGCTATCGTGTGGTTGATATGGTTATGTTTCAGATTGAAACCCAACCTATACTATTGTTCAACAAGCATGACAGAGGATTAAGTGCTAAGCAAAACCATAAAGGACTGAGAGCATCTCCTTGAAAGATGCCCCTCTGTAATTTTATCGATTCACTAGTTTTTGTCAAGTTATTGTGTTTTAATTTTAGGTGTGTTTGCCACTGTAACATTGCTGTTTGAAGGAAAGATATTAAATAAGGGTGGATTTTATATAACTTAAGTATGTATATAAGCCAGCTATGAGGGACAGAATCAAACGCTTTTTTGTAGTCTATGTACATCATATGTATATCCTTGTCTTAATAATGCGTGTTTCATGGTAATATTATCTATAATGAGTTGTTCTTTGCACCCTTTGCTATTTTTTCTGCATCCTTTTTGTTGTTCAGCTAATATGCCAAACTGATCCACATGTTTGTAAATTATTTCACTTATGCATCCAGTTATTATTTTATATAATGTCTGTAGACATGTAATGGGGTGATTTATTAATCACAGTGGTTTAATCAAGAGGTTTTAAAATAATAACTTGATAAGCTCGGACTTACAATATGACGTCGTAAGTTCGTATAATCCATTGGATTATTAATGTAAACCATATCCTAGCAAAAATAATTTAGTTGAAATGGTTAACAAGATTTCTAGTAATATTAAAAAGTGACTAGTTTTCTTTTTTTTTTTAAAAAAGAGTATACAGCTTTTATGACATGTAGTTTATTAAGATAATAATTTAAGTTCCTAAAAAAATCACCATTAGCTCGTTTAAATTAAGCATAAAGTAAATTATAGTTCTGAAGTGGAGACCGCGTGACGCGTGGAGACGCGTGGAGACGCGTGATGTATAACATATTGCCATTATGGAATTTGTCACGTAAAATGTCGAACACCGTTGTGTTTTAATATACTACATAAAATAAGGAAACAAACCGCTAAAATGTTCTGATCAGTACAATGTTTTGACAGCAAAGGCGTTTAGATAATTTAACTAGGGCGCCGCGCAACCAGCGCGATACGAATATGATAGAAAACAAGCTTGTGCTCATTTTATTTTACGCCAAACACCTTCATATTTTTATTAAAATCAATATGTTCCATTAAAAAAGCTGTTTTTTAAATAAGAGGAAAGGTCACCTAATGGTAAAAGTTTTCACTACTACAAACATCTACTACATGAAGGGCTAATGCATTGCCTATTTTAATGTAACGTTCCAAATAATGAGAAAAGAAAGATGTAAAGGAAGGGTAAAGGGGTGAGTTTCCAGATCTCTTCCAGATGCAATAAAGTAAAAAATATCGGAGGCAGTCTTGAGGACAGCCGACAGAAGTGAAAACTTAAAAATGTATTTTGAAATTTCAAACTAATTGTAATATTGTTTTTAGTACTCACTCTGTTGTACTGCACAATGATATGTCAATTCACCAATTGCAATAATCAAATTAAAACACAATATAAAGAATAATGAAACGTATACACACATATGTAGAACTTTCCACGTAAAAAATTAAACTTTATTTGTATAGGATGTACACAACTGTATGTAGCTGACGCGACTCATAAAACTTTATCCATCCATGAAGCGTCCAACGCTCACATATACAAAGGGTTGGCGTGATGCGTGTACATAGACAGCTAAGCGCTATAGCTATAGATATTCCTTAAACATGTGCATGTTGCTGACGTCAATCCATAGATTTTATCCCTACCCAGAGTCATGAAACGTGGCTATAGAAATTTTCACTTCATAAATCGATACTTCATTTTTTTGTATGTAACGCCGCTGAGGGTGTGTTCAGTACTTGTCTGGTGGATACGATTCTGCCATAAAGAAATCTGACGCGGAACGTAAAGTCAAATGAAAGTTAGGTAGGTTAGGTAAAATTATCAACGTAACTGTTGGAGATAACAAATTAAAAATGGGCCCATCACGTTTGCGAAGAAACTGACAACTTTGGGACTAAACGAGTGCTGGAATGGAGACCACGTCTTGGAAAACGTAGTGTAGGACGCTTTCCACCTAGACGGAGCATCGATCTGCGCAGAGAGACTGGCAGAAACTGTATTCACCAAGACATAGATCAGGTGAAGTGACGTGTGGACTCTCACAGAGTGATCCTTATTTACTCCGCTGGCTCAATGACCCAAAATGGATCTTGGCCTCCAAAACGAGAGTCCTCAATCTTTCCCTGTCCTGCGCTAATTCTTGCCAATTTCTGGCTAGAAGTTCGCGCAAGTCAGCATCAACCTGATCTCTCCAGCGATATCTGGGTCGACAAACTGGCTTTCCACCACTTGATCGATACACATATACCCTTTTCATACTCCGATCCACATGCATTCGCTCAAGGTGACTGAGTCAACAAAGTCTGGTCTTACTGATGAATAAAAAAATATATTTTTTTTTATTCATCAGTAAGACCAGACTTTGAATATAGAATAGAAGAATAGAATAGAATTAATAAAATTTTTTAGAATATCATTTTCTTAATCATCAGTCTGGTGGATTTTAATCCAAGAAATTATCTGGTCAAATCTAAATGCATAGTTACACTCTCCATCTGGTAAACTACACTTTTGTTCGCAAAATATGAAACTAAACGTATTTATCTGTCAGAAAAGGGTCCGGATACATTTGGCACGTCTCTACCTACCAACGTTTCGGTAAGCATTTGTCACGGTAAACATTGTTAGGGCGCGAGCGGAGAGATAATGGTAATTATACACCTGTTTACACGCCTTTAACAACGTTGTTTTTGATTATCTTTTTGTACATTGTTTCACGTAGTTTTATTTGTTGATAACCCCTTATGAAATTGATATAACTTGTTGTTTAAAGTGCAGATTTCAGTCAAACTGCTGGATACAGTTTTTTTACATCAGTCTTTATTGAATGCTATAAACATTACCGTCTTTATTTTATTTTATTTATTAGGCACAAAAACAAGTAACAGTCTTAAATAATACGATACAATATAAACTTATCAACGCCCTGACTATAACTCTTTAAATTTGTGCACAGCATGGCTACATTTTGACAATAGAGTTATTTATGTAATAATAAAATATTATAAAATTGAACAGATAATGTTAAATTTTTTAAAAAAATAAGAAATATAATAAATTACGAATAACAATAATTTTGTGATCTATCAGCTGCCAAAGTTATCACGGAGCGATTGCTTTAATTGATGTATTTTAATATTGAAAATATCGAACGTTTCTGTACCGTTGTCAATAGATATAGACGACAAATGCGACAAATGGATAAAAAACTTTTTAAACTATGATAGAATGTTATGTAAATACTTTTCTTATTTAATGTAATTGTAAAGTATGTGGCAACGACCCGCATAATAAACCAGTATCCAATTAGCCGACCTTTTAATTGTTTGAGTACCTCAATATATCTCTCTCTGTTTTTAATGTACGTGTATATTACACAAAACTGAGCAAGAACCATTCTATACACTTTTAAGATTTAAATTATTTTCTTTTTGTTTTTTATGTATAATATAATATTACATTATTTAGGTTTTAATTTAAGTATTAATTAATTTTAAAAAAAGTGTCATGAATAAATTTTTCTATTTCTATAAAACTTAACGAAGATAAGATTATTATGATTAATGGAGTCAGGCGTTACTTTGCGGAAATTCATTATTATGTGTACAGTTAGAACTTTTATTTAGCTAAGATCCACAATAAGCAAACAAACAGAGAATTAATAATGTATGTTGTTCTACTGGAAGAAGTGGATTTACAGGGAACTTAAACTAAATCTTACCGAAAAACGGCCGTCAACAACTCTCCACCTCCCAACCACTATCTACAACACCAAACATGCACTACCACTTTTCCACCTTGCAAACGACACCTGTTTCGCCTCAACACGAGGCATCATCAGGTATAGTAGACTCTACGGAAGACAACCGTTAAGTAATACCGAGTGACTTACGAAGACAAGATTGATTTGTCTACCGTATAAATGGTGTATTTCATCTTGGTAGTATAAAAGATCGTAGTCTGATAGCAATGTTAAGCGAAAAGGTATTGTCATTATTTGTCCTAAGGAGTATGGAATTCGATACTATACTTCTACTAAAGCTTCGCACTCAAGTTATTTGGTGTAAGAACATTCTTAGTACACGTAGTTACATTTCTAATTTTGTTTTTTTTTTTATAAATAAGCGCCATACCAACCCATTCATTGAAATGTCAAGCGTATCATGCATGATGATGAATATGGAATTCGGTATATAGACTTCGCACTCTAGCTAGTCGGTGTACGAACAATCTTAGTAGACGGATTCATCTTTCCAAGGACAATTTTTTTTTTCGAATAAGCGACTTACTGCTTTTGGCGCTACAATCCGGTGTGCCTGCTCCAGAATTTCTTTCCAGCCACGCAGGACAACGCGCTTCCAATTTAGTTTTTTTCCTATGGAAAGCCAGGTCTTCCTGGATGCAGTACTTTCAACGCTTCCTGTGTCTACCGGGTGGTCTTTTTTGCTGGGGTGTCCAGTTAGTAATGACTTTATATGGTCTAAAATCAGTCATTTTACGTCTTGCAAAATCGAACAATGGTTTCATTGCCTATCAGGCGATTCAATTAGTGTATAAGTGTGAATAAGCGACATGCTTGCAGAAAATACCCTATTAAATTACATACTCACCATTTCCTGAAACCTACACACACGAAAACCTTTGAGTTATGAAGAAAGAAGTAACGCTTATATGTTGTCGAATATTGATCAAATAAAATGTAAGTAAGCATCAATGGAAAAATAGCTAAAGCGCCATTGCAGGTGTGTAGGTACCAGTGATCACTAATCATGATGTGATCATTGCTTACCTTTTCGATAAAAAAAAGAAATAAACTGTGAGGTTATTAACATGAAGTCTTCTTTCTTACCGGAAAGAAGATCTTCTTTCTTGGTTAAACCTTATTGTTAAAGGAAGAATTATCAAGTATTTTCATTTACATTAAATTTACCAAGCCATCGATGAATAACAGAAATGAGTGTCTTTTTTATTAAAAAAAGTATTTTATTATAAATAAAAACGTTGGTTTGTAAAATAAAAGAATAAAAACATTCCATCAATAACGGATTCTTTATTAGAAACTTCTTTTTTCATTTCTTACAACATATTCAGAGTCACGATGATAATTTTCGTTCCTTTTATATAATACTTTGTTATAACCTCTTATGTTCGCAGCTGTGATTTCAAAATTAAAATAAGAAATTACATTGGACTTTCCCTAATATTCTTCAAGTCATATCTTCCTATTTCATCTATGGATACCTTTCCCATGTGCTAAGATATATTTTTATTTATTATATGTTATTAAGTAATATTTCTTTTTCTGTGGAATCTAAAAAGGCGCAATTACGCATTAGTATCTTTACCGCCAACTTCATCAGAATTTTGTGCATCTTGCTATTTGACGAACGAACCTCTGATTTTAATCAGTAGCAATATTTCTTAATAGCCCATATGTGTCCCACTGTTGGGCACGGAGTAATGGAAATTAATCAGCAAAGCTTGTCTAAGACTATTTAAACCAAAAGAATAATACGACCGACTGTTTATGTGTTTTTGGTTTATAGGGTTCTTAGGATTTTTGAGGAAACGGTTTTGGATCCTATTGATGCCAACCAAATGCTATACTTGACGTGCGGTTGTCCAACAAACGTAAATAAAGTATTATTTCAGCTTAAATAATATCTGTATCTCACCAATAATACCAAAGTATAAATATTAAATATCGTTTATGCGTCGTTTGATACTGAACAAGTCACAAATAGCAAATTTAAGCATAATTTAATTACTCTGATACGGCCGGCATGATTTCGAACGCCCGGCAATAAATTGAAACGACATACTGAAATATAGAGCCATTAATGTATTGATGTAAAACACATATATACATTTATACAATTGACAATCATATTGACTCACCGCCTAAACACCGCTTTCAGATATATATATATATATATATATATATATATATATATATATATATATATATATATATATATATATATATATATATATATATATATATATATATATATATATATATATATATATATATATATATATATATATATATATATATATATATATATATATATATATATATATATTTACAATTCTTCCAAGTCAAATTAATTTATTTTTCTATTCATTGTACATTTACATCTTATTCATACTTTATTCACACATTTACATTTTATATCTCTATACATATAATATAATTTCAATGTTTTGTACCGGACGGATGACAAGTTTATCAAAAGACCTCAGTGGAACTAATGTTTTTGTTTTCATAAAACAATTTATTTCTTTTTTATTTTGAATTTTAAAATTACGAATTTAAAAATAAGTAATATGATATAAAAGGTTTTAATATATTCAAATAAAAAGTTATTACATTATTGCTACATTTACCAATGTACTACATACTATATAGTACAGTACACCATTCTGAATCTGAGTGCCCTGTCAATCCGCTCTGAAAAAGTGTAGTGGGTTAATGTCATGTGCTTTAGAAATAATTAGGTACATCCATAACATTTAGTTATAAATAGAAATGGCATAGAAAAACATACGAATCATGATTGACCTAAAACAAATAATAACACAATATCACTGATGTAAATTGGAGGGAAAATCCCGAAACTTGCGTTACGATTATCAAAACCTCGTTTGGAAAATTTAAGAATGCAACAATTGTGGATGAGTTTGTCTCTCGGAATGTTGTGTTTGTGCCATAACATATCATGTTATGTGTAAAAAAGGAAAAAAACGCATTTAGCGCGGGAACCAAATTGCAAAGAAATGTATAGAGGTAGAAATAAACTAGACGCTTTTTGTGCGAAATATATTTTTAATTTAATATTTTGTACGTAAAAAAAGTGTTCATTAAAATACGATGCAGTTTGCGTACGATAGGGATTGAAATATGGATGTAACATCGAATTTCTATAAATTTTTGACGAAATTTTTTTTATACTTTTTTAAATTTTTTAAATAATAAATAACCGCCGCCCATGGACATCCGCAATACCAAGAACGTGTAAATATATGGTCTATCTAACGATTAGGATGTGAATAATGGTAGTGGAAGAAGAATTTAATAGGGGAAGGTGGTAGTAATAGAAGAAGGAAATAAAGGAAAGAATAAATAATTAAGCCTTCAGATTCCTGCGTTCGCCGTATGGAACATGGTAACACAGTTTAATGTTACCCCAAACGAAGATATTCTTTGAGGGTATAGGGTAGGAATAGGATACTTTCCTGGTCGGGTAATCCCATTACAACTACTATTAAATTTTAAGAAAAATTTTAATTATGTTTTAAACATTACTACAGATTGGAGCTGAGTAATGTTTATAATATAATAAAAAGCGTTTCTTATAAATAATTTCCGTGATATATAGAATACCATACCGTATACCGAAGTATCGTGATAAATATCAAATAGTCAATGATTTATTTGTCCTTATATTAAATAAACTTCTATGGTCCACTAAATCATAATGTAATTCTTCTTTCTAATACGAACACCAATTTTCTTCTCGCAGTATAATAAAACCGCGGCTGTTTAATACCAAAAAGAAATAAATCAATCAGTACAGCCGTAACAGTCGACTGCTAGACACTGGCTTGTATCACAAATAAGGGGTGTTGCCATAATTCCTACGCTTTCTAGGCGTACCTACTGAGGATCGATTTGAGATTGATGCTGATCCCTATTTACTGATATTTCTATTATTGATCCCTATTACTGATATTTTATTATATTCACGAGAATAAATAGGAATGAAGTTTACTAAAAGTAATCAATACATAAATTGTATCATACTCATAATTTTAGGAAAATAAATATAAAAACAAAGTGAAGCACTTAAAAAAGGTAGGCGGAAGATAACCGCAGTTTAACGGTTAATTCGGGACTTTAATATCGAAAGCGTCGTTTAAAATAATTGAGTCAGCAAAGGGTTTGTATAATATTTAAGATAGGTATTTTGCTTTGAATATTTTTCGTTGGTATTATTTAGATTCAGCTAGGTGACGCGTCTTGGGGTAGGTCTACATCCAGCAGTGAACTCCCATAAATTGTTGACGATTATGATGAAGATGATTAATGGAGTCAGGCGTTACTTTGCAGAAATTCATTACTATGTGGACAGTTAAAACTTTTACTTAGCTAAGATCCGCGAGAAAACTGAAAGAGCGTCTTGGCTTCCGACACGAGAACTCACCACTTTTTACGATGTGGCTGTCTCTCGCCAATTGCCTGCCCCCAGGTAATATTTATTGCATATACAAGTAACCCAAAAGTCGACTGGTTTGCCTTTTTATAGCATGGATGCCTTTTTAGTCCATTGTTTGTCCATTGTACCCAGTAAGCATATGTAGTATAAAAAATATTCTAAAATGGAAAGTGGAAAACGTAAGCATGGCGGCCACTATTTAAGATACAGAGATGAAAAAAGCGGCACATGAAAGGATGCGGGATAGACAATGACATCTGGAAGGCACAAGCGTCAAATCGTTCAGAGTGGAGGCGATCGGTTCATGACGCTGTCCATAAATTTGAAGACCAACGAAGGCGAGATCATGACTCCAAACGTGAGCGCATTAAGTATAAACCGCCTTCAAATATTTCTTATAACTATAATAATGGAGTCTTATATAGCAGTCCGCATATAGCACCTGTGCCCGCACGTTTGCTGCTAAAATAGGTTATATCAATCATATGAGGACTCACAAGTATTACAATGTGCAGTCGCTGTAGCCAAAATGGCCTAAGAAGAAGCATGCAAACAAGCATGAAATATGAATAAATAAATAAATATTCACACCCTATATATGTCCCACTGCTAGACACGGGCCTCTCCATTTCTGAAGAAATGGACTTAAAACCACCACGCTTTTTAAAATAATTTAAATACAAGGAACAACATATACATATGGACAGTTTTCTCAAACAGGCGGTCAAGACCGTCAAGACCCAAACAACGAAAACAATACAGCAACATAAAGCAAATTGTATGCGAACGAACACGATAGGAACAGTGAAACTGCTTTGTCTTAAAGCTCAAGCCAGTTTGCGAAGTTAAGTTATTTATTTGTGAGCCCCAGCAGAAACTTCGTGTAATTAGTAGCTGAAGTTTCACTTCTATTGAATGTTTAACATTCTCCTACATTATCTAGGTTTTTTTTTCAATTTGTTTATTTTTAAATAAATAAGGAAATATTTGGACAGTCAAAACTTTTACGTCAACAACTCTTTACCCACCAACATACGGAAAACTCTCCGGAAGACAACCGTTAAGTCACTTAACAGTTGTCTTCCGTAGAGTCTACTATACCTAAAGATGGCTTGTGTTAAGGCGAAATACGTGTCGTTTGCAGGGTGGAAAAGTGGTAGTGTGTGTTTGGTTTTGGTTGGTGTGTGGAGTGAAACACACACTATTTTGGTTGGTGTGTGGAGAGTTGTTGACGGGTATTTTTCGGTAAGTTTTAGTTTAAGTTCCAGGTAAATCCACTTCACCCAGCAGGAAAACACACATTATGAATTCTGTTTTCTGTTTTGCTTGTCGCGGATCTTAGCGTTTTGACTGTCCACATAGAAATGGATTTCCGCAAAGTAACGAAAGACAAAGACTCCATTAATCAAGGAAATATTTTAAGCATTTCTGCCAGTGAACATCAGGGGAGAACACAGAAGCTACCATGATTGGTCGTACATAACTATTTACCCGAATAATGAAAAGTAAACTGGAATTTCGAATTCGCTTGCAAAGCGCGAGAATTATTGCAACACCCCTCTTTTGTTAGTGAGTAACTGACTGTTCTTTATGCATTATTATCATAAATATATTATTTCTCATGTACGGTAAGAGGAGTATATTCAATAAAACTCGATGAGTGCTGAGAATATAGTGACTTATTAATCATATATGCAAATTGATGATTAATGGAGTCATGCGTTACTTTGCGGAAATCCATTACTATGTGGATGGTTAGAACATTTACTTACCTAAGGTCCGCGTCAAGCAAACAAATACAAAAAAATAATAATGTGTGTTTTCTACTGGAAGAAGTGAATTTACGGGGAACTTAAACTAAATCTTACCGAAAAAACGGTGAGACTTAGCGGTTGTCTTGCGTAGAGTTTACTATACCTGATGATGCCTCGTGTTGAGGTGAAACACGTGTCGTGACCAGTGTGGAAAAGCGGTAGTGTGTGTTTGGTGTTGTTGATAGTGGTTGGGAGATGGAGAGTTGCTGACGGCCGTTTTTTTTTTCAGTAAGATTTAGTTTGAGTTCCCCGTAAATCCACTTCTTCCAGTAGAAAATACACATTATTATTTTCTGCTTTGTTTGCTTGTCTGCGATAAGCGATCTTAGATAAGTAAAAGTTCTAACCGTCTACACATTACAGATTGAGTTTATATAAGTGTTATACATGCATAATAGAGGGGACCTTACACTCATTTAAAATATATTGAAATAAAGGTGAGTTGATACGGGCCATTCTCGCCCCTCATACACTCGAAAGAAATGTTTTAGGCTTTCCTAATATTATTGAATGCATTTGTATACTTAAAGATTTATATTTTTTTATTATATGACACTAACGCCATAAGCAATAAAGTAAGTTCAAGAAATTATAGCCAAGAAAGTGAGTATATAGCCCTCTTAGTACATTTTTGTTCTTCTCTTTGAAGTTCTTCTATTTTCTTACGAAGCGTTCCATAAACCATCTTAACTTTAACTTTCGGTGATTCTACTCACTACAAGCTTGTATATGAGTATTCATTTATTTTAGTTCAGTGTACGCGTCTTCATATTACGGTTTCTAGCTTACTGGTGCCACAATTCCACCGAAGTCAAAAAACCAAGCTTTGAATATGGCCATGCCACCGCTGATAGATGGTTCGATAGCGATTCTGATGAAGAAAATAAGGAAGAAGATTAATAAAGAAAAATATATTGCTAAATGTATGACATTTGATTATTTTCGATTATTGATTATTGACGATATTTTAAATATTGAAATAATAGTAGTATAAACTTCTTTCGTCCTTATCTCGGAATTAGTGTTCCAAATACTATTGTGTTTTTTTAAACTAAAACAATAGTGTTTATTTTAATAAATGTACATAATACCTACATAATCATTTGTTTTACTTATTCTATGAATTTTCTTATTTATTTAAAATGATTATGTTCACTTATTTGTCATAAAGTATAGTATAAATAAATATATATGTCACGTTCCTGCCCTTTCCTTTCTTCTCTATCCTTTCCCTTCCTTTCCGCCAATCATGGTCTGCCGTGCCAAAGGATGCGTGGCTAAAGGCGAGCTTAGTCGTAAGCGTGCCGACCGTCCCGGGATCCTCCCTTGCGGCTCGTGGGATTCACTAACACGAAATTAATATATCTAATTTGTTGAAAAAATTATGACGACGTGGTGGACGCCACCCGTCACGTCCAGATTCTCACGTGGCCGAGAAGCGACCAATGGAGAGATTCGCTGCGGTGAATCGTATCGGATGGAGCTCTGTGGTCTTTGCCAACTCCTGCGGGGGATAGGCGTAAATATATAAATAAAAAAAAATCAATCGGCTGATGGGCGGAAATAGGCCTTATCAACCCACCTCCTTTAAAAAATAAATTTCTCATATAAAATTCATATTGAAATAACATTTGTGGAATTATTGAAAGTAAAAGTAAAACAAACTAGGAAACCTTATATTTGCCCCGGTTTATTGATCTTCCACCGTTCGTTCATACTTTAAAAGTAAACTTCTGAAACTTTATAAAATTTCACAGCGTTATTGAAAACTTTACTGCAGTTATTAACTCATACTTTTTGAAACTACGCGAAGGCCTGTAGGTTTGATGTTTACTTTTAGCTTGCCGCTAAAAAGAAACTTACGGAAAACTTGTTTTTAATATTTTTATTGCAAATATAACTGCGCGTCGGCATTTATGCATGTTGCGAATTAAATTGAAAACTTTTAATTAAAAGTTTACATACTGGTTTAACTACCTAATTGGCTAAGTAGCGAGTTTTACTCTTTCGGAGTCAATAGTTACGGGTTCAATTCCTGCATCGTGATAAATATATGTATCATCGTTAAATATTGCGGTAATCTAGGATTGGAGATTGTTTTAGCAAACGTAGTGTTGGACGAAGTAGTCAGAAGAAGCGGACAAAGAGAAGTGGAGGAGGAAATATGAAGCCTGGCAGAAACTAGATCCATGATCGAGCTAAGTGACGCGTCTTGGAGGAGGACTAAGTTTAGCAGAAGAATGTAGCAGATAGAGAAATGTGTATTACTTATAGAATTTGAAAGCATATATTTTATTATATTTACCTTTCTGGAATAAATCATTTTGTCAGCGTACCTACTTCGTTTTATTCTACTAATTTTATTCATTTATATTTATAATATATTTCTGAAAGTTTTCACTGCCAAACATTTAATTAATTACAAAGTATTCTAAGAGGAAATTAATTAATTCCATAATTTTTGTTACCTATTTATTTCACTGTCCAATGACATATCACTAGGTATTGTGCTTTTACTGTAAGAATTGCAAATTTGAAATTATATTGCATTATTAACATATAATATACAATATATATACAAAAATTCATAGCGTTGAGTAACTTATTTTCCTAGTTATTTAATTCCTTCCAGTTTTTAAATTAACTTGCATTGGTTAAAAGAAAACTGCACAGGATTGCAGTTATTGCATCTAGCAAGTTATGCGTATTGCGGGAGTTGAAATTGCTTTCTTTAAAAAACTTTTTAAATATAATTTTTAATATGTTTCGAAATGTCGTAGAGCCACGCTGCAGACGAATACTTTGTCAAGAATGCCATATTATTGGTCTGTAGCATGAATCGGCTGTCTCGCCCGAGGAAGTACCACACTCCCGTATAATAACGGAGTCTCAGTGGTATCTCCCACTCCGTGAGTTCCTCATAGGATTTCTTACAAGAAACACATGTAACATTTGAAGATTACGTTGAAGAAGTTAAAATGAACGTACGTATATTTGCGTGGGATAGAGGCGTCCACTAAAATCAAAGGCTCAATCTTTTATCTTCTTTCTTCTTCCTAATTCTTAATTATACACTTTTCAATTTTATTTTTACTTCAAATGTTCGAATCCGCCATACTCCTTTTTCTAAACCAATCAGCAGGCTTTATTTTAAAAAATATACATATTATCACCTAGCCGAAGAGCGAGCAGGGTAAGCATCTTGGAGGAGACCTACGTCCAGCAGTGGAATGATGCAGAATGATGATAATGATGATGATTATCCCTTTTACACATCTCCTCTATGCTTATAAACGTATAATCTTATGCACACGTTATTCTGCGTTCCATTTCATATTGTGCATGTAATGTGTCATCTAATTAAATATTATTGTTTATTTAATAATGATTTAATTAGTCATTTGCGTTAAACAATATATTACAGTGGTGTTGATATTGCTAATGAAGTGGACCTGTGGACTTTCCGTTTCGCTTTCAACAGTACTCAACTCTAAGAGGGTTTGACCACTTATTCGATAGAATGTTTCGCTTAACAAAATTGGCATCTATTTAGGAACGTACTATAAATGTTATATAACACTAATGTCAGTTTATTTTCACTTATACCCGTAATTATGTTGTTATAACCTGTTTTAATAATTTCAGATTATTATAAAATCATATTTACTATATTTTTTACAATCTATATGTACATATCCCATATTTTGATTAATTGGACATTTATTTTAAAGAAGACTAGCCATCTTTTTAATATTACTTGAAATCAAGTTAATCGTTCTGACTAATCTTATTTATTTATTTCATGTGAGAATAACAGCATATTCTAAGGTTCATTATTATATAAGATAGTTGTGTAACAAAAAAAAACAGTTACTGCTCTTACATAAGAATATACTAATAATAAGAGTAGCACGTGATAAAATTAAGCAGTGTAAAAGATAAAATAAAATCTATATAAAAGAGAAAACATCAGTAACTATTTATCGTCAAATGTTATTTTTACATAGCTTTGGTATTTAAAAAAATTGTAGACGCACACTTTGACATATAGACAATTGTAGACATATAGACGCGTATGTGTACATGCATGTGATTGTGTATGTTTTGTTATTGTTATTGGATTATTGTTAAAAATAAGATATATTATTGATTTATAAAATCTGTTTATTAATGCTTTAAAAATAAAATTTTGAGCTTCCAAAATGTATTTTTTTAAGCGCTGACTGACAATTGATTGCGGTGACACATTTCTTCGTACTGATAACAATCAAGCCTATCGGAAACATTTAACCGTTGATGTTATTGATTAAATCTAAATTGCTCAACAAAATTAACAAAATTAATCAGTTCTATTTCCGGATTTCTAAATCTGTTGGCAATAAATAGCCCGTAGTCATGGCTTTATAGAATAATTGGTCGTTAATTTCCTCGTCAACCTTTACCATTGACGATATAACTTTTAAAGTTAATTGGTATTTTATTTATCTTATATTTTAAATCAGGTTAATTGTAATAGTGAGTAAAAGAATATTTTGGTTCTAAACGAAGTATAAATATTATTATTATCTTTATAGATTATTATCTTTATAGATAATAATCTATAAAGATAATAATGAGCTGTGAAAAAAAATATCTTATTTTTTTCACAGCTTACATACGAGTATGTCCCACTGCTGAGCATGGACCTCCCCATTTCTAGAGGAACGGTACATCAACCCCCACCACGGCAGTCCAATGTGGATTGGTGGAGTTACCAGACTCGGAATAAATATCTGTAGACCATACATATATTAATTCCGATGCGGGGATCGACCCGCGACCATTGATTCCGCGAGTGGAGAGCCCAGTCACTGAGCCAATTGTTCGTCATTGTCTCATGATTTGATGATATTTTCAGTGAAATTTCTATCGAAGCCTTCACTTATACCGCGAATATTATAATTGCAACTTTCGCGCTTTATTAAACTTGCAACGTTCGCTTGGGTGTACATTTAAAAAAAAAACATCAGTTCAGTTCACGCGCCGTAGAAGTGAAGCCTTCAGAAAACTAAACTTCTATAAAATGAGACGAATGTCGAGTATCAGAAGTAGAATAACTGGAGGGTTTATTTATGATAATATTATCACAAGTTTAAAAATTATTTTACATGTATTTTATCTCATTCTCTCGCAGGCTAAATTACATAAATTTAGTGTCGCTTTATCGGTTTCATTAAGTTTCAAATAACAACGATGTAATAGAAATGTTCAGTTCTAAAATCATGATAATTCAGTTGTAAAGTGGGTCATGGATTATTCGCTATACATATATCCATATATTTATTAGAAATATTAAACTAAGTTGATTATATTTGCCTTATATTTGTCGATTATGCTGGTTGTATTAATTTGGTATTTGGATTCAAGGGATGTAGCGGGAGGAATAATATTTTTGTTAGACACGATTAAATAAGATTACGTTTAAGTAAATATACCCTTTCCTATAATAATCCGTTTTGCCCTCTTTCCATTTCCAATTATTATGCTAAAGACCAGGGTTTTAGAGTATCTTAGCTATTACGATCATCGCAAGACTTTTACAGCTTCTGCTTCCACAGCATTTCTGAAAGAATGTACTATAACTCAAATTATTTCTCAACGATAAATTGTGAATAAACCTATGAGCCATACAGATGTATATTTATCCCGATGCGGGAGTCGAACCTGCGACAACTCGAACTCCCGGGTTGGGGAGAGGGACATTGTTGGGCCACTGGAACTCAGCCGCTCATCGTACGAAGCGCAGTAGCTAAGCTTGGTAGCTTCATTCGCCGGTTTTCTGTGGGAGTGTGGTAGGCTACTTCCCCGGGCGAGCTTGCCCATTCACGCTACAGACAAATATCATGTCATTCTTGATAAAGTATTCGTCTGCAGCGTGGCTCTACCAGTCTCTAGTAAGCGAATAAGTATTTGATGATCATGGAATGGATTTATTATATTATAAAATAAAAATATTCTATACTTTATTACAATTAACATTTGCGTAATTACGTTCCTGAAAGTGAACCTTAGCAAAATAATATAGAGCATAAGCTTGAAATGCATATGAGTATTTAGTTCTGTACTCAACTCATAAAAAATTAAAGCCCTGCAGTGTATGCAGAAATGAGGCCATTAACTTTGACGATGATAACGTAAACACACTAGAAGAAGTAACTACAAAAAAATTAACAAAAAGCTTCATTATTTTATAAGGCTTTTGTTTCCTATTATTATTGTTACATGACACGAAATATTATTCAATTATTGTGGAAATAAAAGAATATGTACCTATAATATTTACAAGGATAATAATTTCAACAATGTCTCTCTTACGTATATGAATTATTTTATATGTCTACTATATCAAACTATTGTTATTATAAATAATTGCTCTCATTGTTTTTTATATTCTAAGTTTTCTACTTATTAGACATATAATTATTTTAATAAAATTTCTATAACTAAATTACACCGTTGCTCTTGGCTGAAAAATGCAACAAAAAAATTAACGACACTTTCGTTCGAAATTTATTTTATTAACTTTTAATTTATAACACTAATCCTAAAAGTATTAATGCTAAAGTTTCTTACACCACGACGATTTTAACAAAAGCGAAAAAAGAATAACGAAATAAATAAAAACAAATGGATAAATAAAAAAACAAAAATAATGTACTATTTTTCTTTTTTAAAAATAACAAAAAAAACAGTGAATATTCGGCGCAATAAAAATGCTGCAGATTTCTCAAAAAAGAACCAGCTAGGAGCATAAAATACCATTCGTATAAACTTAGCAATTGTTACGGTCATTATATTTTGTTGCATATTGTAATAATTAATATTGAATGTCACCAAGCATTACAAGAAAATACAATTTGAACTCATTGTTTTAAATTCATTCCATACACCACTACTCTATAGAATACCCTCAACCCCCAGCTATCCTCAACGGTATTTCCGAACCGATACGACATTAGAACTATCAAAAAACAAGCATACTAATATCTCAAAGCTTTCAAAAAACAAACCTATAAGTGTAACGTGTGACAAATGTTGAGTGGTAACCGTAGTTTAAAAAACGCAGTCTGGGTTACTCTTCGGCTAGCTGCGAGCGAGGAACTGCGCAGTGAGGCTGGCAGAAACTGGATGAGTGTAGCTGAAGATTGAACAATGTGCGCGCTTTAAGAGAGACCTATATCCAGCAATGGACTATCACAGGTATGGCTTGTTTGTGATGATGATATAAAAATAACATTTTGTTTCACTAAAATACGTGAATAAAATGTAGTATGAGTTCAGTATGATGCCTCATTACTCGTTACATTCAGTATTCATTTCGCACTGAAAGCTTCCCGTTCATTAATTACTATTTGGAACGTTTAGCTCAAAAAGGCGAGCGTCATTTTAAGCATTAATTAATTTAAGCGATGTATCTCGTGTTGAATTAACATGAAAACGTTACAATATGATCTATTACCTGAAATTTTTACCGAAACTTGATATTTAAAGGTTTTAACGCTTTATAAGCTTCAAATGTACGCATGTATTAAATAATATAAGCTAATAACACATCAATATCAATATCAGCCCGCGGCAGTCCACTGCTGGACATAGGCCTCACTCAAGGCGTGCCACCTAGACCGATATTCGACTACACGCATCCAGTCTTTGCCAGCCGCCATGCGCAAATCGTCGCTCCATCTAGCACGGGGTCGTCACACACTACCGTTTGCCGAGTCGCGGTCTCCACTCCAGCACTCGTCTACTCCAACGATTGTCGGTTCTCCGACTAACGGGTCTAGCCCATTGCCACTTCAGTGTGCTAACTTGAAGAGCTATGTCGGTGACTCTGGTTCTCTGGCGAAATTCTTCATTTCGAATTCTATCCACCAGAGAAACTCCAAGCATAGCTCTCTCCATAGCCCTCTGAGCGACTTTGAGCTTGTCAAGGAGACGGACCGTCAGACGTTATTCGTTGACGTTGATCGTAGCAAATGGAGGTCTGTGGTCTCTGCCTACCCCTATGAGAGACAGGCGTGACGATTTGTATGTATTTTATAACGTACAGTCTATTATTATATTACAGTGCGCTTCCCTCGAAACTTCTTTCCACGCACCACTATTCTGTGGAACCAGCTACCTTCGGCAGTCTTTCCGAATCGATACGATATTGGCACCTTCAAAAAATAAGCCTACACATACCTAAAAGGTCGGCAACGCTTCCGTGACTTCTACGGCGTCGCGGTTGTCTATGGGCGGCGTTGATTGCTTTCCATCAGGCGACACGCTTGCTCGTTTGCCCTGCTATCCCATACAAATGTATATGTGCCTAATATTTGTGTGTTAAAGGGGACATAATATATTTTAAATTGCGTCATAAAAACTAGACAAAGGTAAATGGAAATAAAATTCTGTAACTTATATTTAAATAACAAGATTATACTCATTAAACATAATTCAGTTTTAATTTATAACTTTAGAATTTATTCAAATATGTTTGATATTTTACGATATGATTAAACTTATTTAAATTAATAAAATTAAAATACCATTTTACTTCTCGATAATAATTCCAAATTGTTAGGGATAAATAGGTACACTACTTTTTATCGCCAAAAAGTTGAGGATAATATTTGAGGAAAATTCCTTAAAAGTAATTGTTCTGTCATGTCTTCATAAAATCCTTAATTTCCCATAAAAATAGCGTCAATTAGTAATATATTATTATTAGATAATAGACTGATACTACCGAAATGAGAACAAACATTTAAAAAAATTATAAATCGTGTATTGAGTATTCGACTCACGCAAGTAATTTTGTTTTTCATTTCATACAGCCCATATATCTTCCACTGCTTAGCACGGGTCTCCCCATTTTTGGGGGAATGCAGATTAACCAACCACACTTGTCCTAAGTGAATTGGTGGGATTACCAGACTCGGAATAAATAGCCCTATGTATGGTACATATATTTATTCCAATGCGGAGATCGAACCCGCGACCATTGACTCCGTGGGCGGGGGACTCCAACACTGAGCCAAAAGTAACTTTTATATCATATTAATTAATTGACATATATGAATTGATTATTAGTTAGCAAATACTAAGAGAGAAAGTATTCAAGGACAGGAAGTAGTGACTACCTGGATAATAAAAATAAAAATCTGTGGCTCTCAATACTGATTGACTCCCATCCCATCCCATGACTGTTACGGCTGTATTAATTATGATAAAGATAAACAATAATGATAGATAAACACTATTTTTATTCTGACTTGAAATTCTTGGATATTATTATAAAAATAAGGTCCAGGAATGTTAAGTCGAAAAACGTATTGTTACAAAAAATATAATTGAGTATAGCCTTTCAAATTAAGTACATACATACATAATTGTGAAGTCTTATTTCGCTGTTCGTTGTTTCTCGTTCCATTTTTATAATTAGGTAGTTTATTATTTTATAACGAACGTATACAGTTTTATTATTAACATTCGGTAGAAGCGCGCCCACGTATGCTTCACATCCACGATTCGATACATATACCGCTTAACAAAACAAACACAGGCGGGATTTCGGTATAAAATAATTTTTTGTACCGGTGTTCTTAGGTCTTCCTTTTCACAAAATCATAGCATAAATACAATTTTATATAGCCCATATATATATAGTATTGCTAGGCACGGGACCTTGTCCTTTCTTAAGCAAGGAATATCGATATATGTAAATCAGTACAGGCAATTATATTAATAATAAAAGTAACGAATTATACAAATTTGATTTTTAAGAGTTTCCACCATAGTTTTGCACTAAAGCTAACATCACTGAATCTAATTAATTTACAGATAAAAACACACACATAAAAATAAAAAAGTAATGGCGTAGAATAACTTTAACAGCTATTATTCGTCTGAACAAAAATTAAACGAAACTGGTTTATTCATAAACGATATTTTAGCGAAATTGCGACTATATGTGTATCCATCAGAAAAAAATTTTCAGTTTCACGAAAAATCTTCATATTTCTTTCGATAGAATTTTAACTGTCGTCAGTCATTGATCAAAAATGTAATGATAGTATAACTAATTACTAAATGTATTATAGTTTCGGACACAAGTTTTATATCTTAATCAGTTTTACATCTTAATAAATAAAAGGTGTCGTACCAGGCAATAGATGGGAAAAATACCCGTAAATGGGCTGTAACGTCTATCTGAACAATAACACCTATTCCGCGATCCCTAATGCGATAGCAATAATGGAGATTACGATAACAATGTTCGATTATGATGCATTTCAATATTTCCATTTAATATCCATGCACCACCACTCTATGGAACCACGTATCTAGAGCGAAATTTCCGAACAGATACTAAATTAGGACCTAAAAAAAACAAATCTCATATCTCAAATGCCGGTTACGCATTTGCAATGCCTATGGTGTTGCGGATGTCTATGGGTGGCATTGATTGCTTTCCATTACGCAATACGCTTGCTCGTTTGCCACTCTATCCTATATAAAAAAATTAATTGATTAAATCAGATTGTTATCCGCTAAATTATTTCCGATGAAATAATAGGAGTGCGATGTAAATATTGGATAGCAATAAATCCCTTACACAGGGATTATATGTTCAGTTGCGTAATTTATTGTGGCATTCAGTGTGGCAAACAAAACGATATATCTTTTTACTTACTATCTATAATAAATACGATTAGGGAAGTTTACATTTTTATTAGAAAATACCGAACTAAGAATTCAATTAAAAGCTTCGATTTTACGTCAGATTTATTTTATTTATAACATTTAAGAGGTGAAATTGAATGGAGCATAGTAGGTCCCACTAGGCAGGCCCGTGCTGAGACCTTCCGATCGTCATTTTTCTTATTTAGCTAAATATACATATTATATATAAGTATACATAAATAAATAGCTACATATATTTGAATATATACATATACACATACTTGTATCTGCTAGATGGAGCGAAGATCTGCAACGGCAAGCAGAGACTGGATGCGTGTAGCCGTCCATATAACCCTGTATATATTATATGTATAGGTATATAACCCTGTAAAATAGCACGTAGGTTTGGTTCCTATTAAGAGATTTTATCCATTTTTATTTTTTGTTTTTTCTTTACATGTTTTGCCCAGATAAGACCTTGCTTTACATTCTTGGGCCAACGTAGTAACAAATGCGGCTACTAAATGCTGTTCTTATTTTCAGATACTAAACATAAGAGTCTTTGACTCACGCATCTTCTCTTTATTTATTTTACACTGATATTCCGTGTGCTCTACAAGCTCAGTCAATTAGAGCTATGCTAGGAGTCTTTATATTTGTGTATAATTTGAAATGAAGAAATCGGTCAGAGAACTATAATTACTGGCATAGCGCTTCCAATTACAAAATTGAAGAAAAAGAAAAGACTAGTTATATTTGTTAGAGCATTTAGAATCAATGAGCACTGGTATTGAAACAGTGTCCTGAGAAACGTAGGTAGGACAGTACTATGGCAGAAAGTGGATGGGTGTAACTGAAAATCACGTACATTAGGTGGCGCTCCTTAAAGAATGCCAAAAACAGTGAGCTACTTTGCGCATTCAAATGAAAGGTATCAGTTATTTCTGATTTCAAAATATTTAATTATTTATTGTTTCTTATATCTCCTAGTTATTACAGAAAAAATCCTAAGCATTTAATACGATCAAATATTTAAAAATATAAAAAAATATTATATTTTTTATTTCGATTTAGATTTTAACACAAACCCTTTGGTTTAGAAGTTAAATACTCTAACCACTGAACTATTAGGTATTAATATAATGTATACATGTAATCGTTTAAAAAAAATTATGCAGCAACTTTTTAATCGCGTTAACCTCCATGACCTTTTATCGTTGTATTATGTGTTCTATGTTATTTTTGAAATATAAACAAATATGTCGTTCTGAAACAGAATGTCTTTCACAAAACAGGATGACGACGATACATGTTTTGACGTGCGTCAAAACTTAGACTGATCTGTAGTGACATGTGGAATGATCAGATAGACTCGCCCACACACTTGCAAGCAGACAGCGCTTGGACTTTGCTCGCAATGAAATGATGATACATTAAACAATGATAAGATGTATTTGTTGCTTAATGCTCTTTGTTCGGGAACACGCTGACAGGAGACAAGATGGCAGATACTGTTTCTGTAAACTGTAATCGATATCTTGGCATGTGTTTATTCAAGATTTGCTTACTATCACATCACATTGCTTACTATCTGTATCCTGTTAATTGAGATATATATATATATATATATATATATATATATATATATATATATATATATATATATATATATATATATATATATATATATATATATATATATATATATATATATATATATATATATATATATATATAATAAGATTGAAGTGTCTATTTGTAATGTTTAAATAACTACCGTATGCAGGCTAATCTTGAGGATCTGCGAACTTATGTTGATGCGATTATCATGAGCCGCACAGCCCCACCGCCGGACTACAAACCACATGTCCCCATAACCTGGACGGCCTGCCGTCCAAAACCGTGTGATTTAGTTGCAGTTTTCTGTCATGAGCTGCGCAAGTATGGAACAATTTACCACCTGCGGTGTTCCCGCGTAAGAACGACATATGTGTTCGTAGCAAGCCGGTAACAGCGTTGCGGATGTCTGCGGGCGGCGGTGATTAGTTACCATTAGGTGATCCGTATACTCGTTTGCCTGCTCTGCTATAAAAAAGACGATTTAACACTTCGAAAGTAGCTTAGCCACACATATTTCACTCCCTTAACGTTTTGAGTGCGAAACACAAATATCAAAAACCTTGAGAAATAACATGTTGGAGGCTGCTTGTAATAGTAACTAAAAGTATTATAATACATAATTTGTTGTATAATATTAATAAGTGAAACTGTTAATAAATGATAGAGCCACTCTGCAGACAAATAATAATCACGAATGGTATAATATTTGTCTGTAGCATGAATGGGCCGGCTCGCCCGCGGAAATACTACACTCCCGCAGAAAACCGGCATCTGAGTGGTAGGTTAGCTACCGCGCTTCATACGGTAAGCGGCTGAATTTTGCAGGACCATCACCTTTCTCTTCCCCCTCCCTCTCCCATAATGATACTTTCCTTAAAGGTCAGCAACGCTTCCGAAACTGCTCATGGCGCTGTCGATGTGTATGGTCTTTGATTGCTTTTCATCAGGTGACACGCCTGCTCGTTTGCCTTCTTATCCCACTGAAATGTTTTAATATCGGTAAAATTATATTTCGTTTTTCATGTAAAATATTATAATAGGACACGAATAAGATGGTCACTTGATAGAAGGTAATTACTGTTCCCAATTGGCATCTATAACACAAAAGGTTCTTCGGACGCGTTTCTTAATGTATGATTAGATTTATTTTAAACTAGAAACACTACTTATTACAAATATCAAATACAGATTTATCAAATGCTTTGTTCTGAAGAAAATAATGTAAGTGGAAATCTGTATGTTGAAGAATAATTTCGAAGGCATTTCAATTTCTTAATTCGAGCCGCATGTTAGCTTATGCTTTAAAATGTCGCACAAAATTTAAAAAAAGCACTTGGTACTTCAAACAGTCGTTGAAGGTGAAATTACGGAGGAGGGTAGGCTAAATATGGCAAACTTGCCATATTTAGCATGTATAAACACAATAAATTATTTCTAATTACTACTGGCCTATATTAAGAACAATTTTGCGACAATTATACTCCACATTTTTACGTTGATTTTTACTGTTTACTTTAATATTAATGTTTTTACAATTATAGATATTAATTAATTACTTTTTTGTGTAACAAATAAACCTTTTCAATTATTTATTTTATGAAAATTTAAATAATTTATTATCCTTTGAAAACCGTTGAACATGCTACAAATATACTCAAAGTGAATTTACATTAAAATGACAACAGATTTTATTTTTAAAAGTCTTCAGAAATATAATGTTACCTTTAATGTTAAATTCACTCAACGCTAAAACTTTATACACTTGAATACACATTGACTTTGAATATTTCGCTCGTAAAAATTCATACTATGCAAACGAATGCAAATATTGCTTGAAAAACTACTTACTGTTGAAATTTTCTGCCCCTGAGCGCTCGTTACTGGCGTCATCACTATAATTCTTTAAAAATTCATCTCGAATAACAAAGATATTAGTAAAAAGACTCTTTACCGACAACTGTTGCCGGAACGATGACTGTCTTGTCCAACAGGACGACCCGGCCAGATGGAGCGACGGACTGGTTAAGACTGGATGGGTATGTCGAAGATCGGACTAGGATCTTAGATAGATAGATCGGGCTAGAAGGTAGATATCTTTGAAGGAAAACTATGACCAGCAATAAATTGCCGTATTCTTACAATGACGATATTGTCTTCTACAACAAAAGAGACTCCGACAATAATATAATAGTATGATGGTGGCATAACCATCTTTATAAAATTTTATTTTTATTTTATTAAATATATACTTTTACGAAATACACGAGTGGCTTAAATCTTGTCTACAAAGCATTATGTCTAATACAGAAGTGAAACATAAAAGTAACGTAACGCTTATGGCGAGCTGAACTTGTGAAAAATCGTTAGCCTCTCAAACATAAAGATGCGATTTCTACTCTGCGCCCGTACCTCTAGAACTTGCGGATTACGAGCTTTAAGTGCGGAATTATCTCGAGTCCAACGGAAGATACCGGGGAAATCGCTTGCTCGCCGCTATTTTTATATCACTGAATATTAAACTTTGTGAATCAGTGTGGTAATAGAGTGACTTGTACCGTTTAACATTGTTTGCGGAAAACTACTTTACCGTCTTTGAATCAATCCCGATTTTTGTATGGAAGCAATAGGCAAAAGAGTAACCAGGTTATATGATGGCGAGCAAACATCACCAGGCGTGAACATCTGCAGTACTAAGGGTCCTGCAGACGCCCTACCTTAGATATGAATAATAGGAGTGGAAAAAGAATGCCCATTATAATTAAGAAAAATATTTGGCGTGTAACATATCAATTGTTGTTTTGTAAAACTTAATCATATATAAATCATAAACACATGTGTTTATAAGATTTCACATAATATAAAAATACATGTGCGTGTATCATCATCATCATCATCAACAGCTTGCGGCAATCCACTGCTGGACACAGGTCTTCTGCAAAAAGCGCCACCTAGCCCATCGTGTATAATATATAATAATATAATAATAATAATATATATTTATTGTTCATTGATAAGTTTACAATTTTTGTTTCCCCGTCCGCCGAACTAGGGCGAACCCTGGGTGACATATTTATGAGTTACATATATTATTTTCTTCCTATACTTAATATAACTATGCAAATTTAAAATTTAAAAAAAAAAACTTTATTAAGTTATACAAACCAAAAAGATTTTTTTTTTTTACATGTGTCTGTGTCTGAATATATTTTATTTTATTTTGTCCTACTAAGCTAATGTTTATTTAATATTAATTCTGTAGAATTATATGCTAGGTTGGATAGCCATTTGTTTATGAGTTTTTTTATTGAATTGATATTTAGATTATTAGTCTTCTCTATGCGATTTAATTTAGTATATGTAAATGGAGCCAAATAATTATATTGTCGTTGGGCAAAGCTAGTTTTAGTTGTGGGTAAAGGATAAATAATAAATCTCCTTGATGGAATTGATGCGTGCAAGGTGACTTCCTTATGATATTTCACCACGCATGATTGTATATATAGCTGTCTGACTGTGTAAAGTTTTGTTTGCTTATACAATTCATCTGTGGGGTATCGGTAAGGCTTGTGTAGCATTACTTTTATAATTGCCCTTTGTGCTCTCTCTAATTCAAGCATATGGGTTGAAGCAGCTCCTCCCCACGCCACAAAATATACAAATATATTATTAAAAAAAACACTAAATTAACACTCGTAATTAGGTTTCTCCTATTCAGGTAGACGTTGCTTTTCATCCGCTGGTATTTGCTACCCATAGGTAATTCGTAGGACTAAGAAAAAAGATTGGGTCTATGATCCTCAATTCACAACTTTGAGTTCGTCAAAAATTTTTAAAAAAAATTTTAAAATTTTTTTAAAAAAACTTTATTGATGAAGACGATAAAATTTGGCGTTATTAAAGCTTATTTTTTTTGGTATAGGAAGGTAAAATGAGCAAGCGCTTCGCCTAATGGTAAGCAATCAGCACCTCCCATAGACATCTGTAATAACATTTTCCTTGCGGAAGCGTTGCTTACCTTTGAGATATGTGAAGGGATTACTTCTAAAGGTAGCTGGTTCCACAGAGTGATGGTGCGTGGAAAGAAGTTTCGTGTAAAACGCACCTTACGGGAATAAACATCGAATAGATGTCTTAGAATCGAATAGACATGGCAAGCGCGGAAATCAATTCTATTTGTTCATCAATATCTGCTACTTGGCTATGAATGTATGGCCAGTGTACCTGTAACCTGTGGCAGGTACACGGAGGGCGGGCGGTCGAGAAGGCCGGGAGCAGTGCAGCCGCCGACGTCGGCCGGACAAGACGTCACGCCGGTAAGCGTGCCATGCAAACTACTCTCAGTGTACAAGTGAACAGTACAAAAACCAGTGTTACGTTTCGAACCACTAATTTGTGTTTTTAAAATATTTGGAGCTGAATTTTTTTTTTTGCGACTTACAAATACTTTTCCAACCGGATAATTAGGTATGTATCTGTAAATTTAATCAATGAAAAAAGAGTTTTTGGTTTTGTAAATTATTTATTATTATATTTTTCTTTTTAATATTTTTAGTAATTTAAAAAAATAATTTTAATACAATAAACAAATCTTGTGGGATTATTATTCATTCCTCCAGAAGTTGAAGAAGGTTCCCCACCTTGTACTCAGCAGTAGGTCCCACGTGACCTTATAAGTAGTTAATGTCTTTTTCTTACAAGGAAATAATTCGTTTCACTAATTAACATTTTAATTTTATTGTGACAATTTATAGGACAAACCTAATATTTACAAAAATAAAATTAGTAAAAAAAAGTAAATCTTTTTATTATAAAAATCTTTTAATTACAATATAGAGTGTATTATAAGTATAAAGTATGTGTCAAAAATAATATTATAGATATAACAATCACAGAGTCACCTCAACATCAAAAGCTTTACGGAGTAAGAGCGAGCTTACTTGTTGCATTCGCCACTTATGTAACTAAGCTAAAAAAGTAAACTTCTACTTAAATTTAAATGAAAAAAAATTTGTTATCGAATTTTAGATAAAAGCTAATTTGTTTAATATTTATTTATGTTGTAATATTTATTTCTTCTATAGATTATTTGTAGAGATATACTATCAAAGAAGAAGATAAAAAAGTAAGCCTAAAATTATTGGGATGATTTTAGGGCATCATTGCTGCCAAAGGCTAAAAAACCTAAATTTTACAGAACAATTTTCCGCATCCTGAAATCTCTTGATCAAAAATGTCCATATTTGATTAATTCCCAAACAGACATTAGTATAACATGGTTCAACCAGGAAAGGCTTTAAAATTTTATTAATATATAAGAATAAATTAAACGAGAAACGACTATAGTATACATTATTTGACATTTCAAATGAATTCACCCTTTAAATGAATACTCTGTCCATACCTCAGTTTGAAACAATTGCCGATACCAATTTCACGGAATTAATTTATCATTTACATAAGCTGGTACAACTCAATAAGCATCCGGAACACAGAGGACTATTTCTTAAGAATGTAATCTGAATTTTGGCTGAGATCCAAAACTAAATAAATATTAGATATGGCAAAAGGACAAAGCTTCTTACTGTTGTTTTATTCCCGTTTGCTATTTGCTTGAAACGCTAAAAGTAATTAATAATGGACGAAGGATTTATAACAATCTAAGTGTCGTTATTCCTATTTTTATAGACATATTTAAGTAATATATACGCATCTAAACTGAACTCCCTGAATATTAAAATATTACAATAAATATTACAATACCCGTATTGTAATATTTATTGTAATATTTTCGGGTCATTATTGAGCGTCGTGATGCTCCCGAACGTGTAGTTTTTTTTATATAGGATAGAGAGGCAAACGAGTAACCGTGACAATGATGATGAAGAAATCAACGCTGCCCATATAGACATCTGCAACATCATAAAGATTATAGATGTGTTGTCTTCTTTATAGCACACGACAAATCTACTTCCATCTCTGATGATCCTCGACGTGTAGTGTCGCGACAGAGATATTTCATTTCTAGCATTTTTAATAATCTGGTTTACCTTGTTGGATTGCGCTTGAGTCTCTTTCTTTCTTCTTTGATAATTTAGCTTCTTTAGATATACAATTAAAAATATTTAAAAAAAAAGATTTATGATGAAAATTTTTCTATATTTTCAATTAATTGATCAATACAGCCCTGTTACGGCTCATTGCTGGACATTGGCCTCCCACAAAATGAAGAGTGTTTAGAAATTTTCCCCACATTGATGAGCGGATTGGGGACCGTTGATTGATTTTATTCCTTACGTAGACCGTAGCAGCTTGTATACTTGAATTTCCTCCCATAGTCGCCAAGAAAGAACCCACAAGAAGAAATTGAGTGGTCCTATTCTATGCCCTGATCTTAGTACGATAAGTTATTTTTATACAACGTTGAAACTGACTGTTTTTCAGTTAACAGATTTTTTCAGAAATATTAAGAGTTTTTCTTTGGCTCTTGTGGCAAATTTTCATTTTGTGGTTTACTACTTTTTCATTTTTATATGCCAATATGTATGTATGTATATCCCACGGGTCTCCCCATTTCCAGAGGATTAGCTCAGTGGCAGGGCTCCCGCTTACGCGGTTAATGGTCGCGGGTTGAAACCCCGCATTGGAGTATATACATTTTTTTTATGTGATAGGAAGACAAACGAGCAGGCGTGTCACCTGATGAAAAGCAATCAACGGCGCTGCGGATTCTGTGGGCTGCGGTGCCTAAACGCAGCCGTGTTGCCGACCTTTAAGGAAAGTGTCATCATAGGAGGGGGGAGGGGGAGGTGTTGGACCTACAGACAAATATTATGCCAATATTGACAAAGTATTCGCCTGCAGCGTGGCTCGTGGCATACATATGAATGGCCTACAGCTATTTGTTTCGAGTCCGGTTACCACTGCAATACACATTGGAAAAGCGTGGTGGGTTACTGTCCGTTCCTCTAGAAATTTCAGAATTATGTAAAAAAAAATTAAATACGCTAATATTTCTTTTTTTATCTCATAAATATTCTTATCTATAAACATATTCCCAAATTTAAAGACATCAACATCAGTCATCTTTGCTTAAGGAATAAAAACATGGTTCAATTTCATTAACCAATAACTTTTAAATCAGAAGAGTAGAGGGCGTAATTAAATCCCTCATGGGTATGAGGGGTTTAATATGATTTCCTCCAGAAACGATGAGGGTCCATCGGTGAGACATATAATTTGAAATAAGTTATAAAATGCTTTGAAGCAGACTAATAGCCCATTAGAGTAGCCTGCGAAAAATGTTTGAATATTTCCTAAAGTATTTATATATATGATTATGGAGTAATTGCTTCAAAGCGAAGTAGTTTATATGATAATTTATTGATGGACAGCTGAATTCTCAAATTTCTATTATGTATGTAAAATGAATCAATTCCATTAGTCTCACATTAAATCGAATAAAACATTCTCAATGAAATGAGTTTATCTTTTAATTTACAATTTTTTCTAACTGGTTTTCGCTTATTTTATGAAAAAGACGAATTCGTCTGTAATTTATTTAATTTTCATATGGAAAGTTTTATGCTTAACTATTTTATAAATGCAATAATTTTGGATAGCATATTTGAAATATTTAAAAAATCCTGGAGCGCAGTAAAGCGTACGGTCTCCGTCAGGTCGAGATGGAGAAATGTCGTGTCTGCCCTATGCCCCAAAAGGGGAACTTAGGACTCAGAGAGAGAGAGAGAATATTTAAAAAGTATACATACATACATATCGTCACGCCTGTCTCCCGTAGGGGTAGGTAGAGACCACAGATCTCCATCTGCTACCATCTCGGCATACTTCCCTTGCTTCCTACACACTCATTATTCTCCTCATGCAAGCCCGCCGGTTGAGGGTACTCTTGACCTGGGCTTTCTTAAAAAGTTCAGCAATTTGGTCAAGGTACGTTTTTCGTGGTCTTCTATAAAAGTATTATACAAGATAATAACTTATTCTTGTACTATAGAAGTTTTCTGCTTTTGGCAAAACATATGTGTGTCTTTAAAAGGAAAGATTTTCCTCGAGATTATATAAGAAGCTTTCTCTCTTATGTTTAATCTTAATTTAATAATTTATTTGGTAAATTATGAGCGATGTATTCGGCTTACTCGATTCTGTATTCCGCGTATGTAGCCGCCGGATGGTTCGATTTACCCCGTCGGGACGGCAGACACGCATCGACTTATTTATTGATAGTCAAGAACAACACGCTCTGCCGGCTAAAGCAGTTTGATTTTTATTTAAAGGATTGGCAATGTGCTGGCTTACAGGCCACGCTATTTTCGTAATGTACATATATTAGCTTTCGTTCTTCCATTCGGCCGCAAATCAGAGCTTTTGTTATGAGTATTCATTTCAAAGTTAGTAAATTATAAAAAAAATGACGCTTCCTTTTACTTACTCTGGTCTGATTATGATCTTTACAATAGCTTACTTAAGATTAACTTAACTGTCATGGTCAAGTTTCATAATATGGATACGGAATTTCTGACAGTTTTCGTAAATGTATAAATAGGTTAATAAAGTATGGAGTAGTATTGATTTCTTTTTGATGTATTTTTAATAACTATCCACACAATTTAAGTAATTATAGTGAGTGAATCGTATTTCTATTTAATTTTACATTTGTTTTCAAGGAAATAAAAATATTTGATATTAAAAAGAAATCTCAAAATGGAATCATCAAGAATAACTAACATACATTGATCAGAATAATTCTGGTCATAAAGTGATACTAGTGCTGAAGATCTGTAGTAAACTCTACCTCACAATATAAGTTAAATTAATAACCAAATAATCATTGTAAAGTGTATTTTTCACTAGACTTGTTTTCTATGAAACATCAATTATATTAAAATTCATGTTTTAATAAAGCTAGTGTAATGTTAATCATGTTAAAACTAGTTTGCTTGTCTCTGCTGTCATCCTACGTATGTACCTTACAAAAGCCTGAAATGGCATAGTGGTAGAGGCACGCTGCAGACGAATAGTTTGTCAAGAATGGCATAATATTTGTCTGTAGCATGAATGGGCCGGCTCGCCCGGGGAAGAACCACACTCTCGCAGAAAATCAGTGTCTGAATGGTAGCTTAGCTGTCGCGTTTCAATACATTGAGTGGCTGAGTTCCAAAAGCCTAACACCCTCCCTCTCCCACCTTCCACTCCCATAATGACACTTTCCTTAAAGGTTAGTAACGCTTTCGCACTATCTATGGCGCTGCGGATGTCTATGGGCGTCGTTGATTGATTTCCATCAGGTGACACTCCTGCTTGTTTGCCCTCCTATCCCATCAAAAAATGCATCGGCAGTACTCCCAATGTTGTTAGAGTGTGGTGCCAATTAATTACTTTTAAGTGTAAACCTCTTATTCAATTTTCTTAAAAAAATAAAAGAATATAAAAAAATAAAGGAAATATTCTCAAAGTAATTTTTTTATTAATATGAGACCCATATCCAATGAAATAAGCGAGGAATATATTTACACCGCTCTTGTGATTCCAAGCGGATGGGCAGAAAAGACCCCAGAGGGTTATATTTACATAACCTGGACCACTTTCAGCTTGAAAGGCTTTTATTTCTACCTTACTAGGTTTTTATTAGAGCATAGGCAAAACTTAGGGCTGCATCTAAAAAATTAGATACAAAAATAAATCTAAAAGTTCGCCAGTAAACAAATAACTGTTACTTTTTTAAATACCAATATTATTTACATTAATTCCTTTTATTAATTTCAGATAACTTTAAAAGGGAAACACAATCTATTTATGATATTAGACCGCAAAATAATTACACCACGACGTAATCAATACCTTCACCTAATTTCAATATTACATCTAGCTCTTCATCAAATCTATTTATCACAATCAATTTATGATATTATATCACACAATCTGTTTATGATATTAGACCGCAAAATAAATACATCCAAAAAAGCCGAAAAAAAGACGTAACCAATACCTAATTTCAATATTAAATCTAGCTCTTGATTTGTAAGCAGTTTCTGCACGTTGACATAGTAACATCTAAATTATTCACAAGTTTCTTGCAAATACCATGTCGCACCAAGAGCTGGAAGCACTCCTCAAAAACCTGTTTTATAATAAACAATCGTAATACATTAATCAATTACAATTAAACAAATAAAAATTGAATTAATAATCACTTAATGTCAGTATCGTTCTGTAGATAAACCCACTTTTAACTCATGACAAGCAGTTAATAGACAAGTATTAATTTGAAGGGTCTATAATAGTTTTGCGATCCATTTACTAGAAGACCTTTATCCTCCATTATTGGAGATCATATCATGCACTAACTTTAAAACTATTAAGTATGAAACTATGGAGATGATAGAAAATATTTGATACTCCATTATTAACAAAAGATTTTTGCAAATCATGTTTAACTTTTAATTATAATAATTAATAGTTTGTAAGATAAGTCTTCAGTACTAAATGTATAAAATAAAATGTATAAAATAAATGTCGTGGATGTCATTATGAACACAAATTTGACAAAAACAAACCTCCGAAATTTAAATAAAATACGTGTAGATTTTACATATCTTAATACATAGGTTGAACCGACTTACTTCCTTAGGCTTAGAAAGCGTATATATTGGCATTATGCTATTTATGCTTATAATATGTGGCAATTTAGAAGTGGCGCGATAAAATAAATAAAGCGGCTAATATTTGAAAACTAAAGCTGAAATTTTTGTAAAACTTTGCTTTCATATAAAAAATGTTTACCCAAATTTAAGGGAGTAAAATATTTACATTAGTACTCAAATGCTAAAAGGCTTTCACTCGCAGAGCTAATCAAATTTCAAATATTAACGTTGAGCGTGAACAATAATATTAACTCTTGTGTTACGGATAAAACATATTTTGTGTTTTTGTTAAAAATATTATAATACTACATACGAAAAAATATAATATATAAGTTATTTTACAGCCCATATTCTCCGAACTCCAAATTCTTAAAGAGTCTAAGAACTGACTTAAAAGATTTACCAATCAAAGAAAACAAATAAAACCGTCAAATGATTTTGAACATTTATCGGAACACGAATACTAAGATATACTAAATATTATCCTATTTTTATACCTATATATTTATCCCGATTTTTAGGTCGTACGAATACGGTAAAATATACGGTTTAAAGCAGCATCGACAAACTGGTGGTCCGCGTGAAAATTTCGCTGGTTTGCAGAAAAATATATAATACTTACTTATCGCGTCATGTTTTAAGATGCATTGAAACATAATTCAATTCATTACAATACGTGAAAAGCTATAAAAACTTTCGTCGCATACTGTACACACTGGCCATTGGTGTTCCATGAGTGGCTAGGAATGATATAAGTTTGATATACTTAAACAATTTTTAATTGTTTTGTTAATTTATAAAAAATCACATTTTTTTATAAATGTATTTAACACTTAAAAAATCCTATTAGTGGTCCGCGAGATTTAAATTATGAATTTACTGTTTCGTGAGGTCAAAAAGTTTGGCGACCGCTGGTCCAGAGGTATTCTGATAAATAGATTTACTCGTATCTATGTAACTATAGATATTTATATCACATTGGACAAGGGTGGTCGGTTGGTGTCAATTCATTCAGAAGCCCCGAGAGAGTATGTAGTGAGTAATGAGTCAATTCATTTAGAACGTATATGGACAATTTAAAAATAAAATTAAAATTATACTGGCTACTTTTTAATTCCAAAATAAATTGGGATCCTATGCGAAAATTTAACCTTAAAGACGAGAGCAAAATAGTAGTAAAAGCTTAGTATATAATAAAATGAGTGTTTCATATAATTATTATAGAATATATTATTCTCTTAAAACCAATGTCAGTGTTGTATATCATCTCATTTTGTACATAGTGTGCTGGCAAAACGAACACAAATTTAATATTGGAATTTTTTCCGGGCCATGAACATACGAACAAGGTTTCCAGGTCAAGAGATGGATACAATTTGAGTACGGGACACGGTACTTTGGATAGCTTTGGTCAGGGACATTCCCGGTTTTTATGAAAAAGATTTAGCTTTTTAAAACAACATATACATTCTATTTCAATATAATGGTAAAATGTAATCACATTATTTTAAAAACTAGTGAAAGGATTAATAATTTTTATTGTTACCTTAAACTTATGTTAATTCACCTCATGTTATCTTTATACGTAAATTTAATAAGATATTATTCACTATTGAATGGCCACTAATATCGTTTTAGATAATTAAACTATATACTTAAGTAAAATATTAAATAATTATATAATTCTTTATTTCAATAAATAAATGCACCGTCACAATTAACATGAAAGAGCTAAATGTAGCTTCTGAATAAATATTTTTAAGATAATGAATGAAGAAAACCAATAAAGCCTGGTGGTTTCAGCTAGTTTTGTTTAACCTCATTCTATAAATATATACTTTTGTTCAATCTCATTTTTTTGAATATCAGTTTTAATAAAATACTTTTGAAAGACTAATTCTTCACAAGGTCATAAAACAGATTTAATAAAAAAATAAAATATATTTATTCAAACACTCGTTCTACTTCAACGGCTGTCAGCTTTTTAACAAATATGATTCACACTAGAAGAGTTACATCGGTAACTTTTTTTTATTAATTGAAATATGTTTAATATCTTCGTCTTAAGAAGCAATCCCTTATTTTCCATTGATTTCTGTAAAATTTTCATGAAGATATTGAAATATAAATGTAAATTATTATAATATATTACGATTCGAAGTTTGACATACGTTGGGGGAGGCTTGGTTATTACTACTTTTAAGTATACAAAAATAACAAATTCATATCTTTCGCAACAATACAATTGTATATTTCTGAAATACATTTTATTCCTCATCACATTAACATAAAAAATTCTAAATCTCTGGCTAAATTTAATCGAACTAAATAAATCTCGTAAAAGGCGTCTTTTCCGGAAGACTCTATTATCAGCTAAGAATCTTTAAAAGTAATCAAAGGTCGGACCATTAATCGTATTGGGTGATTATGGTGAGGGTCACGTAGCTTTTTATTTTGCTAAATAAATAGATCCGATAAGGCTAAGGACATTTTAAGTACATTTTTCTGTTAGTAATAAATTGATAAGAAAAAATAAATGAGCAATATATCTTAAGAATTTAATACTTTTCATCATCCTGAACTAGTTGCAGTGTTAATTAATTAAGTCTAAGAGTATCTGCGTTAAAAATTATAAATAAAATTTGCTGGTGGGGTGTTTCATTATAGATTATATATAAGCATTTTTATTTGCATATAGATTATGTATAAATGGATTCTGTTAAATATGAAAAACTTAATATAGCTTCGTTACATACAAATTGAACAAGAAATCAAGGTTTTCTATCATATATCATATCCTTAGGGTTTGTGTTTATGGGCATATAGCCCAAGAATTCGGTGACAATGTCCAGAAACTGATGGTCACTAGGAAGGGTAAGAAGAACCGAAGGAAAAATTCAATGTAGACTAAATCCGCATCATACTCAATGTAAGTGTCGCCGATATATATGTGTATGTATATGTATATATTATATATATATATATATATATATATATATATATATATATATATATATATATATATATATATATATATATATATATATATATATATATATATATATATATATACGAATTAAGGTTTTATCTTTTATATTATGTTATTTCATGATTGGTCACGACCTCAGCATTAGGGAATTGAAGCAAAAAAAAATAAACCATAAATCAACCTAAAGCATAAAAATGAATCCATAAATGTCAAAGGCGCAAAGGATTGCCATTACCTACGTTTTACGATATTTGGGAAACGGAAACCCGAAAAATTCAATAATAAACGTCGAATGTCGAATTCTACAGTCCCAAGATTGGTCATGGTTATTTCTACGTCATTTGTTGCGATTTTAAGAGATTTCAGGTACCCTCACACTGATCTATTGAACGGCTTCTCGCACAGGCTTCACCTAAGTGAATATATTTTCCAATTTTGCTCTTTCACGGCAGCGGAGCGCGAGGAAATTGCCTATCAGTGTTCAATGTCCTTGATACCTTGGTTCTCGGTTGAATTGAAATAAATGGTGGTCGTAACATATTCAATTGAATAACTTTTCATTAATCCAGGATATTCAAAATATCTAATTCCGATTTGTTATTTATCTACATATATGTATCTTTATAGTATTAATATCTTTATAATGTGTCTTTATAGTATTATTATGTGAAGAAAAAACCCTTTTTAAGCACATTGCGATATGAGATTTGGCATAAAGAGGTTAAAGTATGAAGAAAGGTGAATCCTGAGGTTCCTTGCTTTTCTCTTTCGACAGCAGACGTCCTTCCCATACGTCGCTTGCTTTGCTTCCTTAATGGATATCTGTAGTATGTTGTTGTATTATGTATTCGGTCTACGCATCACGACAGTCTCTCGCTCTCTCCCTCACGGATTGGTAGGAGACAGTTAGGAGTAAATCGGATTGGAGGAATGTTCTGGACCAAGGATCACCCACGGGTGTAGCGTTTGATGGTGATCGCATTAGTCATCAGCCGCGAGATCTTGTGATTAATAAGCCATCTTCTCCTTAGCCTCTGATTATTTTCAGAAGTGAGATACCATTTCTAAAATTATATGTATTAATAACGTTAGAATCATTGTAGCACGATTTGATCGTCTTCAAATACTTAACCTTCACAGAATATTTATTGGTTTATTTTTATATTTCAGAATATATTTCGTTTATTTATTGCATAAAAACATAAATAATAGTTATATTTTTTGTAACTAAAGAAAATCGGATGTGGTTAGTCGACAAATAATTATAGTATACACATAACACGAATACCTAAAATTCAAATCTATTGTTTTTATTACACATTTCATCCGAACAACACAACAGTTTAACACAAGCCAGGCTTATTTTCTGACTGCAAAAGACAAACTTATTTACTTTCAGGAAATTTATTTACTTTTAGGTGCATTTAAATTTAATATTCTTCTTCAACAAATTATATGAATAAATTGGCGATATTAATAAATAGATTGATGTCAGTATATGCACCATTTGACAATGGTTGAGGTACTGAGAATCAAACCTATCGACAAATACCTTCAGGATCCCGAACCTGGGATATCCCGAACCCTAACCACGAGGGATGTACATCGTTAGCGCACTATTGTATAAAAGCAATCTACATGTAACTCAGCGAACATACCCGATGCCCTGCAGCAACGAGGCAGCCCAATCAGTATCCTGAATGCATTATTGTACTGCACGCACATGGCGCTGTACTGTTTTCTCGTGTAATCAGCCCACAGGCTGCTCGTGTGGTGGCTCGCGTGGACTTAGCTCTCCACTCCTCTATATTGCAGATTTCATTTTCTTTATTTACGGGGTTAGTTCCTTGAATTGTTTCTGTTGCTTCTGAGTGCCTTTGTTTTTTTCTTTAGATTGGTCCTTAAATTTTCTTCTTTCCTTCTCTCTTCAATTTATTCCTCTATTATGTTAAAAATAAAGCTGTGACGAGCAAAAGCTTTATCATACTTCCTTTTCTATTCTCAATGTGATTGGTTTGCATAAAAATAAATAAAATACGAAGTATTCGTTTGATGCAACAAGCCAAGACTTTAAAGTGTTCTTGCGGGTAGTTTTGCAATTCCCACTGCACAGAGCTATAACAAGCAGAGAGCTTCAGGTGTGTCTTCGTTATCGCTCGTTGCATTTGTAAGTGGTTGGTGTTCCAGAGAGACAGAATATATTATTAGCTAAGGGAACTACATTTACATTTTAATTTGTTTTAAATATTTACACAATTCATTTTTAAGTTTAGCAAGAGTGATCCAATAAATAATATAAATATTAATAAATAATAATATAAAATAAATAATAAACTGCACACACTTTTCTTACGATTACTATAAAAATCACTTCAGGTGCGACATCAGTTTTACGATATGAGGTCATGAGTTCTTATCTTCAAAAAAATATATAATTACGTTTACGATGAGAAGTAGTGAGTTCGTATCTTCTATTGCACTATTTTCATGAACTATATTTTATAATTTTCGATGGAGACGAAAGTCCATCATCTATTACAGATGTATTAATGGTGATGATGTAACAATTGTCATTTATTAAAAATAGGAATAGAATTACGTACAAATAGCTAATAGAATTACGTAAATAATTCACGCAGATAAGGCATGAACCAGAGAATAAAACAAAACAGCTTTATGATATTCGTTTCACTCCATCGCGTCCCAGTTCCGTCACGTCATGCTGAGCATCAGTCATACATAGTATAGATGCGTCAGTCACTGGAGCCGATCGTCCATCGTTTGCCGCCCAAGGTGTAATGATTTGGAAATCCTTCTGATAAACTTACCATATACGTAGTATAATATGAATAAATACAGTATTCATATTTATCTTACTTCATACTGAATCGTGAAATTTTATTATTAGATCTCCATAGCAGATTATTTTTATAATATATAAAGTTTTAGCCCGCTAATCTGCATTTAACAAGCGTGGTGGGATAATGTTCATTATTTCAGAAATGGAGAGGCCCGTGCTGAGTAATAGGACATTTATGGGCTGTGAAAAAAAAGTTTAAGCAATCATTCTGGTTCCATTCGAGTATTTTACTAAAAATACTAGTTGTTTAGTGCTAAATATATTTTAAGGCGTATATTTGGTCCTGTGTTGGAAAATGAGCGATGGCATACTCTTTACAACCACGAGCTATATGAGCTGTACAATGAGCCGAACGTCATCAAAACCATTAGGATTGGATGCCTTCGTTGGGCTAGGCACGTGTTATGGATGGACGAGGCTAGAGTACACAAAAGCCTCCTAGACGGCAAACCAGATGGTCGTAGAAGCCGCGGAAGGCCTAAGCTTAGATGGCTAGATGGAATCGAGGACAACTTAAGGACAATCGGTTTGACGGGCTGGAGCGAAAAAGTTAAACGAAGATCCGACTGGAAAATTTTACTGGGCAAGGCAAAGGCCCACCCGCGGCTGTCATGCCTTGATGATGGTGATGATTTAGTGAGTAATTGATTTATTTCATTCCACTTAGAAGTAATTCAGTGGACCAATGTAATGTGTTCGGTGTTTATTTCAAATACAGTGATAAATCACTACTATAGAACACAAACGCAAATTAGATAAACTAAAATGGTGGGTAGAGCTAATGCATAACTTGATAACTAAAAGCTTGCGGACGTCATGCCGTAAGCCGTACATACATAGCGAACAAGGCCATACGCGCGGCTAAATAACGCTTGTAATTTTATTATTATAGCTTTGAGTTATGAATATTTTGTTGTTTAACTTGAACAAATATCATTATATTATCTAAATATTTACATTCAGATAATATAATGATATTTATGCAGATTACTTTCTATTGACAGCTTTATTCACCTATTATATAATTTATAATTAAAAATTTAACATTTATATTTTTCAATTGTATATGAAACAAAATTTTATATTTTCTGAGTATTGCTTTTCTTACCTCGTTCAGTGAGCATTGTGAGTTAAATACTCTAATTTTATTTCTTTAATTACGAAATCAATAAATAAAATAAAGGTAATAAATTAAAACTTGTAAAATAAAGGTTGAAAATATACAGTGATACATATTCACAAAAATAAAATTTCATAGGTTCTCATATTAAATAAAATGTGAGATAATTAAAACAACGTAATAAAATAAAATATGCAACAAAAGTAACTCTTTGGAATTAGCACAAAGTATGCAATTTAAGGTTAATAAAATTCATGGTGATTTTCTTAAATATTTTTTAAAATACATAAAATTAGATTAAGGCTTTCCATTATTTTACATTTGAAATTGAATTTTGTAATATTCAGTTTGAGTGAATTCTTATTCGAACTTAATTTAAGACTGTGTTGAGATTCCATTCTGGGCTTACTCTCTTCTGTGTCAGCAAATTACAAAGCACGTCGGATTTGCTTGAATAATTGATATTCTCATTACACCTCACTTTTGCAGAACCTACAAAGAAGAATTAAAGTAAGACTTAAGACATAAGTAACAACAAGCTTAGGTTTATATCACATAATTTATGAATTATTTTTAGACACCAAATATATCCCATTATACACCTCCCAAATTCTGGGAAAATGGACATTAAGTCCCCATTTTTGCCCAACGTGGATTAGCAAGGCATCCAGATTTGGAATAAATATCCGTGGGCCATACATTTTTTTCTTATGCTGCAACTGAACCCCCGACCATTGACCCCGCAAGCGGTAATTTCGCCAACTGAGCCATTTACCTCGTCAATGGGTATTTATGAATGACTAGTATTCATTCACAAATATTATTATGAATGAATGACTATTCGTGAGCTACATTAAAATATAAATATTCATATAACCATATTTAAAAAAATTTTTAAAAATTATGATAATTATGAAACAGTTAAGGGAGATATTTTATTAAAAGCAGTAGTAACGAGTTAAATGGCTTAGTAGCGTAGTATTTACTTTGAGAGCAAACATCGGTTTCGATTTTCGCATCGAAATACATATTATATGTATTATTTTGACTGGAGATCCATGTCATTTGTGTATTTATTACCGTATCAACGATACAAGCCATCCTTTTGTGGAGCTGAGAATAAAGTTTTTTTTTATAAATTCTTTAATAATCTATACCATTGTTTTCTTGAATATATGTAATGTAATTAAGCAGACTGAATGTGGTATAAATGAGAGCATTATATTAGTATGTGTGGAATAACTTTGAATCATAGAATAAGGAATAAAGATATAAGAGAGCGATATGGAGTAAAAACAGGTGCCGTAACGAAAGTTGAGAAAGTGATGCTTAGATGGTTTGGGCACATAGAGAGGATGAATGAAAGATGACTGGCAAAATAAATTTATATTGCGGATGTGGATGGAAGGGTCGGTAGGGGAAGACCGAGGAAAACATACCTTGACCAAATTACCGAAGTTTTTAAGGCCAGTGTACTCTTAACCCCTAACTAATGAGCTTGCATGGAGAGAGTGATGAGTGTAGAAGAAACAAGGAAAGTATGCCGAAATCGTAGGGATACAGGTGTCACAATATGTATGTATGTAAGTATAATGTATTTATAAGTTATGCAAAAAGTGTGACACTCATCTATGTATAATATGTAACAACATAATATTAAGTGTTTAAAACTATTTACATAGTTTTAATCACTTAATTTTTATTGTTCAATTAAGTGTTAAAAACTATATACATAGTTTTAAACACTTAATTTTATTATTATTATTTTATGTTGAGTGCCTTTCTTTCCACGTTAGTATACATATTAACGTGGGAAGAAATGCATTCAAACGATTCTAATTTCCGAGAGATTCAAACCGTATTGGAAACTGTTAAAGGATTGAACAAGTGGAATAAATGCCCGGAGCAATTTGAACCACTGCTGTAAAGATAGTTCCATTACTTGCATACTTTATTTTGAAAGTCTTTTACTTGAATAACTTCTATTATTAAACGATTTTATTTCGATTGACCACGTTTATTTGTTGGTTTTTATTTAATCATTTAAATAAAATACATACTACAGCTTACTTTAATATAATGTGTACGTTTTCAAATATTTTTAATATAACACATATTTTTACGCTACATTTGTTTGCATTGCATATCTTCAAGCATATCTCACGTAGGGGTTGGCAGATACCATAGAACTTCATCCGCTACGATCCCGGCACACCCCCCCAGCTTCCTCCACACTCATCCATCTTTTCATTCATCCTTCCTCTCACAGTGATCGTAGCGAAACGGCTCTCCGTTAGTCGCTTGTCGACCTTGTGGGAATCAGGACGTGACGGGTGGTGAACCTCGTCGCCGTCACGTTTGTTTTATGTGGCCAATGTTTCTATTTAACTTCAAAAGAATCATAGACATAGTGGAATTACTAAACGATATGACAATGGAACCTTCATAAACAAATCTACTCTCATATCTCGAAAGCCGGCAATGGATCTGCAATACATGTGGTGTTGTAGATATCTATGGGCGGCGTTGAGTGCTATGCATGGGCCGACATGTTTGCTCGATTGCCTCTCTATTCCATAAAAAACTCTGAGAATTGTGTTTGAGTGTATGTATAGGTGTGTGTGTATGTATTCGCAGTTATGTATCCCGCAGAAAACCGGCGTCTGAATGGTAGATTGTTTACCGCGCTTCGTACGGTGAGCGGTCTGAGTTCCGGAGGTCCAACACCCTCCACTTCACCCTCCCCCTCCGATTCCCACTCCCACTCCCACTCCCATAATTTCACTTTCCTTTAAGATCGGCAACGCTTCCGCACTGCCTATGGCGTTGCGGATGTCTATGGGCGGCGTTGGTTGCTTTCCATCAGGTGACACGCCTGCTCGTTTGCCTTCCTATACCCTCCATAAAAAAAAACCTCCCTACCATAAAATAAAAATACTTCTTATTCTACTGTACCTAATACAAATCTTTGATTTACTATACCACCTACACATGACAAAAGCAAAAATCCTGTTGGCAATCTTATGAATACCATAGAGATCGACCAAAGTGAATTAATTAGAAGAGCATAATGAATAAAATATTTATTTTAATTGACGTGTTACCAATTGAGTATTTAATTCTGACATGATTTTAATAAAGCACTTTCGTCATCTTAAGAAATCGGACTGAAAGTAAAAATGTAATGTGCTGACGGCACAAATTCATTGCTATCAATTAATTATTTGTATGATAATCGAAGTAGTTATACGCTTTATAATAAAATTTAAAAAAATGTTAATTTAATAAGAAGCCCTTGCTAGGCAGTATCGAACCCACGATGGCCTTAAGGGTAATCATTTACCAATCAAGCTAATGCTACTATTACTAAATGGGAACATTTTTATCTACGGAATAGAACATAAAAGCAAAATTAACTTATATACAAATTACATTTAAGCACATTGTTATTGTACATAAGAAATAGTAAATTTTAAGAATTGAAAAAGCTGAAAATATCATTAAACATAAAAATTTATTAGCAAGATATCGTTGTGTCTGCCCTATGCCTGGTGAGACGTAGGCATTCATGACGACGCAGACATGACGCTTCTCGATCACGATCTGGCGGAGGCCATACGCTTCACTTCGCTCTAGTGTAGGCCTGGCTCATCTTCTGCGCTTTGGCTGTTACAGTACGCCGCCAAGTTTTTTTTCAAAGCTCACGTTTTCTTTTTCCCTGCGGATGTCATTCAAGGACTTCTTTGAGGATACGACTGATGTGGCCACGCCCTATCCATTTCCATTTTTGTCGACGTATCTCAACATCTATTGGGTCCTATTTGCTGATTCTCCACAGTTCTTCGTTGAAGACCATGTTCTATATATTATTGTTATTAGCAAGATAATGGATAAAAAATATTTTACACCACTTTCAGATACTTTCTCAATGTTCTTTTTTGTAGCTACTTATCACACTATAATTACGAGTTAATTATGAGTTTTTTTTCTCCTTCAACTTCAACAAACCTTGCTAGCAAGTTAAAACCAGCTCAGTCAGTTTTTCTATATAATCTTCTCCAATTTATCTGATTTTACGTAAATTTCAAGTTTAAAGAAACACAACCTTATGGCATTAATATTATAAGCTGATATAACTTACTGGATGAGCAACCTGAATGGGCAATGGGCTGGCCACATTTGTTGAATAACCGACAAAGTACATTTGAATGCTGGAGTGGGACAACTTGGAAAACATTAGGTGGGACGCTACCACGCAAGCCTAAAATCCGATTAGGTGGCACATTTTAGACGAGCCCTTTATCTACTCCAGGGATGGCCAACAAGATCAGCTATTTACTAAGTATTCTTTGTGCGATCTCTCAATTACATAATCATTACACCTTTATAAACTTAATATCGAATTATTTTTCTATTACAATATATTAAGCTACTAAATGAAACAACATACAAGTATTACTGTTTATTCCATTAAGAAAGTAAACAGGACAAATTTTAAGATTTTTATATGCTTTGCCAAAATTGACTGAAGTAATTGCTGCGATCGATCGGTTGACTACCCTTGATCCAGACAGTGGACTGTTGGTGTAAATGATTCAACACAAATGATGAAATATTTAGCCATCGAGAGGCCTTAGGCCGGACATTTTTTGTTCATGTTATTGATTAAGCATTTTTTTTTTTCAATCAAAACTTTAATAATTTATAATAATTTTGCTTGTTTCAGAATTTTCCCTGTCTTAAGTTTCGAGATAAAACTTGGTAGATTAGTATAAAATTTCTTCGAGTTAGTGAAGTGTTTGAAGTATTTAATGTTTGAAGATAACATCTTCAGAAAAGGCAGCTTCAATGTAGAAGGTGAGAGTTTTATTTTCATATTTAATAATATTAATGTAACGTATTCAAAAACGGAAATATAAAAGAGATGACGACTATATATTTTATTACTTTATATCGAAATTATGATTGGAGTAATCGGTTATTTTCGGAATTGAATTGAATCTGTGTGTTAACAATTATAGTTAGTATAGACCAATTGGCTCAGTGGCCCTCCGCCCGCGGAGTCAATGGTCGTGGGTTGGATCCCCGCATCGGAATAAATATATTTATGGATTACAAATATTTATTCCGCGTCTGATAACCCCGTCAATCCGCATTGGATAAACGTAGTTGATTTAGCGTCCGTTTCTCCAGAAATGGAGAGGCCCGTGCTCAGCAATGTGACATATATGGGCTGTTAAAAAAAATAGGCCATCTTCCCGTTAAATCAAGCGATGATAAGTGCAAGGCGACTGGCGAATTCGGGATGTAGATTTATTACATCAAATGTAATGTATCCACGCGTATTCATCCTTTTATGGGCGTAAATTATATTTTTAAAATCAGATTGTTTTAATTATATGTACATTAATCGTAATTGTATGTTATTGTTTCCAAGTAATGCGTATTTTAAAGGTTAAAATTATAGTAATTATGTTCATTTCCTCTAAAGTATGTATATAGTAAAGCAAAAGTTAAATAGAAGCAAAAGTTCATTGTTAACTTTATAATCGTGCGACACTAAGAGATAAGAGCGCTTCGATAACTATGAAGGCAGGGTGGCCTAGTTTATACTACTGTTATGCGGATCCTGAGAGCTTGAATTGTGTGCTTTCTTATCTGAATGAAAAGTTATTGATCGATGTTTAATTTAATAGTGGTAGAGCCACACTGGAGACGAATACTTTGTCAAGAATGGCATAATATTGGTCTGTAACATGAATGGGCCGGCTAGCCTGCGGAAGTACCACACTCTGGCAGAAAACCGGCATCTGAGTGGTAGCTTACCTACTGCGCTTCGTACGGTGAGCGGCCGAGTTCCGGAGGCCCGACACCCATTCCCACTCACATAATGACAGTTTCCTTAATGGTCGGCAACGCTTCCGCACTGCCTATGGCGCTGCGGAAGTCTATGGGCGGCGTTAATTGCTTTCCGTCAAGTGACACGCCTGCTCGTTTGCCTTCCTATCCCATAAAAAAATTCTTGTTATAATCATGTTATTTCTACATTAAAATAATAACAAAGTGTAAAAAATAAGAAAACGTTCAACGCCACCCATAGACATTTTTAAAATGAGAGACATCGCAAAATTACTGCCAGTCTTTGAGGTTTAGACGTGCTTTGTAAAGATCCCAATATCATATCGGTTTTGTAACCTCTGAAGGTTTAGTATACAGATGCGGAGTACAAAAAAGTTTCAAGAGAAACACGCCGTACTTTAATATTGAGTTGCAATGTAAAAAAATTAATTAATTAGAAAAAAAGAAAATAAGGTAGTGTCGAAGTGTAGAATCAGATATATGAAAAGAAAATAAATATGCCGATCACAAACAACTGTGAACAGAGCGGGCAAATGACAAATATTACCAATGTTAATTTATACCGAACTTATAATATGACGCTAATTTATGCTCAAGCTTTTAGTTAAGAATTCCAACTAATAATGACAAATCCCTAAACTAACTTCGTGCATCAAGAAACCATCGAATAGATTAACAGACTTATCGCAAGTACAAAGCCAAAGATTGAAATGTTATCTTAGTATAATTTTATATCTAACTTTAGTCGGTTAATACTGCTTTGCATAAAATCTATAGATCTCTATAATGTGGATAGATTGATTTTAATCTGTGTTATATTCATAGTTTTAAGAAATTAGACCAATCGGTAAACATTTTTTATGGCCTTCCATAGTAGTTGTACGTAAGGAAGCAAACACCATTGCTGTGACGTTGCGGATATCTATGGGCGGCGTTGATTGCTTTCCATCAGTGGCCACGTCTGCTCATATGCTTTCCTATCCCATAGAAACAAACAGAACACCTGGTAGGCAACACGTCTGCATCATGGGTATTGCGGACATATTGGCCTAAGTTAGTGAAGATAGACAATGACTCACAAGAAAAAAAAATGTGACCAACGTAGTCATGTCGCGGACCACAGTGGCGACATTGATATTGACACACACACACACACAGACACATATACTACTATATATACTTATACTATATACTATGTATACTAATCATACTCATATACACAACATACACAAAACAATAAATACAATGTCTTAATGTTCATGTTTAATTTAAATTGAATTTGAACATTCACAATGATTTGAAAGATTTGTCTTCCGCGTTAGGAAGGCGAATAAAAAAAAATCTTTTCTAAATCTTGGGTTACAATATTTACTTAAAATGCAATCGCAAACCTTATTTTCTTCCTAATACATTTCTTTATGAAACATAAGTTTTCCAAGATCGTTTTGGTCGATTTCATACTGAACGCTGCAAAGAAACACCTGAATCTATTAATTACCTTTGAATTATTTTCAAAGAGCTCAAACTAGTTTTTGAACGTACACAAATCTTTCAATCGATGGATTTAGGTGCAATTGACGTAATTATTTACATGCCTAGATAAAATACGACATCTCAATCGTTAAGAGTAATTTAAATATTATTGTTTTAATGTTTTTGCATGTTCTAAAAGTCAGTGTAATGTGATCGTAAAAGTGTCGGGAAATTCTGGAAAATATTTTATTACTACCTGCAAGAGTTATTGCAGAATATTGAGGAGGTGCAATATCAAGAACTGAGGAGCTAGTGAAGGTGGCGTCGTGTACGAGTAAAAGGCGAGTCCATCCATCCTTCCTCTCATATTCATTGTAGCGAAACGGCTCTCCATTATTCGCTTCTCGCCCTCGTGGGAATCAAGACGAGGCCGGTGGCGAACCACGTCGCCGTCATTTTTTAACAAATTAGGTATATTAAAATTCGCATAGTGAATCCCACGAGCGGCAAGGGAGGATGGAGGTCAGCTCCAGCAGAGCCCCACATACTGTGGTAAGGCACTATAGTACTCGGGGGAGCCCGATCCCGGCACGGTCGGCATGCTTGCAACTAAGCTCTCCTCTAGCCACGCATCCTTTGGCACGGCAGACTGTGGATTGGCGAAGAGAAATTTATCCTGATGCGGAAATCGAACCGGAAACCATTGACTTCAAATGTAGTAACTTCAAAGCCATTATCACTGATGCATCTCAGTAGAGTCATCAGGTGGTTGCCTTTTATCATTATTATTGTATTATATTTATTAATTAAAATAATCAAAAAATCAAACGTAGTATGCAAATATTGTTTAGTTTTCAACAGTTTCATGATAGAATGTCACAGTGAATGTGAACAAAAGCCACCGACATTCAGATGACTGCATCGGATTTGATTGTCGGCTAAGATTAAACCCGCCTCTCGGATTTCAGTATCTCCCGCTCACCGATTTATTTTATCGTATCCGTTAAAAACATTGTGTTTTTGTATGATCATTGACTAATTCATGTTACTATTAAAAAATATCATTTATTGAAAATCTTCCTAGATTTTTTTTTGTGTAGAAGAAATAGGCAATCTTCAAACCTGGAGTGCAGCATAAATTGTCAACCTAATTATCAGGATTCGTAAATCCATATGAGTATATTTTAAAAAAACAACAAAAAACTGAATTTTTTTTTTATAGTTTGAGAAATTTTTAAAACCAACCTTATATTAGGTATAGAAATTGATATTTTATGAGTATTCATATGACATTTGCGACACCAAGGAAATAATGCCTATGGCACTGCGGAACTCTGCTCGTTTGCCTTCCTATCCCATAAAAAAAATAATATTCAAACAATAAATAAATAAAATGAATCAAGCACCGTCGTTCACGCGCTTTCACACTTTTACTTCAAAATATAAAATTCTCAAAAGATTTTTATGCAGAGTTTTGGCGATTTTTCGAGGTACACTCACTTGAAAGCCACGTGAGGTGATAGAACGTTGAATAGGGCCCATTTCATCTATAGGTTAGGGCTTCTTTATTGCATTATGTAGTATAAAATACTGAATGAACTGAATGCTAGAGTATGAAATGGGTGTCAACCATGCAGCTCTCCTTTGATAATAATATATTTTCAGATTTCAATTTCAGACACAATGCGTTATTTCGTAATAAGTTTTTACATGCGACACATCTAATGCTGGACACAGGCTACTCTCAAAACGTATCACTAAGCACGATCGTAAGTTTTACGTACTTAAAAAATTCTTTGACAGAATTCTCTTTCGGAAAGCTATAGATAGGGTGTCCAGTGGCAGAATTATGTTATAGGTCGAAAAATCAGTAAACTTGTGCTTTTTTTTATGGGATAAGAAAGCAAACGAGCAGGCGTATCGCCTGATGGAAAGCAATCAACGCCGCTCACAAACATTTTGAGTGCCATAGACATTGTATGTGTAACTAAGGTGTCGCGGATGTCTATGAGCGGCGTTGATTACTTTCTATCAGGCGACATGCTCGCTCGTTTTCACATTATTTTTTATGGGACAGGAGGGCAAACGAGCAAGCGTGTCGCCTGATAGAAAACAAACAATAGATAATAGCCGCCCATAGACAACCGCGACACCGCAGAAGTGACGGAAGCGTTGCCGGCCTTTAAGAAATATATAGGCTTGTTTTTTGAAGGTCTCATTATTGTATCAGTTCGGAAACACCAATGGACGTAACTGGCAACACGCTCGTTTGTCTTACTCACAAAAAATATTATTTAATTACGTTAAATATATGAAAAATATATACATATATATACAAACATACCGGAGCAAGTTGTATTAAGGAGTTAGATATCTATTATCCCTCTCATATAATTGTTCTATCTTTTCCATTTCTGTTTACATACATAAATAAATGTTACCAGCTTTTATAATTAACTAAATGATTCAACGCAGTAAGCAAAACGTATAAGTCCAGCCAGTGCAGCAGCTGAGTGCAGCAAAAGAGTTATAAAACGATGATAAACTTTGAAAAGCTTCGAGCCACAAGTGCTTACAACGAAACGCTTTAGTGAGCTTTTACGTTATTACGAGTTCGAGGAATCCTTTAAATGTTTCATTGCCGTATAGACTAATTAACAAATGAAGTGCTTTTATTACATTTGTAATTATATGCATTTGTTCAAAATAGCACAGTACCGAAGTGCTTTTCCGGGGCAAGCATCGTGGGTTTAATTTTCACATCAAAATAAATTACCAAAATACCTACATGTACTTATTTTGAGTCTGGGTGTTTTGTCATTTGTATGTCTAAAATGATGTCCACAACACAACAGATTCAAGTTTTAAGTTTTATTTATATTGTTTTTTCATTAATTTTTGTCATTCTAAAAAGAGTTCAAAAGTTTAAATGTTCCTCAAATAAGTGTATTTGAGGTTACTTGAAGACAGGAATTTTGATTTCATTTAATCAACAATACAAAAGCTAACATCCTTTGCTTAATGACAGTCCATATATAATATTTTGAAGTTGTATATACAGTGAAGTCCCATTTATCCGAAATCCAGTTTATCGGAACACATTTTTCCGATGTTTCTTTGTTCACAACTTTAAAAATATGCATGTAAAAAATCAACGTCTAATATGTGTTAAACAGCCTACTGTAATCATTTCAATTTCCCAATACCCATCCCCATATCAATAGCATTTCTACTTAAGCACGTTTTACGATCATTTTCCGCAGTATTGACGTAATTCAGGATGTTTCACGCGGGAAAAAGGGGATTTCCGTTTATCCGAAATTTTCGTTATCCGAATCGACCGCCCTACCAATTATTTCGGATAAACGGGAGTTCGCTGTATTTAGAAAAAATTTAAAAAAATTAAAGTGGCAATATATGAAGAAAATTCTTAATTCAAAGATATTAAGATAAAAATTCCTCCAGAAATGGAGAGGCCCATGCTTAGCAGTGGGTCATATATGGCCTGTTAAAAAAAAGATAAAAATATCCCTGAAACAGTAGTTAGTTTTATTTGTTATTGAAATTTTTAATTTAATTTTCTTTTCATTTAAATACAATTTGACTCGAACATTTCATTTAGCTCCAGTAATTCAATAGTTAAATTTATCTTTTTATTTCTAACAATAGCGACAAGAGTTTCGAATGTAAAATCAATTTTCACATTAATGCTAAAAACCCTTCTCACTGTTTACATAACTGTTATATTACCGACTTTCGGATTAAATGTAAATGACTTATGTTATAAATAACTCTTCAAAATCAAAATTTGCTTACAGTGCCATGGAATGCCGAGCTGCCCACTTGAGTCTATTACAGTCAATAAAGAGCAATGTCTGCCACGTGCCTCACATTTGTAAAAATATTTTGGAGATAAGGACTGATCCAGTTTAGCGCTGATCCAAATATTTTTCATATCGTTATTATAGATTGTTGGAAATTAGAATAAAATAGAATATAAAAAACTTTATGACACATTTTTTTTACAATAGCTAAAATTAAAACTTCAATAATATTATAATATCTAAATAAACAAAATAAAAAGAGGATAATTTTAATCTACCAAGCGTAATAAAATGGTACTTGCTCAGTTCAGGCGTTCTATTGGAGCTGGTTTTCAAATTGAAATCCTATTCAAAATAAATTGTCTTAATAACCACAAATAGTGGCTTATATTCTTAGTTAAAAATATATGACATTAAGTTAACCTAGTGATAGATTCACTGATATATTCGTAGATAAATGTATTTTTTATATAAAAAAGGGCAAGCGGGGCAAATCATGTGAAATAATCACCACCATCCATTGTCATCTGCTACATTAAGGGCAGTGCAGATGCTTTGCTTACCTTGAGTAAGATATAAATAATTGGACGGTATGAAAGAAATAACGAGAAGTAAAGATAGAAGTGGAGAATTCGGCCCCCAAAGCTGCTACTCAAAAGTCAATTTTGTGGGAGAGTACTGCCCCGGAAGAGTCGACCCATACTTTCTACAGACAACAATTTACACAAAATTATTTAATTTTGAATATTATTGTCAATTTGTTTTGAAGGAATTTTGCCTGCAGCGTTTTTTTATTTTCTATTTTACTATAAAAAGAAAATTAGGAAAATAAATTAGTTATAATGTTTAACAATATTCTACAGTTGGTACAACAGTACAACATTACTAGAGAAATTGTACAGAAATACAGAAAAGTTTCAACAAAAAATACTTCTGAAAGGTAAATTTACTGTTTAGATGACTCCTGATATAATTTAATAGTGGTAAAGCCACGCTGCAGACGAATACTTTGTCAAGAATAATAAATATTTGTCTGTAGCATGAATGGGCCTGCTCGCCCGGGGAAGTACCACACTCCCGCAGAAAACCGGCGTCTAAGTAGTAGCTTAGCTACCGCGCTTCGTACGGTGAGCGGCCGAGTTCCAAAGGCCCAACGCTCTTTCCCCTTCCCCTTCCATTCCTACTCCCTTAATAACACTTTCTTTAAAGGTCGGCAACGCTTCCGCACTGCCTATGGCGCTGCGGATGTTTATGGGCGGCGTTGATTGCTTTCCATCAGGTGACATGCTTGCTCGTTTGCCTTCCTGTGCTATAAAAAAAATTAATAATAATACCAGAGAATAGGATAAAATATACCGGATAAATGTAAACTTGTTCGCGAGGAAACAAAATATAATCCTATTAAACTAAAACATCAAGGTTCCCGTAGCGGAAGCTAAGTAGATAACAAACTGTGTCCATTTCCAACTGAAATTGTTGATACTGGATAGTTTTACTGCTTGCGTTTGTTGCATATCCATGGCAAACGGTATAAGCGCTTAATCAATTGAATGCTGTTGTAAACAAATGACTTCGCGTATAATGAATTAACCCGGCGTATGTATACTAAATACATTTTCGAGTGCATGGTGTGTATACTTGGTATTTTAGGGAACAGTCGGGTTTACAAAGTTTTTTAGGATTCCAAAAAATCTAAAAAAAATTGATTTACTTATTGAAGTATCTACCATATGGCCCTGCAGCTATCAAATTCAAAACGTTAAAACTATTGATAATAAAAATTGAACAATCGTCTAAAAAGCGGGAAAAACAGAAAAAGTATAAGAAAACGGTTCTAGGCTTTTGTAGCTTATCTATAAGCTTTCAAAAAAGTGTATTTTTTGCACGGCCCTTCAGATATATATAAACTCATTTTTGAAGGTTCCAATGATTTAATGCTGCTTATAAAATGTATATGTCTCTCATTTCCAATTTACTCTTACGCTTATAGGAAATATACTAAGATTTATTATATATTTTTTTTTAATTTAGAACCATACACATGTAGTATGAAACGTTTCGTAGCAAAACAAACACACAGGGACTCTCCACTATCTCGGAACAAACAAGCAAGTACTCGAGTTGAGGGCACTTCAGCATCTAGTAACTAATGTAATGTCAACCTCATTGTAGATATTTCACTGTTATAACGTAAAGTATAAATAAATATTAGATATATTGCAAAAAAAATTACGTTGCAAATGTGAATGGAAGGATCGGTTGGGGAAGACCACGGTAAACATACTTTGACCAAATTGCTGAACTTTTTAAGAAAGGTCAAGAGTAACCTTTATCGGCGGACTTGCATGAGGAGAGTAGTGAGTGTGGAGGAAGCAAAGAAAATATGTGGAGATATTAATGATTTTAACTTTCATTATATATATATATTATATTATTAATTTCATTTATGATTTTAACGTTCATTTATCAGTCTACAAAATGTGACTCAGAACAAACAGTTATGCTTGAGTTAAATCTTAAATTGATGTGATGTGACATTGTTTTATTACTTTCCGCTTCCGTACCTTTTCATCCATAAAAGCATAAGGCTTGTCGAAATGTTAATCGCTTGTATTCACTGACGGTGTAAGATATGATTAATTATCTTGTTCTCTCTGCAGCGAAGATTTAATATTTCAGGTCAAACATTTAATAAAATCCCTTCCAAATATTTGTATAAATTCAACCGGAATGTGTTCGCTTTTTTAATCAATGATCGCGGATATATATTTGTATGACCTACACATATATTCTGAGTCGGAATGTTTATCCTTGTCACATGTGTTTTAATGGCAACCACGACACTGAATCATGTAATGGTGCTATAAATTTAAAAGGTTTTATTTATTTTATAACTTGTCAATGGGTGACCCTTTTCGCAAATGATTTTTTTGCTTTGATGATTGAGCTCTTATTATTGTTAATTAACAAATCGTTAGAGTAACCAAATACGTAGTTTTTGAAGTAATAGTTGTTCATATGTTTAGTCCCAATTACTAGTTTTTTTATCTACTACAAGATTTTTGTCTTCTAAACGTTGACTAGATTTTTTTAATTATATCGGAAAAACATACCTTCAATAAAGATATTTTTTTATTCCGTTGTCATTTCTCACTGAGGGTTATGAAATAATTATGATTGATAACTTACTTATTTCCTCTTATGTGGAATCGATGACTTGGGATGGGACAATTGCGGCTAAATCAGAAAGCAAATGCGGTATAAAATAATAATATTAAAAAGTGAAATAAAGATTTATTACATATTATATAGTGAGTGTAGATCAAACAAAGAAATTGTGCCGAGATCGTAGCAGATGGATATCTGTGGTCTCTGCCTACCCCTACGCGAAAGAAGCGTGATGCATGTATTATATGAAAGTATGTTCATATGTTCATAAAGAAGCGTATGTATGTATTATATGAAAGTATGTTCATATGTATTTATTATTGCCTTTACAGATTTAAGCAGTCCACTCTTGAACTTTGCATAATCTCACAGAATAAACTAGGTTGCGACGTGAATAACCTAAAGTGACTGCCATCGGAGTCAAGTCTCCTTCGGTGCGATTCCCTCTTCGAAATAAATATATGCCCTACAGATATTTATTCCAGGTCTGAGTACCGTGCAAAGAAAACCCTACCAATTCTCAAGGTTCACAGAGAATTTATCTAAAAAAAAGGACTCTCTTGGCCCGCAATAAGACATGTATAGGCTGTAAATTCATTTTTAGTAATATTTTAAATAAGGTCATATTAAACTATTTCTATAAACCTTGGAATACTATTTATATACAAAACTAAAATGACCCTTAACTTATTTCAGCACCGAAATCAGATGTGATGATGTATTTTTAAAGGAGCACATAAACTTCGTGCGTCTCTATTAAAAAGCATATTTATAATATCAGAGCTTTCACTAAGTACTTATATAACCTGAAAGGTTCATAATAGACGGTCATAAATTTCTAAAGGCGTAATTTTTCAAAGCTTAAATGGTTTAAGATAAGCGGTTTGTAAGGCAGTTGATTCACCTTAATACACAGAACAGACCTTTTGAAGTTTTACAATAACTTTTTTACAAATATTATTTATTTAGATTTTTCAAACTGTATATTAAATGTACTGTGAATTATCTACACACGATTATTACACGATATATATATATATATATATATATATATATATATATATATATATATATATATATATATATATATATATATATATATATATATATATATATATATATATATATATATATATAAATATATAAATATATGTTTGTCCTAGGAAGTTGTTCTTGTGGATAGTCCAGTGGAAGAAACGAACTAACGACCTCAGATTGTAAGTCCGTTATTTATCATCTGAGCAATTGCTTATTGCTCTATTTCGTTCTTCCCCTTACAGTATCTACATTTCATCCTACGGTATATGACGCATCTACACTGTACTTTATGTAGTACGTGACAGACAGTGATTAATTATACGTAACGTAACGTAATAAAACGTTAATATTTACACTATATCTGTATATCGTGAAAAAGATTGAGTACGAATCGATAAGTGATAGAATTTTTACGTTAAACATTTACAAAGCCACTATTCGAAATGACTCTGTACGGTCACATTCAATATGCACGCTTTATCGTGAATATTGAATGCGGAAGCTTTATATTTTCATTACTTATTCAAAACTGGTTGCATCATCGTCACTCATCACTCCCTTCATACAAGCTTGCCGAGACCTGGTCTAATGAGGTCTGTATTTCAGACACAAGTTTGTTCCGACACTCATCGGTATGTGCCCGAGAAATGTTAGCACGGCCGGAGTATAAGGCATCACCTGTGGTGTCATCTGCATAACAGCGTATGCTACTAATTTGTAACATGTCGTTGATATGCAGAAGAAACAAAGTAGGTGAAAGCACACAGCCTTGCGGAACACCAGCATTCACGGGCTTCGTGTCCGAGCAAAAACCGTCTAAAACGACTTTTATGCTCCGATCCGTCAGGAAGCTGGTGATCCATTTGCATAATTTATCGGGCAACCCATAGCACGGAAGTTTAGCTAGAAGAGCCTTGTGCCACACCCGATCGAAGGCCTTCGCTATATCCAGGCTTGCTGCTAAGGCTTCCCCTTTGCACTCCACCGCTTCTGCCCATCGGTGTGTCAAATAAGTGAGAAGATCACCAGCTGAGCGACCCTGACGAAATCCGTATTGACGGTCACTAATCAGCTGATGCTCCTCAAGATACCGTAAGAGCTGGCAGTTAATAACAGATTCCATTATTTTGGAGAACAAAGACGTGATGGCAATTGGCCTGTAGTTAGCTGGATCAGAGCGGTCACCTTTTTTTGGGATTGGATGTATTAAGGCTGTCTTCCATGAGATCGGGACCATACCTGAGTTGTAGGAGTGCCGGAAGAGGCGCGTGAGAACTGGAGCCAACTCTGGAGCACATATCTTAAGCACAATTGGGGGGATGCCATCTGGCCCACTCGACTTATTGATGTCAAGAGAAAAGAGTGCTTTACGCACCGAGTTTTGAGTAAATCGGATTTCTGGCATAGAGCACACACGCCGGAGGATGGTTGGCGGTGGTCTTTCTCTGTCATCAAGAGTCGAGTTTGATGCAAAAAGAGAGCCCAGAAGATCGGCTTTCTCCTTTGCAGTGTGGGCCAACGAGTCATCCGCCCTACGCAGAGGTGGAAATGATGGCTGACAGAAGTTTCCTTGCACGGCTTTTGCGAGAGACCAGAACGCCCGAGAACCTGAGGGAAGGCGAACTAGTCTC